>CM061066.1:19524211-20124211 GCA_030762895.1 Sophora flavescens
AGGGAAGCCATTTAATTAATCTACAACAAACTATAATGGACAGAGATTACAAAGTACAAACTTTTTGTTGGATATGATTGATTATATGAATAGAGGAGAGTGGAGGCCAAGTGCCAATGATATTTAATTTATCTCTTGTGGCTGCTCCTCTCAAGTGAATTTGACGTGTGCATACCAAAAACCATTGTCTTTTTTTAACTTCCAGTGGGTTGTGAGTTGTGACCACTTCAAGATGGGTATCTGATTAAGATGCCATTTTAGCTAGTGGTCTTTAGCATCTTAATTTTGGGTCCAAAATAGAAAAAAAGATGAGTTTTGTCTAAAGTGCACTGTTCCTTAACGAAAGCTTTATTATTTGAACAAGAAAAGTTGACATCAATAACATATATAGACCAGTTGCTCCTTGCACCTTGTTAGCTTATAATGCTAAATTGGCTTGCTTTATGGAATCATTTTCATACAATGGCAAGATCAAAATATATATTGAGAGCTTTGTTGTGCATAATACAAGCTCTTTAACCACATATCATGACTCACCAGCATACAAAAGTCAATATCGCTTCACGTTCATCAAGCATGGCTTTTTCATTTGCTGATACAATAGCAACTTCAGAAATTAAATTATTCATACCCTCCACCCACAAAAATAACATCGTGTCAACACCTATAATACTAACTTAACGTGAAAATGATACATATAGTAGACACATTATGATATGATCCATTTGGAACAATCCTCAATACCTTAATTATGTCTCAGAATCCCCCATTGTAAAATGAAATCAATGTATTAACTACAACTTAAGAACTTCTATTTCACCACGTTTGTGTACACAATAGCTGCAATAAGGAAAGTGTTGTTTCCATTCAAGTACAAAATTTAAAGAAATATGTGTAACATAAGCTATATGAATGACCATATATATCATAAATTCACACAATATGCCAAAAAAACCTCAGAACATGTCAAGCTTTAAACATACTGGGAAGATAACATATAGATGCCATCAAACACACAGGCAAAACCAGAGATCCTTTAATATGAAATTCACAAAGAAACCAGTTTGTTTGTTTTTTTAACTGAAAGATTATGAAAGCCTGGTAAACACCAGCACCTAGTGATGGGACACACCTTTTTCCTGAGACGGCTTTTCCTTGCTGCCTCTCTGTTCTGTGCTAAACGTCTCAGTGTCTGAAACGGGAAAATCTTGACTTAGCTCTTATGTATATATGTAATAAAACCAAAGAACCAAAACAAAGTCATACTGAACAAGTAGTAGAAGAATGCAATATATATAATGGACGTCTAACAAGATTAAAACTGGCATACCTTATGTGTAGCAAATTCTGTTTGGGAATATTTGAGGCAATATGAATCTCAGTGACCTTGTGACTTCTTTAGTTTCTACTAGGTTCTGTTAAAGAGTGGTTTGGAAGGTGAAGAACAGAAAAACAAATGGGGAAGGCTGGTAAATGGATTAGAAACTTTCTTCTGGGGAAAAAGGAAGAGAAATTCAAGAAGACTGATACATTCTGCAACGAGAATATGAGTGCCAACATGGGGGATAGTCAAATGGTATGTCCTAAAGTGAAGCGCAGATGGCTACATTAAATCTGGTATGGCTACATCCTATTCCTAGGCTACATACTAAGTGGATTAGAGAAATCAGTAGCTGCCAAGTTGATGTTTAACTGGAAACTCAAGTAAGAGATCATGCAGTAAAAACCAGCCAAGAAATAATGTAACTTCAATAACCAAGAGACCAAGAAGTCTAACAAGTGCGGCTACAAATTGTGCCAGCCACCCAAGCTTACGAACCAAGCAGCTTCAGCCAAGATAACAACTAGCAGAAGATCACAATGAGACAACAGAAGTGAATAAACCAACTCCCACATGGCAAGAAACAAGGACCAAACCCAATGTAGAGAACATAACTATTAACTATTTGTCAAGTGGTTTGGGGTGTGAGACAGAGGTGTTGCGAGTTTTAAGATGTAAAGTTCAAACTAACAACTAACATTTGTCTATAAAAAAACCAGCATCACCCTTACTAAAATGCCATAACGACATACTGAAAGCATCAAACAATACATCCAAGAGACAAGAACACCAATGCTGTTAAAAAATAGCAAAAGGGAAGCATTGACATCAAAGCAAAAAACCAAAAGCCAAACCAAGGGACCTGATGCAAAGTCGGAAACCAGAGCAACCAACAAGAAGAGAGACACACTAAAACTCACCATATTTACCTCACCGTGTTTACTGTTTACCTCTTAAGAGATACTCTCCCAAAAAAAAATTTCAAACTCTCTCATGTTTCACTCCAAAGCATTACCAGTGACAGAGCCACAATGAACCCAACCTTCACCACTGAAGCCTCAGTGATAAGCCCTGGAATCTCCTTCAAAAAAATACACATCAAATTGGAAAGTGGATACACATAAATTTGTGCATAATCAAAATGTAACAATCACAACAAGGAAAACTGAATTGATTGGGGGAAAACTGAACTGATTAGGGGAACAACTCACCAAAGGAAGGGGGAGAGGTTGGCGCGGCGAACAGTGGTGACGACAGAGTAATGGACAATGAACGTTCGAACAGATCAGCGCTAGCGTTGGGGGTTCGAATGTGGTTCGATGGTAGTGCAGCGGCTGTTCTCGAGGGATAGGTGTCGCGGCGACGTAGAAGACGTACATTAGCGGCGGTGTAGAAGACATACAGCAGCGGCGTACGGAGGTTGCACGGCAGTGAGGGTTTCTCTGACCGAACGAGGGAGATCACGTAGAAAACATGATGTGTTGTGTGAAGTCTGTGTTGCCATGGTGGAGGCGCTAACGAGGGAGACGAGAGTGGTGGTGGTAGACGAACGGCGGAGGTGGTAGCTTAGGCGGTGGTGGTAGACGAGATCGAGTGGTGAGGGTTTGGAGAAACAGGGTAGGAGGGAAAGAAATTGTTTTATGAGAGGTTGTGAGAGAGTCCCGCAAAATTTTTGAGAGTGGGAGGGACAGTGTGGGAGGGAAACATTTATTTTTAGGGTAAGAAATAGACAACGATTTCTTAAGTAAACACTAGCTTAGGTTATGAATAGATAGCGCTTTTTCAAACAAGTGCTATCTATTCATTACAAATAGATAGCGCTTCCTCAAACAAGCGCTATCTATTCCTACCTATCAACTTTTAATAGCGCTTCCTTGGAGAAGCGCTGTCTTAGGTTATATCTAAAATAGCGCTTCTTCAAGGAAGCGCTACTAAATGTCTTCTGCCTCTCTTTTAATAGTATTTCAGTTAGAAACGCTATTAAAGGTGCGCTACTAAAACCCTTTTCTGTTGTAGTGCATCCAAACCCTTGGTATGGGGACTCACAACTGATGTTACCACTGGCACCACCACAGAACTCTCCTCAAGCGACCACCTCTGCACCTTCCGGACCTTCACTAGAGGACCTGTTTAAGCAAATGACTGCACAGATAACTGCACAATTGGAAGCAAACAATCTCGAATTTCAACAGATGATGGAAGCAAGTCAGCGGGACTTTGCCACTCAAAATGCTACACTGCAAACTCCATATCCCCTTGAAGAACATACAGATTCACAAATAGTTGCTCTTGACAATACTTCCTCTGAGGATAATTTTGATTATGATGTCAAGAACACTTCTGTTGATGAACTGTGTGTTGAATCTCCAGATATTCACACTTCCCCTGATTCTATCTATTATACTTCATGTGCTGATTGTACTGACACTGCTTCGTGTGTAGCATGTTTTGAAAGCTCATTCTTTTCAGGGTGTGTGGAGCAAAACGTCCATATGGAACAGGAGACACATGAGGTTGAGGGTCCCATTCATATAGAAAGTAAGGATCAGGAGGACATCTGCTTCACCATGCTTGAGGATAATGAAGAACCTTTGGAGTTAGATGATTCTATTAATTCATATGCATGTGTTGAAAGTAATGGGATGGATGAACTGTGTGCTGAATTTCCAGACATTCAGGCCTTTACTGATTCAGTTTATTGTACCATATATACTGACTGTACTAACACTAACCTTTGTGTGGTGTGTACTGAGATTTCTGCATGTATAGCAGGTGATGGATTTGATAGTGCAGTGAATGAAGAACGTGCAGAAGATGAAGCAGCACCGGAGACCCCAGCTACCTGTTTGACACCTCCCACTGTGGAACAACCGGGAATGGAGTTCAAGCCTCTGCCAGAGAGACTGGATTCTACACTGTGGCCAGTCCAAGAGGTTGAACCCCGATTTTATTGGGAGGACTTTATTGAGAAAGAGGTCAATCTTGACCCAAGAGGGAGTGAGAAGTCCGCCGTACTTGGCGGAGTCACCATAATTGTCAAATGCTCACCTCCATATCAAAGCTGCAAGTTAGGGGACCATGGAACAAGCTTCCGTCCCTTGTATATCACGTGGGCATTATGCTGCATGCCATGGGATCCGGGAGGATCATACTGCAATTTGAGTATTATGTGGCCACTGTATCACAGACAGTGGGATCCTGGTGGAACCGCCCCAATGAGTTTTCTTAAACCCTTTCTCTTTAGTTTACTTTCATTTTCTTGTTAGTTTCTACTGTGCTTTGTTTTTGTTTTGTTTTCTTTTAGCACTGAATAATTTGAGAAGATCAAGAGTATTTGTGTTGAGTCTTGTGTTGGCAAGCTTGATTGAATTTGATTGAATTTGCATAGATTGATTGCATGTGATTTTGTGATGATTTCCCCCTAGGTTGAAATTTTTTTTTTCTTCTGAAAAGTGATCCCCATGTGATTGAAAACTGAACTTTGAGATATTTTATTGTGATGACATGATTTATGATAAGTTTGGGGTGAAGGGAAACACACACTAGGGACAGAATCTCTGTCAAACAATTTGCAAAAATGTCCAGGTGAGGATTTGAGCCTCCAACATGTTTTTAACTGTGTGAATCACTTTTGAGCTGCACTTTCCTGAGTTTGCTTGGATCTCTTATTGGTTTGCATGTTTATGTGTTTGCTACAAATGATTTAGGCAGATTTTCTTTGTAAATAACCACTTGGCCTAAAATAACCATCCCTAATGCATGTTTCCTAGTTAGCTCCATCGAGCCTGATTAGCCTGTTAATTCTTGATGACCTGATGTTATGAGCCTAAAATCTGGAAAAACCATGTTAACCCGATCTTAGGATTAGGAGAGCATGGATCCTTAGCAAGAGAATGGTTGCAAGAAACTAAGTTTGGGGTGGCTACAAGGATATGATGTGTTGTTTGGGATTGGGAAAAAGAAAAAAATATAATAAAAAGGTTGGAGCCAAAGGGCCAAAAAGAAAAAGAAAAAAAAAAGCAAAAAAATGTCAAAAAGGCTAAAAAGAAGAAAAAGGCTGTAGTCACCCAAGGTAAAAAGGAAAAAAATGGAAAAAGGGACTTGAGAGGAAATTCAATGTATAAAACTGTTTCATGCTCTCTTAGTTCCTAGGGACTTAAGCCTAGTTCCTTTGTATATCCTACCCTTAGCCAGGCCCCATTACAACATTAAAAAGACCTTTTGATGTTGCATGCATGTTCTCCGTGGGAACCATTTTGAGATGAAAATCAAATTCATGGGAAGTGCTGTTAAAAGTGAAATTGAGTGAATTGTTGATAGCCTATACAAACTGAGCGATTGAGTGAAACACTAAATGCCCTTGTGAGGAAGGCAATTGTTTGAATTTGGTGATCTCCCTTTTGTGTGTAACTTGGATCCCTTGCTTAGATTAATGATTGTTTGAATGATGAAATTCTCAAATGTTCAGAATAAATGATTGTGGGGATTGCTTTGTTTGAAAAGGGGGGAACATTGAAGGAAAAAATATTTTGGTGAATTGCTTGAAATTTGTGCAAAGTTGATTAAATCCTTTAAGCTTGTCATGTCTTGAGTATTTTTGAGTTTTTGAGTTTTAGTTTGCTTGGGGACAAGCAAAGTTTAAGTTTGGGGTATTTTGATAAGCCGCTGGCTTATCTAGTTTTATGGCTAGTATGACCGTGGTTTTGTGCTAATTATATCTCATTTTCACCCAAATTGGACTTGATTGTCTTTAAGCAGCATTTTGAGTCTCTAGAGTATTTTTAGGTTAATTTAGTTGATTTAGAGTCAAATAAAGCACTTATGCTATTTCTTGTTTTCAGGTTAATAAAGTGAAACAGTTTTGGAGTTTTTCGCCCCGCGAGAATCTGGTTGCCTCGCAAACCTGAATGCTGACTGTTCCAGAAATCGCAAACCTCTCTGTCTCGCCCCGCGAAACAATGTCTCGCCTAGCGAGTAATCCAACCCTGGAAGACCAGAAGCCATCACGGCTTATCCATGTTGAAGGTCACGGGCGTTACAGTTTGGAAATTGAAGAGTCTCGCCTCGCGAATGATAAGCTCGCCTCGCGAGAGAGCCAAACACTGAAGATGGTTCATAATATTCGCCTCGCGAAGGTGTGCTCGCCTCGCGAGCTCGCGGAATCCAGAAGCTGTATTTAAGTCTGTTTTAGGACAGAACGGGGAGTTTTTTTTTATCATATTCTGTTCTTTTCTTTTCACAGTTGCGGTCGCAACAGTAGGTTTAGAATTTTGTGTTTCTTTTGTAATGGAGAACTAGTCTCCTTGATCAATCTACGGTGATCGGGTTCCACTTACGCTTGAGGTTTTGTAATCCCTAAACTTAATGCTATTCTCTTTCAATATTTGTTCTGCATGTTCTGTTTGCTTAATTCAGAATCGTATAGAATAGGTGTTGATTTATTTCGATGATTGTATGTTCCTATACTTAAATCGCGTTTGCTTAATTCGCGTGTGTTCATTCATGTTCGCTTAGTTCATGAGTGCTTCACCCCGTTTGCTTAATTCGGGAATAGGAACATATGTCTCGTAGCGTTGATTTTGCTTGTTAATTGATGCTACAATCGAAAAGGGTTTAGAATCTGCTTAGGGCATGGAATTATATGAACCAATGATAGTGGGAAACCGAGAGAAGTAGGTTGATCGTTTTTAGCTATTTGATAATTATTTAGTTTGCATTGTTTTTTTCTGCTCTGTTTTCTTTGTTTAATTTCAAACAGAAAACCCCCCAATTCTGACTTTTTCTGTTAATAACAACCCGAGAGTCCTTGTCAGACGATACTCGAGTTGTCGCTGCCTAAACTACATATTTTTACAAACCGCTCGCTTTTTGACGCGTGCGCGACAGCGCGTTCAAAGCCGCTGGCTCATCTAGTTTTATGGCTAGTATGACCGTGGTTTTGTGCTAATTATATCTGATTTTCGCCCAAATTAGACTTGATTGTCTTTAAGCAGCATTTTGAGTCTCTAGAGTATTTTTAGGTTAAATTAGTCGATTTAGAGTCAAATAAAGCACTTATGCTGTTTCTTGTTTTCAGGTTAATAAAGTGAAGCAGTTTTGGAGTTTTTCGCCCCGCGGGAATCTGCTCGCCTCGCGAACCTGAAGGCTGACTGTTCCAGAAATCGCAAACCTCTCTGTCTCGCCCCGCGAAACAATGTCTCGCCTCGCGAGTAATCCAACCCTGGAAGACCAGAAGCCATCACGGCTTATCCATGTTGAAGGTCACGATCGTTACAGTTTGGAATTTGAAGAGTCTCGCCTCGCGAATGATAAGCTCGCCTCGCGAGAGAGCCAAACACTGAAGACGGTTCATAATATTCGCCTCGCGAAGGTGTGCTCGCCTCGCGAGCTCGCGGAATCCAGAAGCTGTATTTAAGTCTGTTTTAGGACAGAACAGGGAGTTTTTTTTGATCATCTTCTTTTCTTTTCTTTTCACAGTTGCGGTTGCAATAGTAGGTTTAGCATTTTGTGTTTCTTTTGTAATGGAGAACTAGTCTCCTTGATCAATCTACGGTGATCGGGTTCCATTTACGCTTGAGGTTTTGTAATCCCTATACTTAATGCTATTCCCTTTCAATATTTGTTCTGTATGTTCTGTTTGCTTAATTCAGAATCGTATAGAATAGGTGTTGATTTATTTCGATGATTGTATGTTCCTATACTTAATCGCGTTTGCTTAATTCGCGTGTGTTCGTTCATGTTCGCTTAATTCATGAGTGCTTCACCCCGTTTGCTTAATTCGGGAATAGGAACATATGTCTCGTAGCGTTGATTTCGCTTGTTAATTGATGCTACAATCGAAAAGGGTTTAGAATCTTCTTAGGGCATGGAATTATATGAACCGATGATAATGGGAAACCGAGAACAGTAGGTTGATCATTTTTAGCTATTTGATAATTATTTAGTTTGCATTGTTTTTTTCTGCTATGTTTTCTTTGTTTAATTTCAAACCCAAAACCCCCCAATTCTGACTTTTTCTGTTAATAACAACCCGAGAGTCCTTGTGAGACGATACTCGAGTTGTCGCTCCCTGGTCGCGCTGTCTCGCACGCGCCAAAAAGAACGAGCGGGTTTTAAAACTGTAGTTAGGGCGACAACTCAGATGTCGTCTCACAAGGACTCTTAAAGTGTTATTTTTCACAAAAATCAGTTTTTTTTGGGGGGGGAGGGGGGGGGGGGGTTGTTTGGATGCAATCAAAGAAAATAAAACAATGAAAACAGAGCAATAAAACAAGGCAGTTCAAAAAGATTATCAAATAGCAAACAATGATTAATCTACTGTTCTTGAATTCCCAACTATCATTGGTTCATGTAATCCCAAGCCCTAAGCAGATTCTAATCCCCTTTCAGTTGTAGCAACAATTAACAACGCAATCACTACTACGGATATATGTTCCTATTCCCGAAATAACAAACGGGGTTAAGCCCTCATGAACTAACGAACATGAATGAACACACGCGAAATAACAAACGCGATTAAGTATAGGAACATAACATCACTGAAACGAATCAATACAACACTATACACTCCTGAAATAACAAACAGAAATGTATAATATGGTATTGAAAAGGGAAAAGCAAGTAAAGTAGGAATTACAAAACCTCAAGCATATGGAATTCTCATACAGTAGATTAATCTAAGAAATTAGTTTTCCATGACAATAACGAAATACACAAAAAATATGTAAAACTATGGAGAAGCAAAAGTCTCTTCAAGCTGTTCAGAATGGCAATTTATACTATTCAAAAATTAAGTCCACTCGCGAGGCGAGCACACCTTCGCGAGGCGAATATTGTGAAAAGTCAGCAACGTTTGGTCTTCTCGCGGGGCGAAGGACTACTCGCGAGGCGAGACTCTTCAAGTTCCAAACTGTCACAGTCGTGACCTTCAGCATGGTTAAACCCTGATAGCTTCTGGTCTTCCAGGGTTGGATTACTCGCGAGGCGAGTCAAGTGTTCGCGAGGTGACACAGAAACCTTGCATTTTCCTAGAACAGTCAGCCTTCGGGGTCGCGAGGCGAGAAGAGTAGTCGCGGGGCGAACCAGAGAGGATGACATTTTCACTGTTCTGCTGGCTTTCAGGTTCGCTAGGCGAAGAAACTCTCGTGAGGCGAATCCCCTGCTTCTTTATTCTCTTGACTTCCAACTTAACCTGAAAACAAAGACACAACTATAAGTGCATTATTTGACTCAAAACTGGCTAAATTAACCTAAAACAACTTTAGAGACTCAAAACCTTGCTTGAGGACAATCTAATCTAATTTGGGTGAAAATAGGATATAATTTGCACAAAACCCTGGTCATACTAGCCATAAAACTAGATGAGCCAGAGGCTAATCAAAATACCCCAAACTTAAACTTTGCTTGTCCCTAAGCAAACTAGGACTCAAAAATCAAAAAGACTCTAGACCTGGCAAGCTTAAAAGATTCAATCAACCTTGCACAAATTCAAGCAATACATCAAAACGGTTTTCTTCAATGCCCCCCTTTCAAGCAAAGCAATCCCCACAATCATTCATTCTAAACAATTGAGAATTTCATCATCCAAACAATCATCAATCTAAGAAGGGGATCCAAGTTACACACAAGAGGGAGATCACCAATTCCAAACAACTGCCTTCCTCACAAGGGCATTTAGTGTTCACTCAATCGCTCAGTTTGTGTCAGGCTATCAACATTGCACTCAATTTCACTTTTCAAGAACACTTCCCATAAATTTGATTTTCATCTCCCAATGATTCCCACAGAAAACATGCAAGCAACATCAAAAGGTCTTTTATGGGTTGTAATGGGGCCTGGCTAAGGGTAGGATATACAAAGGTACTAGGCTGAAGACCCTAGGAACTAAGAGAGCATGAAACAATTCAAAACAATGAAATTTCACTCAAGTTCCTTTTCTCATTTTTCTTTATGCCTTGGGTGACTACAGCCTCTTTTTCTCTAATACTTTTATATTTTTTTTCTTCATTTTTACACTTTGCTTTTCTTTTCTTTTTCTTTTTCTTTCTTTTTTTTTTACAAACCCAAACAACATATTACACCTTGCAGCCACCCCAAACTTAGTTTCTTGCACCCATTTTCTTTTTCTAAGATTCCATGCTCTCCTAATCCTAAGATCGGGTTAACATGGTTTTTCCAGATTTTAGGCTCATAACATAAGGTCATCAAGAAATAATTGGCTAATCAGGCTCAATGGGGCTAACTAAGGAACATGCATTAGGGATAGTTATTTTAGGCTAAGTAGCTATTTACAAGGAAAATGCCTAAATCATCTGAAGCAAACACATAATCATGCAAACCATAAAGAGATTCAAGCAAATTCAGGAAAGTGCAACTTGAAAGTGAGTTCACACAGTCAAAAACATGTTGGAGGCTCAAAACCTCACCTGGACATTATTTTGCAAATTGTTTGACAGAGATTCTATCCCTAGTGTGTGTTTCCTATCACCCCAAACTTATTATAAATCATGCCATCATAAAAAAATCTCAAAGTTCAGTTTTCAATTTCACATGGGGATCACTTTTCAAAAACAAAAATTTTTACCTAGGGGGAATCATCACATAAATCATGCAATCAATCTGTGCAAAATCAATCAAAATCCAATAAACTTGCCAACAAAAGACTCAACACAACTCCTGAGCTTCTCAAATTATTCAAGAGCTTTATTAAAAGAAAAGGAAAAAACTACAACTAGTTCCCTCCCCCACACTTAAAACATGCATTGTCCCCAATGAAACAACATAACAATAAAATCAGAGTGAGGGAAAGGAAAGGGAACTCCCTGATCAAGTATCAGTGTAGGTGGGAGCTTCCAAGGAGAGCTCCTTAACATTAGCATCCACAGGAACACCAGCATCCACACCATGGAATGGCTTCAGCCTCTGCCCGTTAACCTTGAAGGGCTTGTGGGTACCTGCACGTTTAATCTCTACTGCACCATAAGGAAAAACGTTAGTAACAACAAAGGGGCCATCCCATTTGGACCTAAGTTTCCCAACCATCAATTTCAGGCGGGAGTTAAACAGTAAGACTAGCTGGCCCACAGAAAATTATTTTCTAACAATCATCCTATCATGAAATTGTTTTGTTTTCTCTTTATAAATCCTGGATCTTTCATAGGCTTCTAGCCTAAGCTCCTCAAGTTGCTGCAACTGCAGTTTTCTTTCAACACCAGCTTCCTTCATGTCCAAGTTACAGCACTTTACTGCCCAATATGCACGGTGCTCAACTTCCACCGGGAGGTGACATGCCTTACCAAATACAAGTCGAAAGGGGGACATTCCTATAGGTGTCTTGAAAGCGGTCCTCTGATCCCACAGTGCGTCTTCCAGACGGCGGCTCCATTCCTTTCTGTTCGGCTGCACCATCTTCTCTAGAATCTGCTTGATCTCCCTGTTTGATATTGCAGCCTGGCCATTGGTCTGGGGATGGTAAGCAGTGGAAACTCTATGTACAACCCCATATTTCCTGAGTAAGGCTTCCATGGTTCTGTTGCAGAAGTGAATGCCCTGGTCACTGATGATAGCCTTAGGTATGCCAAACCTGCAAAAAATGTTGGACCTAACAAATTTGGAAACAACTTTAGCATCGTTAGTCCTAGTGGGGATTGCTTCCACCCACTTTGAAACATAGTCTACAACCAAAAGAATATATACAAAACCAAAAGAAGGAGGGAAAGGACCCATGAAATCAATCCCCCACACATCAAAAACCTCACAAAAGAGCATGGGCTGCTGAGGCATCTCACTCCTATGAGTGATGGCAGGGCCTGCTGTTTGACATTCCTTGCAATTTTTGTAAACCTCATAGGCATCTCTAAAAATTGTGGGCCAGTAGAACCCAGAATCCAGGACTTTTCTTGCTGTCCTTTGTGGTCCAAAATGTCCTCCAACTTGAGAGGCATGTGAGAAGTGCAAAATGGACTCTGTCTCATGATCGGGGACACACCTTCGAATCACCTGATCACTGCAAAACTTCCAAAGGTAGGGATCATCCCACACATAGTACTTTGCATCGCTCTTGAGCTTGTGGAACTTATGTCTACTTGTACCTGCAGGAACAATACCAGCAACAAGAAAGTTAACTATGTCAGCAAACCAGGGGGTTACCCCATACAGATGTAGAAGCCTCTCATCAGGGAAATCATCTTGGATGGGAGAAGGATCCTCATCCTTTGCTATTCGGCTCAAGTGATCGGCTACAAGATTTTCAGCTCCACTCTTGTCTTTTATCTCCACATTGAATTCTTGGAGCAAAAGCATCCACCGGATCAGTCTTGGCTTAGCTTCTGGTTTCTTTAACAGGTACTTCAGAGCTGCATGGTCAGTGAAAACAATAACCCTAGAACCTAGCAAATATGACCTAAACTTATCAAGTGCAAACACAACAGCTAGCAGTTCTTTCTCAGTGGTGGTGTAATTAGATTGTCCAGCATCTAATGTCCTAGAAGCATAATGAATTACATGGGCAGCCTTGCCCACCCTTTGTGCCAGAACCGCTCCCACAGCAAAATTTTAAGCATCACACATAAGTTCAAAAGGGAGTGTCCAGTCTGGGGGCTGGATTATGGGGGTAGATGTCAATGCTTTTTTCAGGTAGTCAAATGCCTCCTTGCAATGATCATCAAAATGGAACAGGGCATCATTCTTCAGCAGGTTTGACAATGGCAGAGCTATCTTGCTGAAGTCCTTTATAAAGCGCCTGTAGAAACCTGCATGTCCAAGAAAAGAACGGATCTCGCGTACGCAAGATGGGTAAGGCAATGAAGAAATCACATCAATTTTTGAAGGATCTACTGAAATACCCTCTTTGGAAATTACATGACCCAAAACTATCCCCTGTTCTACCATAAAGTGACATTTCTCATAATTCAAAATCAGATCAGTCTCAATGCATCTTTGTAGAACTAAACTCAGACTATGCAGACGTGCATCAAATGAGGAGCCATATATAGTGAAGTCATCCATGAACACCTCTATGCAATTTTCAATAAATTCAGAGAAAATGCTAAGCATGCATCTTTGTAAGGTGCCAGGAGCATTACAAAGGCCAAATGGCATCCTCCTATAGGCAAACGTACCGAAGGGGCACGTGAAAGTGGTCTTTTCCTGATCCTCAAGGGCAATATGGATCTGGAAATACCCGAAAAAACCATCAAGAAAGCAATAATGAGATTTACCAGCCAGCCGATCTAGCATCTGATCTATGAACGGCAAAGGAAAGTGATCCTTTCTGGTGGCCTGGTTCAATTTCCTATAATCTATACAGACTCGCCAGCTATTCGGGACTCTAGTAGGTACAAGCTCATTATTATCATTCCTAACTACTGTGAGACCGGACTTCTTTGGTACAACTTGCACCGGACTTACCCAAGTACTATCAGAGATGGGGTATATAATACCTGCCTGCAGAAGCTTAGTCACCTCTTTCTTCACCACATCCAGAATCAGTGGATTTAGTCGCCTTTGGGCCTGTCTAACTGGCTTAGCCCCATCATCCAATAGAATTCTGTGCATGCATCTGGAGGGGCTAATTCCTGGAATATCAGCCAAGGTCCACCCAATAGCCTTCTTGTGCTTCTTCAGAACCTCCAATAGTTTTGCTTCCTGGTCAGAGTCAAGGCTGGAGGAAATGATGACTGGAAGTTTTTCATTTGTCTCCAGGTAGGCATACTTCAGGTTCCCAGGGAGTGGCTTGAGCTCTAGGGATGGTGGCTGCTCAACAGATGGTACATTAGGAGTAGCCAGGATGTCAAGGACTTCTGCTGAACAGACAGCTTCACTCTCACTATCACTATCACCCTGCAAGGTTGAATCAAGAAACTCATCACAAACAGAACAAGGGTTAGTGTCAGTACAGTTAGTACATGAATACAAATCATCAAAACCAGAAATGAATGGAAAATCAGAAATAAAGTCCTCATGGGTATCCTCAATAAGCTCAGAAAGCAACTCTAGTTGGAAAACTGAGTGCTCCTCCAGTGGGTGTTTCATAGCATCAAAGATCTTGAACTTGGCCACAATATCACCAAACTCCATAGACATAGTCCCATCATTCACATCAATCTTAGTCTTGGCTGTCTTCATGAATGGTCTGCCCAAGATTATTGGTGATCTACTGGAATGTGTCTCTCCTGCCATGTCTAAGATGTAGAAGTCAGCAGGGAAGATCAAATCATCAACTTGCACTAGCACATCTTCTACCATTCCCATGGGTCGGGCACTGGTCCTGTTAGCCAACTGGATGGTGAGACCTGTATACTGCAAAGGCCCAAGATCAAGGTTGTTAAAGATGGAGGTAGGCATGACATTTATGGAGGCTCCCAAATCCAGCATGCAATTTTCAACTTTCCTGTCCCCAATAGTGCATGGAATAGTGAAAGTGTCTGGATCCTTGCACTTCTGTGGTAATGCCTGAGTAGGGGCTAAAACAGCAACTCTTTCTGGTGCAGGCCTAGACTGGATAAGAGCCGAAACATTTCTTCCCAAGTCAACTCTCTCATTATTCTTCAACTTCCTCTTGTTGGTGCATAGATCCTTCATAAATTTGGCATACTTGGGCACCTGCTTGATCACATCTAGAAGGGGAATATTCACAGCTACCTTCCTGAACACATCTAAAATCTCCCTTTCTTTGTCTTCACCACCAATCTTCTTATTTTTCTGTAATGTGTGGGAATGGGATTGGTGGTCTGTACACTTTCTCAACTTCAACTTCAACAGAAGGCTCAGGAGTTACCTCAATAGTTTCTTCATCTTTTCCAGAGGTGGCCTCAACAACTTTTCCAGATCTCAGAGATATGGCACTCAAATTAGGATTGGAGGCATTGGGATTTATCACTGGCTGTGCCGGCAGCTGGCTGGATCCTTGAGCTTGCTGTATGTTATTTATGGATGTGACAAGTTGTCCAACCTGTGTATGCAAAGCCTGAATGCTAGCCTCTGTTCGCTGCTGAAACTGTGCCTGTGAGGCCTGGAACTGTCCTACTTGCTGCTGAAACTGTAGATTGGTTGCAGCCATTTGCTTGACCAAGTCTTCTAATGAAGGTCCAGAAGGTGCAGAAGTGGTCACTGGAGGAGGATTCTGAGGTACTGCCATCGGTTGTTGTTGGGATGAGTTCCCATACCGCAGATTAGGATGATTCCTCCAGTTAGGATGGTACCTATTGGTGGAGAGGTCTGGAGTGCTGTACCGATTCTGACTGTTTCCTTGATTATATGGATTTACTGCATAAGCTTGAGATACTTCACCGACAAACTCTTCTCTCTGGATGGGGCATGCATCATATGGGTGCTCAGGTGAATTGCACATGCTACATAACTTTGCAGGCTGAACCCTGTCTATTGCCAATTGCCTTACAAAATAAGTGAGCTCATCCAATCTATTCTCAAGGGCGGCCTGGTTGGAAGATGAACTATGGACCTCATGCACACCTCTTGTCTCAACTGAATTTCTTCTGGTAGTAAGCTGCTGGGAATTCAGTGACATATTCTCAATGAGTTGCTTGGCAGCAGCTGGGGTCTTATCAACAAGTGCTCCCCCACTAGCAGCATCCAAAAGATTCCTATCCATCGGCAGTAATCCTTCATAAAAGTACTGGATGAGAAGCTGTTCAGAAATATGATGCTGAGGGCAGCTGGATTCCAAATGCTTGAATCTTTCCCAATATTCAGCTAGAGATTCATTAATTCCCTTGCCTGATGCCACATATTTCTTTCCTTATTGACGCAGCTCTTGAAGCAGGAAAATATCTTTCTAGGAAAACCCTCTTCAAATCATTCCAAGTGGTGATAGAGTTGGGCTCAAGATACAACAGCCAATCCTTTGCAGCTCCCTGGAGTGAAAACGGAAAAGCCTTCAGTTTGATGCTATCCTCAGTTACTCCCTCTGATCTCGAGGTTGTGGAAGATACAACTTGGAATTCCTTCAAGTGCTTGTGTGGATCCTCACCTGCAAGACCATTAAACTTTGGCAACAAGTGAATGAAACCAGATTTTAGTTCAAAAGGAGTATCAGCACCAGGATATGAAATACACAATCCATTGTAATTTACATCAGGGGCAGCAAGCTGTCTTAATGTCCTCTGGTCACCCATGTTTTCAAAAACAGTTTTAGAATTAGAATCACTACTAATGCTAGCCCGAAATTCTCTACGGAGTGTGTGTAGTGTTCTTTCAATTTCCGGATCAAAATCACACAATTCAGGGCAATTCGACCTAGTAGCCAGACCAATTCAAAACAAAAACGAAAATAAAAGAAAAAGAAAAGAAAGAAGAAAAAAAATGGAAAAATAACAAATAAGAGTCCCCGGCAACGGCGCCAATTTTTTGTCGCGCTGTCGCGCACGCGCCAAAAAGAACGAGCGGGTTTTAAAACTGTAGTTAGGGCGACAACTCGGATGTCGTCTCACAAGGACTCTTAAAGTGTTATTTTTCACAAAAATCAGTATTTTGGGGGGGTTTTGTTTGGATGCAATCAAAGAAAATAAAACAATGAAAACAGAGCAATAAAACAAGGCAGTTCAAAAAGATTATCAAATAGCAAACAACGATTAATCTACTGTTCTTGAATTCCCCACTATCATTGGTTCATGTAATCCCAAGCCCTAAGCAGATTCTAATCCCCTTTCAGTTGTAGCAACAATTAACAACGCAATCACTACTACGGATATATGTTCCTATTCCCGAAATAAAAAACGGGGTTAAGCCTTCATGAACTAACGAACATGAATGAACACACGCGAAATAACAAACGCGATTAAGTATAGGAACATAACATCACTGAAACGAATCAATACAACACTATACACTCCTGAAATAACAAACAGAAATGTATAATATGGTATTGAAAAGGGAAAAGCAAGTAAAGTAGGAATTACAAAACCTCAAGCATATGAAATTCTCATACAGTAGATTAATCTAAGAAATTAGTTCTCCATGACAATAATGAAATACACAAAAAATATGTAAAACTATGGAGAAGCAAAAGTCTCTTCAAACTGTTCAGAATGGCAATTCATACTATTCAAAAATTAAGCCCACTCGCGAGGCGAGCACACCTTCGCGAGGCGAATATTGTGAAAAGTCAGCAATGTTTGGTCTTCTCGCGGGGCGAAGGACTACTTGCGAGGCGAGACTCTTCAAGTTCCAAACTGTCACAGCCGTGACCTTCAGCATGGTTAAACCGTGATAGCTTCTGGTCTTCCAGGGTTGGATTACTCGCGAGGCGAGTCAAGTGTTCGCGAGGCGACACAGAAACCTTGCATTTTCCTAGAACAGTCAGCCTTCGGGGTCGCGAGGCGAGAAGAGTAGTCGCGGGGCGAACCAGAGAGGATGACATTTTCACTGTTCTGCTGGCTTTCAGGTTCGCGAGGCGAAGAAACTCTCGCGAGGCGAATCCCCTGCTTCTTTATTCTATTGACTTCCAACTTAACCTGAAAACAAAGACACAACTATAAGTGCATTATTTGACTCAAAACTGGCTAAATTAACCTAAAACAACTTTAGAGACTCAAAACCTTGCTTGAGGACAATCTAATCTAATTTGGGTGAAAATAGGATATAATTTGCACAAAACCCTGGTCATACTAGCCATAAAACTAAATGAGCCAGAGGCTTATCACTCCCTAAACAACATATCTTTACAAACCGCTCGCTTTTTGACGCGTGCGCGACAGCGCATTCAAAGCCGCTGGCTCATCTAGTTTTATGGCTAGTATGACCGTGGTTTTGTGCTAATTATATCTCATTTTCGCCCAAATTAGACTTGATTCTCTTTAAGCAGCATTTTGAGTCTCTAGAGTATTTTTAGGTTAATTTAGTTGATTTAGAGTCAAATAAAGCACTTATGCTATTTCTTGTTTTCAGGTTAATAAAGTGAAGCAGTTTTGGAGTTTTTAGCCCCGCGAGAATCTGCTCGCCTCGCGAACCTGAAGGCTGACTGTTCCTGAAATCGCAAACCTCTCTGTCTCGCCCCGCGAAACAATGTCTCGCCTCACGAGTAATCCAACCCTGGAAGACCAGAAGCCATCACGGCTTATCCATGTTGAAGGTCACGGGCGTTACAGTTTGGAATTTGAAGAGTCTCGCCTCGCGAATGATAAGCTCGCCTCGCGAGAGAGCCAAACACTAAAGACGGATCATAATATTCGCCTCGCGAAGGTGTGCTCGCGAGCGCGAAAACCGTCGGGTTTTTAATCCTAACTTAATGCTTTCTTCAATATTTGTTCTGTATGTTCTGTTTGCTTAATTCAGAATCGTATAGAATAGGTGTTGATTTATTTCGATGATTGTATGTTCCTATACTTCATCGCGTTTGCTTAATTCGCGTGTGTTCGTTCATGTTCGCTTAGTTCATGAGTGCTTCATCCCGTTTGCTTAATTCGGGAATAGGAACATATGTCTCGTAGCATTGATTTCGCTTGTTAATTGATGCTACAATCGAAAAGGGTTTAGAATCTGCTTAGGGCATGGAATTATATGAACCGATGATAGTGGGAAACCGAGAGCAGTAGGTTGATCGTTTTTAGCTATTTGATAATTATTTAGTTTGCATTTTTTTTTGCTCTGTTTTATTTGTTTAATTTCAAACCCAAAACCCCCCAATTCTGACTTTTTCTGTTAATAACAACCCGAGAGTCCTTGTGAGACGATACTCGAGTTGTCGCTCCCTAAACTACATATTTTTACAAACCGCTCACTTTTTGACGCGTGCGCGACAGCGCGTTCAAAAATTGGCGCCGTTGCCGGGGACTCTTGTTGTTATTGACAGAAAGTAAAAAAAAAAACTTTTGTATTACTGAATTAGTTACGGCTGCTTTGTCTGGTTGTGAATCTTAGTGCTTTCCATGGATAATTACATGTATGGGTATTTGCCTAATGTTGATTATAAGCCACCACCTTGCATATATTATCCTGATTTTAGTAAACCACCACCATGATAAATTATCCTAATTTTACTGGAAGTTATGAGTTTAGCAGTGGTTTTGACATGATTTGTGTGAATGAGGTCCATAGCTCTTCTTCCAACCAGGCCCTTGAGAATAAAATTGATGAGCTCACTTCCTTGGTGAAGCAATTGGTAATGGATAAGGTTCAGCAGGCAAGGTTTTGTGGCATGTGCGGCTCTCCTGAGCACCTGTTTGATGCATGCCCCATTCTGAAGGAAGGGTCAGCTACTGATTTGCCTCAAGCTTATGCAGTCCATCCTTACAATCAAGGCAATAAGCTTGAGGATAATGAAGAACCTTTGGAATTAGATGCATGTGTTGAAAGTGATGGGGTGGATGAACTGTGTGCTGAATTTCCAGACATTCAGGCTTTTATTGATTCTGTTTATTGTACCATATCTACTAATTGTACTAACTCTAACCTTTATGTGGTGTGTGCTGAGAATTCTGCAGGTTTAACAGGTGATGGATTTGTCAGTGCAGTGAATGAAGAACGTGCAGAAGTTGAAGCAGCACCAGTAACACTCTCTACTTGTTTGTCACCTCCCACTGTGGAACAACCGGCAATGGAGTTCAAGCCTCTGGATTTTACATCTTGGCCAGTCCAAGAGGTTGAACCCCGATTTTATTGGGAGGACTTTATTGAGAAAGAGGTCAATCTTGACCAAGAGGGAGTGAGAAGTCCGCCGCACTTGGTGAGGTCACCATGATTGTCAAGCACCCACTTCCATATCAAGGCTGCAAGTTAGGGGACCACGGAACAAGCTTCAGTCCCTTGTCTATCACGTGGGCCTTATGCTGTAGGCCATGGGATCAGGGAGGATCATACTGTAATTTGGGCATTCCGTGGCCGCTGTATCACAGACAGTGGGATCCTGGTGGAACCGCCTCAATGAGTTTTCTCTAAACCTTTTCCTTTTAATTATGCTTGCTTTGTTTTAGTTTTGTTTTCTTTTAGCTCCTGAATAATTTGAGAAGATCAGGAGTATGTGTGTTGAGTCTTGTGTCGGCAAGTTTGCTGGATTTTAGTTGAATTTGCATAGATGGATTGCATGTTATGTGTTGACTGTTTTCCCCCTAGGTCTTGAAATTGAAAAATTGATCCCCATTTGAAAAATTGAAAACTGAACTTTGAGATATTTTGTTGTGATTGCATGATTTATGATAAGTTTGGGGTGATAGGAAGCACACACTAGGGATAGAATCTCGGTCAAACAATTTGCAAAATTTTCCAGGTGAGGATTTGAGCCTCCAACATGTTTTTAACTGTGTGAATCACTTTTGAGCTACACTTTCCCGAATTTGCTTTAATCTCTTAATGGTTTGCATGTTTATGTGTTTGCTTCAAATGATTTAGGCATTTTCTTTGTAAATAACCACTTGGCCTAAAATAACCATCCCTAATGCATGTTCCCTAGTTAGCCCCATTGAGCCTAATTAGCCTGCTAATTCTTGATGACCTGATGTTATGAGCCTAAAATCTGGAAAAACCATGTTAACCCGATCTTAGGATTAGGAGAGCATGGATCCTTAGCAAGAGAATGGTTGCAAGAAACTAAGTTTGGGGTGGCTACAAGGTGTAATATGTTGTCTGGGATTGAGGAAAAGAAAAAAAATATAATAAAAAGGTTGGAGCCAAAGGCAAAAGAAAAGAAAAGCATAGAAAAAAAAAAGAGGAAAAAAAAGGAAAAAAAAAATAAAAAGTGTAAAAAATGTCAAAAAAAAAGCTATTTGAAGGAAAAGGCTGTAGTCACCCGAAGCATAAAGAAAAATGGAAAAAGGAATCTGAGTGGAAATTCAAAGTGTAAAATGTTTCATGCTCTCTTAGTTCCTAAGGACGTCAGCCCAGTACCTTTGTATATCCTACCCTTAGCTAGGCCCCATTACAACCCTTAAAAGACCTTTTGATGTTGCATGCATGTTTTCCGTGGGAATCATTTGGAGATGAAAATCAAATTCATGGGAAGTGCTCTTAAAAGTGAAATTGATTGAATTGTTGATAGCCTAGACAAACTGAGCGATTGAGTGAAACACTAAATGCCCTTGTGAGGAAGGCAATTGTTTGAATTTGGTGATCTCCCTTTTGCGTGTAACTTGGATCCCTTGCTTAGATTAATGATTGTTTGAATGATGAAATTCTCTAATGTTCAGAATAAATGATTGTGGGGATTGCTTTGTTTGAAAAGGGGGGAACATTGAAGGAAAAATAATTTTGGTGAATTGCTTGAAATTTGTGCAAAGTTGATTAAATCTTTTAAGCTTGCCATGTCTTGAGTCTTTTTGAGTTTTTGAGTTTTAGTTTGCTTGGGGACAAGCAAAGTTTAAGTTTGGGGTATTTTGATAAGCCGCTGGCTGATCTAGTTTTATGGCTAGTATGATCGTGGTTTTGTGCTAATTATATCTCATTTTCGCCCAAATTAGACTTGATAGTCTTTAAGCAGCATTTTGAGTCTCTAGAGTATTTTTAGGTTAATTTAGTTGATTTAGAGTCAAATAAAGCACTTATGCTATTTCTTGTTTTCAGGTTAATAAAGTGAAGCAGTTTTGGAGATTTTCGCCCTGCGAGAATTTGCTCGCCTCACGAACCTCAAGGCTGACTGTTCTAGAAATCGCAAACCTCTCTGTCTCGCCCCGTGAAACAATGTCTCGCCTCGCGAGTAATCAAACCCTGGAAGACCAGAAGCCATCACGGCTTATCCATGTTGAAGGTCACGGGCGTTACAGTTTGGAATTTGAAGAGTCTCGCCTCGCGAATGATAAGCTCGCCTCGCGAGAGAGCCAAACACTGAAGACGGTTCATAATATTCGCCTCGCGAAGGTGTGCTCGCCTCGCGAGCTCACGGAATCCAGAAGCTGTATTTAAGTCTGTTTTAGGACAGAACAGGGAGTTTTCTTTTATCATCTTCTTTTCTTTTCTTTTCACCGTTGTGGTCGCAATAGTAGGTTTAGCATTTTGTGTTTCTTTTGTAATGGAGAACTAGTCTCCTTGATCAATCTACGGTGATCGGGTTCCATTTACGCTTGAGGTTTTGTAATCCCTAAACTTAATGCTATTCTCTTTCAATATTTGTTCTGTATGTTCTGTTTGCTTAATTCAGAATCGTATAGAATAGGTGTTGATTTATTTCGATGATTGTATGTTCCTATACTTAATCGCGTTTGCTTAATTCGCGTGTGTTCGTTCATGTTCGCTTAGTTCATGAGTGCTTCACCCCGTTTGCTTAATTCAGGAATAGGAACATATGTCTCGTAGCGTTGATTTCGCTTGTTAATTGATGCTACAATCGAAAAGGGTTTAGAATCTGCTTAGGGCATTGAATTATATGAACCGATGATAGTGGGAAACCGAGAGCAGTAGGTTGATCGTTTTTAGCTATTTGATAATTATTTAGTTTGCATTGTTTTTTTCTGCTCTGTTTTCTTTGTTTAATTTCAAACCCAAAACCCCCAATTCTGAATTTTTCTGTTAATAACAACCCGAGAGTCCTTGTGAGACGATACTCGAGTTGTCGCTCCCTAAACTACATATTTTTACAAATCGCTCACTTTTTGATGCGTGCGCGACAGCGCGTTCAAAAATTGGCGTCGTTGCCGCGCCACATAACTGATCCATAAGATCATCTATCCTTGGAAGAGGATATCTGTTTTTAATCGTCACTTTGTTTAATTGACGAAAGTCCACACGCAGACTAGCCGTTCCATCTTTCTTCTTTACTAGCAGGACTGGAGCTCCCCACGGTGACACACTAGGTCGTATAAACTCTTTCCTCATCAGCTCCTCAAGTTGGTCCTTCAAGGTTTCTTACTCTGATGGCGACATGCGATATGGTGCCATGGATATTGGTCCGGTGCCTGGAGTCAGATCAATCGTGAACTCGATCTCTCGAACAGGTGGCAATCCAGGTACATCCTCAGGGAAAACCTCCGGAAACACTCGAACGACAGGTACGAAGTCCAAGTCAAACTCGCTCTCGACGTCCAAGGAAAACAGCAACATGTAACCTCGAGCTCCTTCTTTCAAAGAAGCTCTTACCTGACTAGCAGATAAAAATACAGAAATCTCCTCCCTAAAGATTAAGGTTTTCTGAGCACAATCTATTAGGATATGGTTGAAAGATAACCAATCCATGCCTAAGATTACATCTAACTGTACTAAAGGCAAACAGATCAAGTCTACAAGGAAATGTCTATTCTGAACAATGATAGGACAATTTAAGCAAACAGAATTGACAGTCACAGGTTCAGCAGTTGGGGTAGAAACAATCAGATTATATGGCAAGGAAGAAACAAGCAAGTTTAGAATTTTCACACGATCCATCGAAATAAAAGAATGAGTTGCGCCTGAATCGAAAAGTACAGACAAAAGATTACCAGCAATGTCACACTTACCTTGCACGAGATCATCGGAGTTCGATGCCTCAGCACCACTCATGGTATACACTCTTCCCTTAATGGTTGGCTTGTTTATCCTAGCATGGTTGACAGAATACTCTCTCTTTGGGGCACGACACTCCTTTTCCAAGTGTCCCAAACGGTCACAATTGTTACACTTGTAATCCTTCTTCGGACAAGCATTTGCCAGGTGGCTTAGATCTCCACACCTGAAACATCTCCTTTCTTGGCCTTGATCGTTGTTTCTCTGGCCTCCACTTCCTGTCCCCGAAACACTGGGACGAGCTTGTTGTTTCTGGTTGTAGCTAGATGCTTGGTGATACGGCTTCCTCTGGTTCTGCTTCCATTTTGAATTCTGGCCTTGATTCTGGCTCTTAGGACGAACAGGTCCTCCTGGACTTCCCTTGTTATCCCTTCCTCTACGCATCATCTCAATTTTCTGGCACTTCTCCACTAGTGCTTGGAAGTTCCTGATCTCCAACGGCAATACTGATTCCTTAATCTCGAAGCGTAGACCGGCTTCAAACTGCTCACACTTCCATTCCTCACTGGGATTGTCTTGAAAGAAACGGAAATACTTGGCAAGGGATTCAAACATCGCCGCATACTCCCCTACTATCAGGTCCCGCTGACTCAGTCTCATGAACATCTTCTCCTTCTCTTTCCTAGCACTCTAATGAAAGTATTTGTCTCCCCAGGTGATCGCCTGGTGCTCAGGCTCCAACAACTGCCTGGTGCCCTTCCACCAGTACTCAGCATCGCCCACTAGCTTGAACACGGAATAGGGTACCTTAGATTCCTTTGGAGTGTGTACCAGATCGAAGATCTTCTCTAGCTCCTGAATCCAAAGGTCAGCCTTTATTGGATCCACGTTTCCATCAAACTGCGATGGATTCTGACGCCGGAAAACGTCCAGATGCCTTCCCTCTGTAGCTTGTTCTGCCTTGTGTTGCTGCTGTTGGTTCTGGGCAGCAGCATTAGCTGTTTGAAGAGCTATGGCAACAGCCACGTCAGCCAGTGCTTGGGCAGCAAAATCCATTCCTCCGTAGCCACGTCCACGTCCACGAGCACCTCTCTGGTTCATACTGACCTATACCACACAAGCAGTCAGATAAAAGCCAGAAAAGGCATGTGAACCACGGTTTATCATACATTACCTCAAGGAGGTAATTCAAACAACATCCAGTCAGAGAAAACACAACTTCAACACAACAGACCTAAACCCAAACATTCCCGAAGGACTCGACTAGCTCTGATACCAACTAATGCGACACCCTAAAACCTGGCATCACATGGTTACCCGTTTGCGAAAAAGAAACTTATTTAAAACGCTGGTCGCCTTCGGAAAAATAACCTTTTATATAAGGTTACTGAAAAAGGGTACTTATTTTTTTTATAGTAAGAGGTAGTTAAGGAAAGGTGATGAACACTCAGAACATGAAAATAAACATCATACATATAGATATAACTGTCCAACTGGGGACCTTAGGTTTGATTACAAGACAGGCCTTGTCGAACTGGCCAACATACACTGATACAGATACTGAAGAAATAGGTAAAGAGATAACATCAACTGGGAATAGGGAATCGGGTACACGTCTCAAAAGATGGCTCTAAAAGCCTAGGGAATATCGGGACAACCCCAAAATCCAACAAACAATCTACCCCTGCCTCCTGCATGCGGAGTGACCATAGACGCTACCCTCGTATATAGTCCAATTCCCGCCGACCCAGTGTGATAATATACCTCGCTCCTCGAGCTCGTCAGTGTCAAGGGAACGTCCAGATCCATCTAAGAGCACGCGCATTCCCGATAAAAGAAGAAAAGAACAGAACATACAATGTGCAAGAGTGAGATACCGTCATAAGATATATCCCACAACAACCATATACATGGTACATACATCACAGAATCATATAAGCAGTTAAATCATGCATATACATAGTATAACAGTGTTATAAAAAAAAAGGTCTCAAACCCGCACAGTCAACCTTTGAAAATATGCATGGCACTTCAATATCAGGCTCTAACTTAATCTCCTGAGATATCAACACCGTTTTCCACTGGAGAAGAATTAGAGTTGGTCAATCTCTAGCCTACCGGGCAGTTGCCTCCATACCCTCATGCATTTAAGGTCTCAGGACGAGCAACGTCACATGTGCCTCTGAACTCGGTTTACATGGCAGACTCCCAAATACCACCTTGTATCTGATATATAATAAAGCACGTTTGCTTGGGGAAATGCACATGAGAAAATATTTTATTTAAAAGGTTTTCTTTGTGTTCATCCTTTTTCACTGTCGCAGCTCAAAGCTAACTACTTAATCATCATTTCCCCATCACTTAAAAGCTTAGAAGCATAGGACACACAGTCCGAATGCTCAATCACAACACCCGAGACCGATGCCGCAGTCAAGGGTTGTGGTCGTAGAAAACAACATTCATCTCTAACAATGTTCATCACAACATGGTTAGGACACACAGTCCACAACAATGTGATTAGGACACACAGTCCACCACAACGAAATCAGAACGCATTGTCCTCAATTTCGAGAATTGGACCCTCAGTCCAGAACATCATGAATACAACTCATAGCCCCGAATTAACACTGATCCAAGATCACATGCGTGTAACTGAATACTAGAGGCGACGTCTCGCGTACTAGATTCTTTTTCTTAAGTACTTTATTTTTCGATCAGTGAAAAACAAATTCAAAGCCGAATCCTCGATAACCTATCCAGGCTATCGGAAAGTTTCTAAAACCTTTAGGAGAAAACCTTTTCTTTGAAAATCTTTTGTAAAACATCTTTGAAATACTTTTATTTTTGAAAATCCCCAATAGGATATTGCCAAATAATCTTGAAGTTTTCACTTGAAGACACATAGTTCGAAAATGATTTTTCTCTTGTATAACAATAGTTCACCAAAACCATTTCAACATTTAAAACAAGTACTTTAAGTTAATGAGCTTTTGGAAAAGAACACCAATCCCTTCATCTTCAAAGCTTATTAAGGTTTTTAATCCTTATAACAGTTGAGAACAGACGCAAGTCTGGCTTAGAAAACTTTCAATCAACAGCAGTATATATTATCAGTTCAATGCTAATATCACAATTGAAAGCAGTTCATCACAGATATGCATTATAACATTTAGAACAAGTACAGTTCAACATCAGATAATAGCATAACAGTTCAAGTACATTAGATAACCAAGTAAGCTCAATCAACATATAAATATCCAGTTAAACACCTACACACATGCATACAGTTATTGAATATATTTAGGAAATCCCATCTTACCTCAAGAAGGTAAGAGAATGCGAGAAAATAAACGGTTTTCACGAACGTTCTTCAAAGTTGGTTAGGATTCAAGTCTAGGTTTCAAGACACAAGGTTCAAAGGATTAGAACTCAACCAAGAACTTAGGGCTAGAAGTTTCCAAAACACATGCAACTTAGGGATTTATGATCCTCAAGTGCTAAGAGTTTAAAACATGATTACTTTAAACAAAGTTGAACAAAAATCCCACCAAGTTACACTTGATAGAGATTCGGCCTTGACCAATAAGATAGGCTAGGAACATTTAAACTTTCCAATCTCTTTGGTTTAGCATCCATTAATAGTAAGGAGCTCAAAACCATGATCACTTTGGAAAAATGAAAAACGAAACACCCTAGGTCCATAACCTTTAAGATTCGGCCATCCTTGGGTTTTCATGATAGAAATTTTTAAATTCTTCCAATCTATTAGACCTTTTAGCATCCAATAACTTATGGAGCTCAAATCTATGATCATCTTGAAAGCAACATAGGACTTTAAATAACAAAGCTCATAAGCACATAAAGTAAGAACAACATAAACCTATAAGTAATTAAAGCATAATGACATAAGTAAATGAATCATAAATGACATAAACATAAATGACATAAAAGTAAATGACATAATGTAAATGACATAAAGTAAATGGCAAAAGTAAATGACATAATGTAAATGGCAAAAGTAAATGACATAATGTAAATGACATAAAGTAAATGGCATAAATATAAATGACATAAAAGTCAATGACATAATATAATGACATAAAAATAGAGTAAAAATCTTTAAACTTTCCAATCACTTAGGCATAGCATCCTTTAACATAATGGAGCCTTGGTCCATGATCATTTTGGAAAACAACTCTTTAAACTTTCCAATCACTTAGACATAGCATCCTTTAACATAAAGGAGCCTTGGTCCATGATCATTTTGGAAAACAAATCTTTAAATACAAACTCATACTTGTAAAAGTTGAAACAAGATCCATCTAAACCATATACATGGTTTCGGCCTCATTAGAAAGAAGAGGTTAGGAAAATTTGTTTTACACAACCTTTTAGTATGTTAAACTACAAGTAAATACAAGACCATAGAAATTGGTTTCAACTCAAAAGGAGTTTTCTACCATTTTTGAGAGATTTTTGAAGATAAAAGCTCATATATGACATAAAGAAGAAACTTTAGAAAAAGATGAAGTTTTTAAAGAAAATAATAAATGATAGTATTACCCTAAGCAAGAGAAACAACTTTGATGAAGAACACTTAGTGAAAAGAAGAAGAAAAACTAGAGCTTTGGAAGCTTGAAGTTAAGAAAAAGATGAAAGCTTAAGAGTTTTAAAAGGAAAGTGATGAAGTGAAGTTGAGGAGTGGTATTTATAGAGGAAATGGGGAGGGTGCACGGTTTTGAGAGGGAGAAGAAGAAAGAAGAAGAAAGAAGGTGGGTTGCTTGTAGAGAGGATAAGGAGTTAAGGTGATGTGATGTGATTGGAGAGAGAAAGATGAAAAAGTAAGATTTTGGAGTGAAGTCAGGATTTACTTTTTCTTAGGTGTGTCATAGCCTTCACATCAAGTCACTCCATGTCACTTCATCATCTTGATACTCTGCTCCATTGCGTATCAGATAACTTCCCCGATCGTATTTTCCGACGATTTCACCCGGGAAATCCCTAAGATTTGGCCCCGAACAAGATTTTTCGAAAATTTCCAAATCCACACAAAACATCATAAAAACACTAACCGTCTCATTCACGAATTAAAATTTTGTCTCTAGCTCAGTAAACTTGTACTGGCAGTGAGAACCCAGACCAATTTTCGTCTGAATTTTCGATCGAAAATTTTACTGTGACTTCATACGGTAAAACAATACAAGAAAATGATTTTATTTTAAATAAAATCATCCTCTGGATTTTATCAAAAATAAATACATTAAAGCATGTATTTACTGATAAATAAGCATACGAAAAACAGGGTGTTACAATCCTCACGAAGGATCAATTTTTCATTGAAATGCGAACCACTAAAGACCTCACCTGCAAAATTCAGCACGGGACTATTGCCTATATGATAGTAAAAAAATGTCTATCAGACATGGTAGTGAAATGCATATTAAAATACGTTCCTAAACTGCAAGTGTCATAATAAACACCAACAAAATCTCAAAAATATTACCAATATTTAATTGTGACAAAGGAGTCCTGACAACACTGGGCATTGGAGAATAATGCAATTGGCATAAGTTTGTGAGTTGGCTAGAGTTCTCATCTGTTGAAAACAGTGGTCATATATTGCGAAAAATAATATTATGTCAATATTAAAACTCATGAATGTAGAAGATTCTCGAATTAATTTGCAATATTTCAAATATAGGGCAAACCTGTTATAGGTGTCTTATTTGTCAAAGATTTTTGGGCCATTATCATCTTCCTTATTGCATGTGCGTTCGTTGAATTTGAAGCATCAATATGAAAAACTCTGCAAGCACCTAGGCAGTTTCAGTCATTCAGATGGTGATTTTATACATCTCTTGCTCGGTTAACATAGGTATCACCCTTGGGAAAATGTCACACATAAGAAAGCTTTATAAATTACTCAGTTTAAGGTTTTATGGTTTTTGGTATGCTTTTTGTGTCAGTATTGGGTTAGATCATTAGTTAGTTGAGTGCAGTTCCTATATTTTGATTGTATACATATTTGGTGGTATTTAATTAGACTTTATACTGATGATTTTAAACTTTGTATTTTCTATTCTAAAGTTTTCCTGTATTACATTCAATCATAGCGTCTACTTGATATTTGTTGTTGTATAGTTACATTTAAGCTTTGCTGTTTCAAAATCAGGGATAAAATACACCTCAAACCTATGAATAATTGTGTGAGATGTATAAAAAGAAGACAACGCTGACAATAAAGATGCTGTGTGAATATTGTTGTAGCCATGAGCAATTTCTTAAAAAGAAGCAAATCCTATGGACTGGATTTTGAAGAAATTTACCTTTTTTTCACAGATAGAAGTACTATCTTCACCAGGTCCAGTTTTGTGAAGGGTTAATGATATTGATGATCCACTTGTATGATTCCATTCATGTGAAGGTATCAAACCACCATGAAAGCTGATGTTTTTAGGTATGGCTGTTTTTGTTCGATACACCCACTTTAACAGTCCAAAATGTTGATAAGAGTATATAGTTCACAAAATTGGTAAAATGGCATTAGTTTAGCATCAACAGCTGGTCAATTGCATTTAATTTATAATTAGAGATATCAATTAAATGATACCACAACTGATTCCACGTTTAAATATACCAAATTAGGGGGTCATGGTTAATGGCTAATTAATATGTAGTAATAACAGCTCATCCATTGTATCTTTTATATCGTGAATAACTTTATTTTATGATATTGATTCTGTGGATTTTATTATGCATGTTAGCAGCACAATCCCAGCACGTATTGTACCATTCGTAGAACATCCTGGTCATCAACCAATGTGTGCCCTTCACTATAAAAATAAAGGATTTTTGTAAACAATAAGTGGGATATAATTTTCTTGAACAAAGAGTTGGGCATCTTTTATATAGACAACTTTCTTTTGGGTAATTTCCTTTTTATAATTAGAAAGCCATTTTTTTCTTTCAAATGTGAAAGTGAGCTTTTAATAGTGACTTAATGATAAAATCCTGATTAATTGTCCATTGTGACTGAGTTACACAATCAATTAGTTCCATTTCTATCTTATTCAATTTAATTGAACCTATCAATAATTTAAACGTATCATCATATTGTTCCTTTTTAGATTTGTAGTTTGTTGATTATGGTTTATCTTCATAATTTTCATGTAACTCAATTTTGTCTAATATGATCAATTTAAGTTAGGTAAAAGTGATCACATAATGTATAATGTACAATTGATATTTGAAGATGTATTGACACAAAGTTTGCCTATAACAGGATGTTGAATGTGACTGTAAGATTGTGGTTTTCGTTGAACTTCACCCCCACGATGGTGGTTATCACTCGGTAGACCCCTCAGCAGGTGCATCCATAGGTATCACGTTCAATAATCAGCATAATTTTGTTGTTGTTGTTGTTTTGGGTTATGTTCAATTTTCACAATTGGCTTCATTTTTAAAGACTGAAGCCAATAATTTTAGGCCATAAACAAAGCATTGATCTCCATCATACAAAAAACAAAACATTGAATGTATTCCATCCAAAAACTAAAGCCACGAAAGTATTTATTGCAAAAATCAAATATAGAAAAACCCAAAAAAAAAAACAGAGTCTAATTAGGGAAAAAACAACTGAAAACTCAAATCATATGTCATCCACTTCAATGGTCTCAACAACGATGGCTACTCCTTCTCCACTTCACGGGTGCTGATTCAGCATATACAGCATATACTCCTTTTTGCAAGATGAATCTCTTCAGGATCCTTGCACAAATCAATTAAGTTGTTCTCCTTCAAAGCTTCACCAGTTTCGGGACATCAAGTCTTGTGCAAAAAAGACATCCTGTTTTAATTAATTCATAAACAGAGACTATATAATCCATTCATATATTCAACCAATAAGATCAATACAGCTGCAAACATGCCTGAGATAGAAGAGTATTGTTAACTTGATTTTCAAAACCAACATTTTCGCCCCTATCTTTCCCTCTTTTAGAAATACTTTCCTATACCATAAGTGTTATAATCAAAATCCACATATGATTATGCAGTAAGTATTGATGCATATGTAAGTAGCATCATATCAGAACATAAAATGTACCTCTACCCCTTTTCCTTTATTGAACCTAAGGATCAGGTCAGCATCCTCTGTTAGGCGCCTAAAATTGAATGAGCTCTCCCATCGTGTCCCCGCATCGGCAGATTTCTCAATTTTGAATAGGAAAGACCTGTCAATCAGTTTGGAAAAGTAATCTTGGATGGAATCTGGGTGTTGCTCTATAGGGATGAAAATGTCACATATATTAAATCAATATTGTTAAAGTAAGATTTGCAAGTGACAAAATAATTTCAACATCTTGTTGTACATGCTGACAACCTTGTTGACGTAGTCCACCATCTCTAAACAGGTTCTCCCATTGAAAAAAGTAGTAGCATCCCGATCAAACACAAAAAAAGTGGCAGAATCAGTGTCATCTGTGACTCTTAAGTCTTAACTTGAGTCGATATCTATCGAATTGGATTTAAAAATTAATAAATTTAAAATAACGTAATTCATCGATAAAAATATATGCACATGCTAAGTTGATGTTATTATTATTAGCACCTTGGTGTCACATTGACAACGTGACGGGTGCACTTCTTATAATAATACATGTTTTCATCTAGGGTACACTTTCTTGTTACACACACAAGCAAGGTACCACCAAGGATCGTTATCCAAAACCATCTTGACAACCCCGAAGACAACGAAGCAAGATTCCTGAAAAAAGATAAACATTATAATAAAATTGTAATGTATGGCTAATGACTTCCTTCCTAGTTTCATGACCAACCTGACTGCATTCATATGGTACTCTAAGGCCATCCAGAATCATTAACCAGTCAATTGCATTTATAAGTGGCATTTATAAAAATTGATTAATAATCACGGTAAATAATTGTAGTTCTTGTAATTTAGACACTATGACATACCTGTTTCTCAAGTCCACAATTTGTGGAGAATCATGATTGAATAGGATTTTGGTGGAGTTGATTGCATTTTGTAAAACTGGCTTCCCTGAAATGATGTTGTCATGAGTCATATAGGTCAAAATATTACAAATAATCTCTTAGTTGTCAAGATTAATATGTGCTAAATCCTAAACTAATAAGAAAGAGTTCAGTTCGTCGACATACTCTCCAAATAGGGTGCATTTAAACCGATATCTAATAAGTAAATTGTGAGGAGTGAGTGAATATAAAAAATAATGCACTTAAATCAATAAAATAAAAGGTATGGATTTCTTTATACTAACCCCATCGTTATCAAGTTCTATGATATTCATCTAGGACTTTATCCCATCTCTAATAATATCCTTCTTTGTTCCCTGTCCCCTAAAAATCCCCACGACATCTATAGAAAGAATCGTAGGTGTAAAGATGCTATTTTTGTATGATAAACTTGTCTAACAATGAAATTTCGACTCACCAACCAAGTAGTTGTTGTCGTATTCCATTTTAAACACATCTGCGGGAGGAGTAAATGAAAAATGTCCACGGGAACAGCACTGTCCTTATGCTTTGTTACCTTAGTATGGAACTGAAAATTCAGTTTATACTGGTGTCTGCTTGCTCGGTAAGCACCTACATTGTTAGCAACCCCGAATTTGACCATCATATAAACACAACCCTGTTATACCTACCTTTTCAAACCTGTAGAGTAGTGAGTTTTTTATGGATGCATGTATTTTGTCACCTTGCAAAATTTAAATGATTATCAATATTTCGAAGTATCAGTGGTACTAATATATAGAAAGAGTTTGAAGTATGAGTGACACTAATATATAGAAAGATTGTAGATACCTTGGCATCCATTAGTACCAACTCAGTAGAAAAGGGTTGGTCCTTATTTGAAAGGGAAGACGTAATCCAAAGCCTAACAACCCTCACAAACAAGCACCAATCATTGGTTTTTGCAGTTATGTCCGCTATATAGTCATTCTTGGTTACCATATGGATGAATGAAGATTGTCTACAAATTTGTGAAAGATGAAGTTGTGAAAGAAAATGGCCAAATGCACTGTAGTTAGTCGATTTTGCATCACGTCATTTATATAGGACTGCATAGGTGCACTGCGTGTTTTGAGAATGAACAGTTTCTGATCTTGTCATTATTGCATTCCATTTAAATTAATTAGGGGAGAATTTTGATACCTCATTAAGTATAGGTTGAAGTATCAACCTATACTTAATGAGGTATCAAAAACTTTTATTCAAGAATTTCAAGAACTTTTGCACAAAAATTATGAAATCACTTTGAGTCATCACTAGTACCTTTTTTATATCAATCTCATAGGACCTTAATTTGTATTATCTGTGCTATTTAGAGTATTTCAAATTTCTTCTATAATAGGGTGTGGTATCCTTAAGTTGTGGATGAGGTATCCTTCTGATTAGAATGTGAGGTATCCTTCTGTGGCAAAGGTTGTGGCATCTCTTTGGTGTGCGACTTTAGCTTCTAAAGCGCGTGTGAGATATCCGGAGGCGTGAGGGAGAGTTTTAGAGGTCGTTGAAGCTCTTACACGTCGATGAGGCATCCCAAAAGGCGTGGTTAGAGTGCTCTGTTGTGTACAAAGGTTGCAAGCACCAGTTTATAAGCTTGTATATTAGTGGAAGAAAATCTCACAGGTGGAATGGGGACTGGACTAGGTCACTGGCGATGGGTGGTGTAACACCCTGTTTTTCACTATTTTAAATAACTGAAATATGTTTATATGATTATTTAAGTTTTAGAAAATTATTTTAAATAAACGGAGTTTACCACTCAATTCTACTTGAATGTAGAAAGCTAGGATTAAAATTTAGGTTGGAAAGTCACCCGGCTTGCGAATTCCATTGACAGTATAATTATACTACTCAAAAGACCTAATTTTAATTCGTGAACAAAAAACTTAATATTTTTATTTTATTTCCTACGATAGTATATTTTTAGAACTATTTCATAAAAAGTGAAATAATATACGTTTATTGGACGCTATACTCAATCGGGCGAACGACGGAGCTGATTACGGGAGTTTCGGGACTCGATAAGTGGATAAACCCTATATTCTCTTAGGGATAAGTCATCCATGTGAGAGGTTTAATGTGGATTAGGGTTATGTTAGCAATTTTGGATAATTGCATTTTGACCCTTAAACTTTCTATTAATTACATTTTGGCCCCTAAACTAATTTTCATGATACACTAAGTATCCAAACCCATTAAGGGTTGCGGCCTAGAGCCCAAATGTCATTACCAAAGATTAATTTTCATGATGCCATTTTAATTACCTAAGTTTCCTATGTCATGATTTTATGCCACAAGCTATTTTCATGTACAAAGTCATTTGGACTTGGGCTTTCTTGGCTCAAAAATGGCGCTAGGCCCATGCTTGCCATGGCTTGCTCATAAATTTATGTTGCCACTAGATCCTTCCACCATATTCTTGATCTTACTATCAACTTCTTCATCTTCTCCAAAGTTCTAGCTTGTTCTTGTTTTCTCTCACAACAAAGAAGCTTGGTTTGTGAAGGAACTTGAAGATTTCTTGATCGTCTTTCATTTCCAAGAGGTGATTCTTCATCCTCATCATCTCTAAGCTAGTGTTTCTTCAAATCATTTCATGATTCAAAGCTTTATTTTTCATGTTCATCTTAGTTGTTCTTAACTTTGATAAATCATAGAAAATCATTGAAAAAGTCCTAAAAATGTGAAAACAATTTCTATGTTCCTATTATTATCTCTTCTATAATAATCCAAGAGGATATTGAAAACCAAAATTTCCTCCCCCTTTATCTTGTTAGGGCCGAACCAATAGGGATGTTGGGAGGAAAGTTTTTGTTCATGTTTTTCATCAATGATCATGTATATTATCTTGTTAGTATATATGCTTGTTGAATCCAAGTTGTTTTGTCAAACTAAAATCTCTAACCTCATGCACTCACCATGGCCGAAAATAGGCATTTCTCTGTTTCTTTGATTCCACTTGGTCTTTGCCTATTTTTGTATGCGAGGTACTCTTCTACAAGAGGACTTGCTATTCGATTCAGAGATCACCAGGACTCGCAACCCGGAAGCATTCCTTCGTGTACCTCGCATACAAAACAAGGCAAGACCAAGTGGAATCAAAGAAGTAGAGAGATAGTAGAAAATAAAAAGAAAATAATAAAAATAAAAATAAGAACAAAAATAACTTAACCAAATAATCAAACTCCCCTAGAATCAGAAAAATTGGTTGTGCCAATCCCCGGCAACGGCGCCAAAAACTTGTTGTGACTCAGTGTCGGGGCAAGTAATAAAAATAACACGGTAAGTAATTACCGAGGTTGAACTCAAGGATTGGGATACCAATTCGACTAATCTTACGAAGGTTGTTGAGAGAGAGAAGATTAATATCGAAATTCAATTAACAAGTCTAAATAAACTAATTAACTAAAAATCAGAAAACTAAAATGTCCAAGGTTACAAATCCACCTACCCAATATGTATTCCCAAGTGATGATGGATTCCTCCCTAAGTTCAATTACAATGTCAACCGGGACCCCTAAATTCTCCTAAATCCACTCTCGTGCTCATTAGGACGTATTCGACGATTGGATTAATTACTTACTAGGTCTCATAATCCTAATCTCGAATTCTGTTAATTCATGTTCCCTATAAGGTTGCACCGATCTCCTACTCACTCTCGTGCAATATTCGATCGATGATCCTAATTCAAGTTCTAAACGCGAATCGCTGACTAAGCCTCATCACGTTAACAAGTCAATCGCGCAACACATATGATTAACACAATCAAATCAGAATTAGAAAACAAGAATTGAATTAAAGGAGAAAAACATACATCATATTGGATTTACATCGCCATGGGTGGCTTCATCGTTCCCTCGGACGACGGGGATTAGTTCCTCATGCTCATAGACAAGCGCTCGGACATAATCACCATCGTAAAATAAAAAGAAACCAGAAAAGGAGACGCAGCTCCAAGGAGAAATAAGGATTCGTAACTACTGCCCTAACCTAAGTGGAAAACTGCCTCCTAAAGTTGTATCTCCAAATCTGATCTGCAAAAGCCTTTAAATAGGATTCCTGATCTGCGCTCGCTCGCGAGGCGAGCAGACTCTCGCGAGGCGAGAATTAAAATTGGCGCGCTTTCAATTTAAACTCTCGCGAGGCGAGCAGCCTCTCGCGGGGCGAGTCTTCAATTCTAGGCTGTGACCTTCATCACGGCTGGGCCGTGATGGTCTCTGACTTCCAAGTCTTCATTCTCTCGCGGGGCGAGTCTTCAAACCTTAAACTGCCACGGGCGTGGTATTCATCACGGCTTGGCCGTGATGGTCTCTGTCTTGCTGGTCTTCAGACTCTCGCGAGGCGAGAGTACACTCGCGGGGCGAGTGTCTCAGAATTTCAATTTCCACTATTTCTTTGCTTTCCTTGACTCCCGGAGCTTCATTTACTTAACCTGAAACAACAAAAGCACCCACAAGCGTAATTCTATTCAAAATAACCTAAAAACTACACAAAAGACGCAAAACGAGTCAAAGTCCAACTTAGGAACAAAACAAGGCAAATTTGGGCGAAAACGAGAGTGAACTCGAATAAATTGACACGTAAACCCTAGTTCATCTAGTCATAAAACTAGATAAGCCAGAGGCTTATCAAAATACCCCAAACTTAAACCTTGCTTGTCCCCAAGCAAGCTTAAAACTCAAAAACGACTCAAGACTTGGCAAGCCTAAAGGAATCAATCGATTTCGCACAAATTTAATGCAACTTTACAAAACAGTTTTGCTCCAATGATCTCCCCCCTACATCAATGTAATCCCCACATTCATCTACCTTAAACAGTTGAGAATTTATCATTCATGCCATCATTACTCTAAGTTGAGGCTCAAAGATACACACAAAGGAAGATCACCTATTTCAAACAATTGCCTTCCTCACAAGGGCATTTAGTATTTCACTCATTCGCTCAAGTTTGTCTAGGTTATCAACTTTTTCACTCAATTTCACTTATCAAGAGCACTTCCCATGAATTTGATTTTCATCTCAAAAATGGTTCCCACGAAAACATGCATGCAACATCAGAAGGTCTTTTAAAGGTTGTAATGGGGCCTGGCTGAGGGTAGGATAACGAAGGATATTTAGGCTTAAGTCCCTAGGAACTAAGAGAGCATGAGCGTTTTGACACTTTTTCCACTCGAATTCCTTTTTCCATTTTTCTGTTTTGTCTCGGGTGACTACAGCCTTTTTTCCTTGCTCATTTTTTTTGTTTTGTTTTTTTTTTTGCCCCTTTTTCCTTGGCAATTTATTTGTTTTCTTCTTTTCTTTTCTTTTCTTTTTGCCTTGGGTCAACCTTTATTTTCTTTTTCTCATCCCAATATGACACATACCTCGTAGCCACCCCAAACTTAGTTTCTCACAACCTTTCTCTTGCTCATTTCCATGCTCTCCTAATCCTAAGATTGGGTTAACATGGTTTTTCAGATTTTGGCTCGTAATGTAGGGTCATCAAGAAACAATAGGTCAATTGGGCTCAATTTGGCTACTAGGGAATATGCATTAGGGATGGTTCATTTCAGGCCAAGTAGTTAATTCAAAGAAAATTGCCTAAATCATTTGATGCAACACATAAACATGCAAACCATATAGAGATTCAAGCAAATTCGGGAAAGTGCAACTTAACAGTGATTCACACATTCAAAAACAGAGTTGGAGGCTCAAATCCTCACCTGGACATTTTGCAAATTGTTTGACCGAGATACGATTCCTAGTGTGTGCACCCCCCTCACCCCAAACTTATCATAAATCAAGTAATCACAACAAAGTTCTCAAAGTTCAGTTTTCAATTTTTAAGTGGGGATAAACTTTTCTATTATTAGAACCTAGGGGGAAATCATCAATGGTCAAATAATTCATGCAATCAATCTACGCTCAATCTAATCAAAATCCAACAAGCTTGCCGACACAACATTTCATACAAAAACTCTTGATCTTCTCAAATTATTCAAGAGCGACAAACAAAAACAGAACACAAAAAACAAACACAAAAACAAAACAAAAGTTAGGAAAAGAGATACCTAGCTTGGGTTGCCTCCCAAGAAGCGCTTGTTTAACGTCCCGAGCCTGACTTATTAAGAAGCATCCACCTGGATCCCATAGTACGTGTGGTACAGAGGCCAAGAGATGCTCATCATGTGAGGTCTTCCACCAGGATCAAATGGTAATTGGAGTGGAGATCGTAGCAGTAATATGACTTCATCAACTTCACCCAGCCAGTGTATGAAAATTCCATTGACCTTTGTTATTATGAATTCACTTCCTCTCGGGTCAAATGGTGTCCTCACGAGGAAGTGTGCCAGACAAGTGGGAGTGTCTAATTTACCAATGTCCACACATGCATGCAAGCCAACATATTTATCCAATGCATTATTTTCAGGTTGCTTAGCAAGCATGGTGGAATCCTCTACCACTTTATCCGCATTTTGTTCTCTACCCCCTTGCTCCGGCGCCTTGTCCTTTGCCAACTCCTCTTCCTTAGGTTGCTCTTCCTCAACATGTGGTTGTTCCGGGGCCATGACACTTGCCAATTCCTTTTCCTCCGGTTGTTCTTCCTCAACATGTGGTAGTTCTTCCTCAACTCCCCGAGAACTAGTTACATCCCAGTCATATCCCAACACCCCACTGCTTCTAGTTGTTGTGTCATCGCATAGGTTCCTAGGGTGGTTCTCGGTTTCACCTGGGTGAGTGTCTAGGAGAGGCTCATTTAGTTGTTTTGACAGCTGGGCAATCTGCATCTCTAGATTCTGAAGTGCCATCCCTGTATGAGTTGCCAACTTGTCAATGGCTGCGTTTGTATTGATTGACACTTTCTCAAGTGTCGCACTCAACTTCTCAAGAGCCAACTCCCAAGGTTGTGGTTGCCAACTCTGTTGAGGTTGTGGCTGCCAGGCTAGACCATCGTCAGCATTACTCCAAGCGAAATCCGGATGGTCTCTACTCATATCACCCCAATACAGATTCTGATTCTGATAGTTGTTCTGGGGCACGCTGTCATTATGCCATGGTTCCACATATACTTGAGGGAAGTAGAACGGACAACTCCAAGTGTCATGGTTCCCATCACAATACTCGCAACCCGGAAGCATTCCTTCGTGTACCTCGCATACAAAACAAGGCAAGACCAAGTGGAATCAAAGAAGTAGAGAGATAGTAGAAAATAAAAAGAAAATAATAAAAATAAAAATAAGAACAAAAATAACTTAACCAAATAATCAAACTCCCCTAGAATCAGAAAAATTGGTTGTGCCAATCCCCGGCAACGGCGCCAAAAACTTGTTGTGACTCCGGCAAGTGTACCGGGTCGTCGCAAGTAATAAAAATAACACGGTAAGTAATTACCGAGGTCGAACTCAAGGATTGGGATACCAATTCGACTAATCCGCGGGAAATCAGATACGTTCGGTCAAGTTACAGAAGGTGGTTGAGAGAGAGAAGATTAATATCGAAATTCAATTAACAAGTCTAAATAAACTAATTAACTAAAAATCAGAAAACTAAAATGTCCAAGGTTACAAATCCACCTACCCAATATGTATTCCCAAGTGATGATGGATTCCTCCCTAAGTTCAATTACAATGTCAACCAGGACCCCTAAATTCTCCTAAATCCACTCTCGTGCTCATTAGGACGTATTCGACGATTGGATTAATTACTTACTAGGTCTCATAATCCTAATCTCGAATTCTGTTAATTCATGTTCCCTATAAGGTTGCACCGATCTCCTACTCACTCTCGTGCAATATTCGATCGATGATCCTAATTCAAGTTCTAAACGCGAATCGCTGACTAAGCCTCATCACATTAACAAGTCAATCGCACAACACATATGATTAACACAATCAAATCAGAATTAGAAAACAAGAATTGAATTAAAGGAGAAAAACATACATCATATTGGATTTACATCGCCATGGGTGGCTTCATCGTTCCCTCGGACGACGGGGATTAGTTCCTCATGCTCATAGACAAGCGCTCGGACATAATCACCATCGTAAAATAAAAAGAAACCAGAAAAGGAGACGCAGCTCCAAGGAGAAATAAGGATTCGAAACTACTGCCCTAACCTAAGTGGAAAACTGGATCCTAAAGTTGTATCTCCAAATCTGATCTGCAAAAGCCTTTAAATAGGATTCCTGATCTGCGCTCGCTCGCGAGGCGAGCAGACTCTCGCGAGGCGAGAATTAAAATTGGCGCGCTTTCAATTTAAACTCTCGCGAGGCGAGCAGCCTCTCGCGGGGCGAGTCTTCAATTCTAGGCTGTGACCTTCATCACGGCTGGGCCGTGATGGTCTCTAACTTCCAAGTCTTCATTCTCTCGCGGGGCGAGTCTTCAAACCTTAAACTGCAACGGGCGTGGTATTCATCACGGCTTGGCCGTGATGGTCTTTGTCTTGCTGGTCTTCAGACTCTCGCGAGGCGAGAGTACACTCGCGGGGCGAGTGTCTCAGAATTTCAATTTCCACTATTTCTTTGCTTTCCTTGACTCCCGGAGCTTCACTTACTTAACCTGAAACAACAAAAGCACCCACAAGCGTAATTCTATTCAAAATAACCTAAAAACTACACAAAAGACGCAAAACGAGTCAAAGTCCAACTTAGGAACAAAACAAGGCAAATTTGGGCGAAAACGAGAGTGAACTCGAATAAATTGACACGTAAACCCTAGTTCATCTAGTCATAAAACTAGATAAGCCAGAGGCTTATCAATCATTAATCCAATAACTTAAGCAACAACAACAACAACCAAGCCTTATCCCACTAGGTGGGGTCGGCTACATGGATCATACGGCGCCATAATGTTCTATCATGAATCATGTTAACAGTTAAATCATTGGCCTCCAAATCTTTCTTAATAGTTTCTCCTATAGTTTTTCTTGGCCTACCTCTACCTCTAGCTATTGGATTTCCCTCCACTTGATCCACTCTCCTTACTACAGAATCTAAAGGTCTCCTCCATACATGCCCAAACCACCTAAGTCGAGATTCAACCATCTTTTCTACAATAGGTGCTACCCCAACTCTCTCTCTAATGCTATCATTCCTAATCCTATCACGTCTAGTTTTTCCGCTCATCCAGCGCAACATTCTCATCTCTGCTACATTGATTTTACTCTCGTGTTGATTTTTTACCGCCCAACACTCCGTCCCATACAATATCGCCGGTCTAATAGCTGTACGATAAAATTTTCCCTTTAGCTTAAGAGGTACCTTTTTATCACACAAAAAACCCGAAGCCTTCCTCCATTTCGACCACCTTGATTGAATCCGATGGTTTACATCTCCCTCAATTTCTCCGTCATTTTGTATAATAGACCCAAGATATTTAAACCGTGTGACTTGTGGTATGTTGTGGTCTCCAACTTTCACCTCTAAGCTAGAGGTGTTTCGCCTTTTGCTAAACTTACATTCCATATACTCCATCTTGCTTCTACTCAAGCGGAAGCCATGTGCTTCTAAAGCTTGTCTCCAAGTCTCCAACCTTCCATTTATATCATCTCTCGACTCTCCAACTAGGACTATATCGTCTGCGAAAAGCATGCATCGCGTGTCTTTGGCTCTTGAATGTGCTCCGTAAGTACATCCAAGACCAAGGTAAAAAGATAGGGGCTTAAAGCTGACCCCTGGTGCAGACCTATGGTTATTGGGAAATCTTCTGTGGCTCCACCCTGCGTTCTCACACTAGTCGTGGCCCCCTCATACATATCCTTGATAGCTCGAATATAGGCAATCCGAACACCTTTCTTTTCTAGGGCTTTCCACAAAACCTCTCTTGGCACCCTATCATACGCTTTCTCCAAATCAATGAAGGCCATGTGTAAATCTTTTTGATCCCTTCGATATTGTTCCATCACTTGTCGTAGCAAGTAAATTGCTTCCATGGTCGACCTCCCGGGCATAAAACCAAATTGGTTGTCGGTGATTTTGGAATCCAATAACTTAAGCAAATTTATAAATTTTAGCCACTAAACCTAATGGAGGCCGTGACCTATCATAGAGGGTTAGGTGATTTATTCATGCATAGTTTTTCACATAATGACGTTTGGGGTGTTAAACCCTTTGATAAACTATTTGCTTATGAATGCTTGTGTTGATATGTGTGTGTGTGTTTTATGTGGTGTCTAGCATGTAGTTGTCGAGTAAAATCCATATATTGGTTTCTCACTCTTGCATGTTTTATTTGTTTTTTGTTTTTTTTGATAAGACTAGGAGTGCAAAGGCATCACCATAGAGAGGGACATCCCAACTAGGTTGGCACCTCCAACTCTACCAATCACTTGCAGCACCCCAGAAATTTATTCCCAATAGAAAAAAAAATAAAGAATACAAAACCATTGGGGGGGCAAGGACCAATACCCATGAAAATCAAAGAATCAGGAAAATCTATAGCTGGGAAGACCTAGTCTATCATGACTAAATTCCTCCTGAATAAAACTAGGGATATAGCTCCACCAAGAGTTACTTAGGGAGGAAATTCCATAGTTGGCTAATTTATCAGCACAACCGTTGCCCTTTCTATAGATATGAGTGACAATGAATAGCATATTGCTGGTGATTTGCAGACAGTTACTCCATCTATTCCTCAAAGTCCAAGGAACAATATGAATAGATTTAAATGTCAGGACTACTAACATTGAGTCACATTCCAACCAAAGCCTATGCCAGCCATTCCTAAAAGCAATCTCAATAGCTTGCATAGCAGCTTCCAATTCTGCATGAAGAGGGGAAGAGATACCCAAATAGGTAGCAAAACAACCAATGAGTTGTCCTCTATAGTCTCTAAAAATCCCCCCGCCAGCCGCTTCTCCAAGAGAACCTTTTGAAGCACCATCTGTGTTGCACTTAGCCCAAGAAACCAAAGGAGGATTCCAAAATACCTCAAGTATTTTTGGGGCTTTGCCTGGATGACTAATCACTTTAAAAGACTTGAGAATAGATAGCTCCTCCATGGCAGAGCAGGAGGTTCCTTTTGATAGGTTGCCTGTTAAAGAAACAGACCCTATGATCATGTTAACGGCTTGCTGAAAAGGTAGAGAGGCATTCTCAAATCTGGCTCTGTTCCTACAGGTCCAGATTGCCCAGAGGACATTAATCACAGCTGCAGCAACTGTATCTTTCAACTAGGCACTCCAATTTCTATTGCAGACTTCAAGAATGGCAAAGGGGGAGGAAGTATCTATAGTGCAACCAAGCAAGGCACTAAGCCAACTCCAAAGCTGAGTTGCATAGGCACAGGACAAAAACAAATGCTGAGTTGTTTCCTCAGTTCTACCACACAGGCTATAAATGGAGACAGTAATGCAACCTCTTGCTCTGAGGTTTTCATCTGTGGGAAGCCTACTATGCAAGAATCTCCAAGCAAGAAAGGACCTGGAAGGTGGAATGGCACTGTTCCAGACTGTCTTTGCCCATGGAAGACCCTTCTATTGAGGATTCTGAAACAGAAAAGCTTCCTTGAAAGATAGGCTACCCGAGCTTGAGTGAGTCCAGACTAAGTGGTCCTCACTATCAAACAAAGGGATAAAAACCTTTTCAATGTCTGAAATCACTGTTGGATATCTACTCCTCAACTCCTCAGGGATGGACCAAGCATTATTCTAGATAAATGCTGCAATTTTGGCCTGAAGGGCCAGGTGCAAATTTTATGGTATATGCATCAAATCCACAATCTTCTGATGAAGCCACTTATCATGCCAGAAACAAATCATGTCACCTTTTCCAATCTGCCAAGTGCAGTTCAGCAGAACCTGTTGAATGTTAGTTCTAATTGCTGGCCAAAGAGATGACTTAGCATAGTGTGCAGTGGGAATGTTGTCCTTATAGAACCTATTTTTGATAACATCTGCCCATTGGCTAGAAGAGGTGAGCATATCCCAAGTGAGCTTCAACATAGCTGCTTCATTAATAGCTCTTAGGGATCGAATTCACAATCCCCCTTCATTTAAAGGTTTGCAAAGAACTCTCCAAGCCACAGTTACCACCTTCTTCACATGGATGTCCCCGAACCAAATGAAATTCTTTATCCAAGTGTCCAGAGTTTTTAGTAAAGAGATAGGCCAGGCATATACATGAAAGTTGTATACTAGCATGCCTTGAATAACAGATTTCACTAGCTGAACTCTCCCCATAATGGAGAGGAGATGTCCTTTCCAAGAAGCCAGTTTAAGCTTGATTCTGTCCACAATTGGCTAAAAGTGAGTTCTCCTTGGCTTGCCTTTAAAGAGAGGAACCCCAAGATAGGTTAAACGCAGATCACCCGCTGAGAAACCTAAGGTGCTAGAGATTGCAGCAATTCTACTTGCAGACAGGTTAGAGGCATAGAATTTACACTTCGGAAGGCTGAGACACTGCCCTGAAACAGCAACATAGTCATTGAACAGATTCATCAGAACCTGTAGATTTCTCTTGCTGCCATTGCAGAATACTAGGACATCATCTGCATAGAGTACATGGCTTGGCAGAATTAGTCCTTTTGGACCTTTCATTGGCTTCAAAAGACCCAAGGACATAAGAGCAGTAATACCTCTACTAAGCACCTCTTCAGCTATGCAAAAGAGTAAGGGAGACAATGGATCACCTTGCCTTACTCCTCTTTTGCAGGGGATGTAACCAACTGGTTTCCCATTAACAGAAAATGAAAGCTTTGCTGATTTCAGAATGACCTTCACCCAAGAGCAGAACTTGTCATCAAAACCAAAAGCCTTCAGCACATTCAACAAGAAAGACCAATCAATGGTATCAAAGACTTTTTTGATGTCAAATTTCAGCATTAAGTTTCCACCAAAAGCCTTATAGTCCAGAAGATTAACTGCCTCTGATGCCACACATATACAGTCACTAATTTGCCTCTCCTTGATAAACCATCGCTGCTGCTTAGAGATGATTTTAGGGGCAATGGAAGCAAGCCTTTCAGCTAGAATTTTTGTTATGATCTTAAATTGAAAGTTGGCCAATGCAATTGGTCTGTAGTTTTCAATTTTATCAGCATTGGCTACCTTAGGGATCAAGACAACCAGATTGGAATTTAGATTAGGAAGCAGCCACCCTTGGTTGAAAAACTACAGCACAGAGCAACAAACATCACTGCCCACAATGCTCCAAAATCTCTGAAAGAAGCATCCCCCAAAACCATCAGGACCAGGAGCACCACTACCATTCATGCTAAAAATCGCAGCTTTGATCTCTTCATTGGAAGGCAAACCAGTGAGCAGTCTGTTATCTTCACCAGTGACTAACCTTGGGATGACTGAGTCAATGAGTCCATTCTCCAAACAATTATTTTCAGAGGAATAAAGAGAAGTGTAGTACTCAATCACATGCTGCTCAATATCAGCAGCATTTTCCAAAATCCGATCCTCAAATATCAGCATTGTCATGGCTTTAGATGCAGTCCTTGTCTTTGGAAGTCTGTGAAAATATGAAGTGTTCCTATCCCCACTAGTGTGCCAGTTGACCCTATCCTTCTCTTTCCAATATCTTTCTTGAAAGACAAGGGATTGCTGCAAAACAACTTGAGCCTGCTGCTCTTCCATTCTCAACTCATCAGTATAACCCGAGATGGAGATTTGTTCTTGAGAATTTTCTCTACAGCCAAAAGAGCCTCCTCAACCTTAGCAAGAACATTCCCCAAAACAATTTTGTTCCAAGTTTTGAACTCAGCCTTTAAAGCTTTCAGTTTCTGAGCGAGGATAAACATAGGACAACCAAAGTATTCCTTCTTCCAGACCTCTTCTACTAGTCTGTGACAGTCTTCATGGTCTGACCACATTTGAAAGTATTTAAAGGAGGATGGGAAAGACTGCATACTGATGAGTGTGATTCCACCTCATCTTTGTCCATCATTTTGCATGCATTTTCATGTAGTTTAGGCATATTTTTATTAGATTTTAGGTTAATTTTCCTTTGGAACGGGTAAGGCGGTTTTCGTGTGTTGTTTTGCAGATATCAAGGGTAAATTGCTCAAGATCAACCATGATGAAGTTTGGATGAAGATGGAGCTTTAAAACTGAAGAAAATAAGCCAAACAGAGCCCATCACGGCCTAGCCATGATGCCCATCACGGCCATGATCGAGCAAAACTGAAAAAGAAGAAAGGCTGAAGTCAGAGTCTGTCACGGCCTGGCCGTGATAGCCATCACGGCCGTGACCCAAAACCACCACAAGTCAGAGCACATCACGACCCAGCCGTGAAATTCTTCACGGCCACAAAGGAGCACTCGCGTCGCGAGAATTATGTTCGCGTCGCGAACCAATGAATCTTGCAGAACTGGCAGAGGCAGAGACCGTCACGGCCTGGCCGTGATGGCCATCACGGCCGTGACGCGCATTACTTGGACCTGAAGAAACCGAAATAGATCAGATTTTGAGTTGGTTTGGGACTCTAACTTCCCCATTTCTATAAATATGGACCAGGCAGAGGCAGAAAACATCAGACCTTTAGGGGCTACTACTCTAGGCATAGATTATAGATCTCTTCTCTTCTTCTCCTCTCTTCTCTTTTCTGATTTTCACTATGTTGTCAACCCAGCTTGTCATCTCCATGGCAAGACTGGAGTAGTAGTTTGTTTCTAGGGACTAGGGCTCTGCCCGAGGTTTGTAAATGATGTTGATTTGATGTAAAATCATTGTTGATTTCGTTATTGTTTTAGATCTGATTTCTAGTGTGTTAATCACTCATAAATTTCGGCAACCGTTTATTTGCGTGACGTAGACGTTCTAAGGAGGAACCTAGCGGTGAACTTAGGATTTCTAGGGTGTTTCACTCGTAAAGCCCGGCAGCCACTGGTTTGTGAGATGCGGATGATCTAAGGAGGAACCTAGCGGTGAACTTAGGTTATTTGCATGACTGAGACATTCCAAGGAGGAACCTAGCGGTGAACTTGGGTGTCGGACCTATAGAAGTCAGACTTGGGACTGAAATCACGAGAGTTAGAAGCCGTCCCTCGAGGAGCAACGAGTTGTCACGGAACGCAAAGGGTCCAATCTGGGATCGACTACCACGAGAGTAGGGGTCGGGTCAATTGGGCACGGCTTTTGTAACCCGAGAGGGAGCTTAAGCTATCAGAGGATAAACTCGCCTTCAAGGCAATTTCGGTAATCAACAAAGGTAAATCTGTTAGCAACATAAACAGCCTCAAAGGTAACCCAAATCCCTAGGAATCCGTTTAAATCGAAAACCCCAAAAACATTTGTTTTCTGTTTGTTTATCATTTCAATTTCAAATTCAAACCAATTTCAAAACCCTTACAAAGTCCAGATCTAATCGATTCAAAAACCGATTGCGATTCGAGAACACAGTCTCTGTGGGTTCGATATCTTTTATTACTTGACGGCAGTCCGGTACACTTGCCGGATTCGCACGCGCGCGTTGACTTACGCGTGACATCAAGTTTTTGGCGCCGTTGCCGGGGACTGTGCCTTTTCGAATTTCAATTAGTTTTTAAACTGATTTTTCTGGACCCTTTTCTTTTTATTTGATTTTTATTTCTGAAAAAAAATCAAAAAAAAAAATTTCTTTTCCTTCTATTGTATCCATCTCTCTGTGTGTTATATGCAAAGATCCCTAAGTCTTGGGAGCCTTAGTGAGATTGATCCGGAGATCGAGAGGACCTTCCACAGACGTAGAAGACTACAAAGAGAGGGAGAAAGGTTGAGTCCCGTTCCATTCATGGTGAATCAACCGGATACAAAGCCTTTGAAGGACTACGCAGCCCCAAATGCGAGAGGCTTGCGAACTGGGATTGCAAGGCCAGAGATTGAGGCGGAAAACTATACCATACCGCCCATGCTAATCAACATGATTAGGCAACATCAATTCGGAGGATTGCCTTCGGAGGACCCGACTGATCACATAGAAACATTCTTAGAGTTCACCGACGCAATCGGATTAATGGAGCCTCACGATGTTGTGCTTGAGATTGTTCCCCTCATCTCTCACCGGAAAGGCGAAGGCCTGGCTAAAGCAAATCCCCGCTAACACTTTGACTACTTGGGACCAATTGGAGCAGGCGTTCTTGGAGAAATTCTTCCCTCCATCCAAGACGGCCTACATAAGAACCCAGATCACCGGCTTCTTCCAGAAAGACGGAGAATCATTATCAGAAGCTTGGGATCGATACAAGGGACTGCTGGAATCGTGCCCACATCACGGACTCGAGAGGTGGTTAATAGTGCACACCTTCTATAACGGATTAGACTACTCTTCGAAGGTGTCACTAGATTCTGCAGCCGGTGGAGCATTTATGAATAGGCCTCTCACTGAGGCATTCAACATCATCGAGAATGTCGCCACCAACTACCACCAATGGGGATCCGAAAGAGGTAATAACCCGAACAAGATTTCGGGGGGTAAGTTTGAAGTAAGTAGCATTGATCTGATTATGTCTAAATTTGACTCACTAAATAAACGATTAGATAAGATTGAGAGAGCTAATGTGAGTGCAATAGGTGCTACTAACACTACTTGTGAGATTTGTGGAATGCAGGGACATGACATGATGGAATGCCCTCGTGGTATCTCTCATGGATCCGGCACTTCGGGTGAACAAGTGAACTCTTGTAACAACTACTATGATACGAACCCGAAGCTGCCCAACTATGCTCCCCCAAATCCCTACAACCAAAGAAGGAACAACCCTTACCTCTTCTACGGCAACTACAGCAACACGCTTAATCATGAGTTCCAAGAGGGTCAAGGTAATAAGAGAGCAACACCGGGGTATCCTCAGGTACAAAGATCTAAACTCGAGACTTTATTTGAAAGTTTTGTCGAAACTCAGACAAAACAGAATGAGGAGTTTAGACAACAAGGAAGGGCAGTGAGTGAGGCAATAAAGGATCTAGCATCTAAGGTAGACAACTTAGCAACTCATAACAAGATGCTAGAAAACCAGATTGCCCAACAAGCCAAAGACGTACTCGAGACCTAAGGGTACATTCCGGGGCAAACCAAGCAAATCCCAATGAGCATTGCAATGTCATACACTTGAGGGATGATAAGCTTGGGGTGGGGGTAGCTGAAATGGACGTGGAACCGGAGGAGGACACGAGCGAAAAGGAAGAGCCAGAACCGAAATATGTCCCTCCACCACCGTACCAACCCCCGATACCTTTCCCACAGAGGTTGGTCAAGAAAAAGCAAGTAGATGTAGAGACTAAAATGCCTACTAAACTGAAAGACCCAGGTAGTTTCTCCATCGCTTGCTCGATCGAACAAGTGGAAATAGACCCAGCCTTATGTGACTTAGGGGCTAGCACGAGCTTGATGTCCCTCACTATCATGGAAAGGTTGGGAAGCAAAGAGTTGAGACCATTCAAATTCCCCTTACAATTTGCGGATGGCTCAACTAGGACTCCTCTAGGCATACTAGAGAATGTTCCTGTAAAGGTAGGGAAAATTCTCATCCCTACCGACTTCCTGGTATTGGACATGAAAGGGAATTCTAAATTCCCCATCATTTTAGGAAGGCCATTCTTGGCAACCGCTGGAGCATTAATAGACGTAAGGAATGGCAAACTCTCTCTAAATGTAGAGGAAGGTAGGGTAAATTTTCAGTTGACTAACTCTTGTAACAACCCTCCTTTTGAGAGCCATGTGTGCAGAATTGATGTAACGTCTCCAGCGGTAGAGAAAGAACTTAGCATGGAAGCAACCCCAAAGATACGCATGGTTGAAGATGCACCCAGTGGTGAAGTCGGGATTGCTGTCCATGCAGAAACAAAACTTCCGCCGGGAGGAAGGAAGGCTAGGAAGCTCCGAGAGAAAAGAGCAAAGCGGAAGCATTATTGGCCGTATGAGCAGAAACGACTATTTGAAGGAGCTCCATGGAAGAGAAGTGTGCCTGCACTTCTACGCCCAGCCGACCCCGGTTGACTTGAGGAAGTATGGTCAAGCTTAAGACCATAAATAAGCGCTTCTTGGGAGGCAACCCAAGTTTTCTTTCCCTTTTTCCTTTTGTTTTTGAATTCACCTCTTGAATAATTTGAGAAGATCAAGAGGCAAAAATATCATTAATAGGTTTGTCTAGTGTTTTCAGGTTGAGAAAGAGAAGAAGAGCATAAAAAGATAAAGTCAGAGGCCATCACGCCCTGGCCGTGACAGTGGTCACGGCCGTGATAAACTAAACAAGAGCACAGAAAGGATCACGGCCTAGCCGTGACAACCATCACGGGCGTGATGAGTAGGATGCCAAGGTCAGAGAGCATCACGGCCTAGCCGTGATGTAGATCACGGCCGTGATGGGGCAACTCCTGAGGACCAGAAACGATCACGGCCTGCCCGTGATAAGCCTCACGGCCGTGATAAAATTTCTACCCAAGTTTTGACTGGAATGTGAAGCCAACACCCGCTACCGACTCGGTAAGTTGTTCCAATTTTTCTCCTCTCTCCGACTTGATTATTTACATTGGAAACAATGTAAGTAATCAAGCTTGGGGTAGGGGTATTTATTTTTTGCATTTGCATTGTTGCATTCTCATAGGCATGGATTGGTATGATCACATTCTCTAGATTGCCCCTCACTTAGAACATGCATCCGATTGTGAGAACTTGGAGCCAAATGAATTGAGAGAGTGAATTTTGAACCCAATTTTTCATTATTCTTGTGATATGGCTAAAAATGAAATTTCTTGAGATAGTCATTTGATATTTGATAATTAGCATGTGATTCCTTAAACTTGTGTACCTCACTGGTTTTTGAACTACTAAATGTAAGATTTTGAGCCAAAAGGGGTATTCACTAAATCTACCCCATTTCTTGTGATAGAGTGATTTAATTCCTCTTGGATTGTATTTTCTAGAACTTGACTTGAAACCATTTCAAAACTTAAAAATTTCTGAAAACATTTTTTGGAAATGATTGAGGCACTAGGTATTTTTCCGGCCTCCCGAGCCTTGAATGATAAATGCTACCCCTTAGTTGCCCAATTTTGAGCCTAAAAAAAAAATACTTTTCTTGGTACCATGAATATATTTGATAAATAATGTTTGGTATGGCACCTTTTAAAGTATTACAAAAATGGCAAAATGGTAGTTGGAAAAAGTATGGGATAAAAAAAAAATTAGGAAGTAATTTCTCTTGAGCTATAAATCTCCCCTTCTCCAAACAAATAAAAATGAAATAAACAGAAAAAAAAAATGGAGAAGGGGATGACAAAGAAAGAGAGAAATGAAAAGAAAAAGAGAAAAAAATATATAGAAAAAAAGAAAGGTGGAAAAAGTAAATCAGAGCCCCCAAAAGGTATTTTAGAAGGTGTCATACTTTGTAATGTTTGATAATCTGTCTAGCCTTCTTGAAATTCCCTTTCCTTGATTTTCCCACCTTACAATAAATCCCATGGCCACATTACAACCAAAGGAAAAGACCTCTTGATTCTTAAGTGTTTTCATTAATAAAGTGGATATTTGGTTAATAGTCAAGCCTATGGTAAAATACTTTCCTTGAGGAAATGGAGTGAATTGCAATAAACCCTAAAACACTTGAGTGAGGTGAGATGAGTGCCCAAATCAGTGAGGACATGAACTTGAAAAACCTAAGCTTCTAATTGGACTTGAACTTGATTATCTCTTGAGTGCTTATTAAAAATGCCTATTACTTGGATTAGCTTCTAGGGTTCTTAGTTCACTATCCATGCTTTAATTGATTTATCTTATGGCTTGAGTAATTGCTTGAGGACAAGCAAAGTTTTAAGCTTGGGGTGATTTGATGAGTGTGATTCCACCTCATCTTTGTCCATCATTTTGCATGCATTTTCATGTAGTTTAGGCATATTTTTATTAGATTTTAGGTTAATTTTCCTTTGGAACGGGTAAGGCGGTTTTCGTGTGTTGTTTTGCAGATATCAAGGGTAAATTGCTCAAGATCAACCATGATGAAGTTTGGATGAAGATGGAGCTTTAAAACTGAAGAAAATAAGCCAAACAGAGCCCATCACGGCCTAGCCGTGATGCCCATCACGCCATGATCGAGCAAAACTGAAAAAGAAGAAAGGTGAAGTCGAGTTCGTCACGGCCTGGCCGTGATAGCCATCACGGCCGTGACCCAAAACCACCACAAGTCAGAGCACATCACGGCCCAGCCGTGAAATTCTTCACGGCCACAAAGGAGCACTCGCGTCGCGAGAATTATGTTCGCGTCGCGAACCAATGAATCTTGCAGAACTGGCAGAGGCAGAGACCGTCACGGCCTGGCCGTGATGGCCATCACGGCCGTGACGCGCATTACTTGGACCTGAAGAAACCGAAATAGATCAGATTTTGAGTTGGTTTGGGACTCTAACTTCCCCATTTCTATAAATATGGACCAGGCAGAGGCAGAAAACATCAGACCTTTAGGGGCTACTACTCTAGGTATAGATTATAGATCTCTTCTCTTCTTCTCCTCTCTTCTCTTTTTCTGATTTTCACTATGTTGTCAACCCAGCTTGTCATCTCCATGGCAAGACTGGAGTAGTAGTTTGTTTCTAGGGACTAGGGCTCTGCCCGAGGTTTGTAAATGATGTTGATTTGATGTAAAATCATTGTTGATTTCGTTATTGTTTTAGATCTGATTTCTAGTGTGTTAATCACTCATAAATTTCGGCAACCGTTTATTTGCGTGACGTAGACGTTCTAAGGAGGAACCTAGCGGTGAACTTAGGATTTCTAGGGTGTTTCACTCGTAAAGCCCGGCAGCCACTGGTTTGTGAGATGCGGATGATCTAAGGAGGAACCTAGCGGTGAACTTAGGTTATTTGCATGACTGAGACATTCCAAGGAGGAACCTAGCGGTGAATTTGGGTGTCGGACCTATAGAAGTCAGACTTGGGACTGAAATCACGAGAGTTAGAAGCCGTCCCTCGAGGAGCAACGAGTTGTCACGGAACGCAAAGGGTCCAATCTGGGATCGACTACCACGAGAGTAGGGGTCGGGTCAATTTGGTACGGCTTTTGTAACCCGAGAGGGAGCTTAAGCTATCAGAGGATAAACTCGCCTTCAAGGCAATTTCGGTAATCAACAAAGGTAAATCTGTTAGCAACATAAACAGCCTCAAAGGTAACCCAAATCCCTAGGAATCCGTTTAAATCGAAAACCCCAAAAACATTTGTTTTCTGTTTGTTTATCATTTCAATTTCAATTTCAAACCAATTTCAAAACCCTTACAAAGTCCAGATCTAATCGATTCGAAAACCGATTGCGATTCGAGAACACAGTCTCTGTGGGTTCGATATCTTTTATTACTTGACGGCAGTCCGGTACACTTGCCGGATTCGCACGCGCGCGTTGACTTACGCGTAACATCAAGTTTTTGGCGCCGTTGCCGGGGACTGTGCCTTTTCGAATTTCAATTAGTTTTTAAACTGATTTTTCTGGACCCTTTTCTTTTTATTTGATTTTTATTTCTGAAAAAAAAAAAAAATTCTTTTCCTTCTATTGTATCCATCTCTGTGTGTTATATGCAAAGATCCCTAAGTCTTGGGAGCCTTAGTGAGATTGATCCGGAGATCGAGAGGACCTTCCACAGACGTAGAAGACTACAAAGAGAGGGAGAAAGGTTGAGTCCCGTTCCATTCATGGCGAATCAACCGGATACAAAGCCTTTGAAGGACTACGCAGCCCCAAATGCGAGAGGCTTGCGAACTGGGATTGCAAGGCCAGAGATTGAGGCGGAAAACTATACCATACCGCCCATGCTAATCAACATGATTAGGCAACATCAATTCGGAGGATTGCCTTCGGAGGACCCGACTGATCACATAGAAACATTCTTAGAGTTCACCGACGCAATCAGGATTAATGGAGCCTCAGTCGATGTTGTGCGTTTGAGATTGTTCCCCTCATCTCTCACTGGAAAGGCGAAGGCCTGGCTAAAGCAAATCCCCGCTAACACTTTGACTACTTGGGACCAATTGGAGCAGGCGTTCTTGGAGAAATTCTTCCCTCCATCCAAGACGGCCTACATAAGAACCCAGATCACCGGCTTCTTCCAGAAAGACAGAGAATCATTATCAGAAGCTTGGGATCGATACAAGGGACTGCTGGAGTCGTGCCCATATCACGGACTCGAGAGGTGGTTAATAGTGCACACCTTCTATAACGGATTAGACTACTCTTCGAAGGTGTCACTAGATTCTACAGCCGGTGGAGCGTTTATGAATAGGCCTCTCACTGAGGCATTCAACATCATCGAGAATGTCGCCACCAACTACCACCAATGGGGATCCGAAAGAGGTAATAACCCGAACAAGATTTCGGGGGGTAAGTTTGAAGTAAGTAGCATTGATCTGATTATGTCTAAATTTGACTCACTAAATAAACGATTAGATAAGATTGAGAGAGCTAATGTGAGTGCAATAGGTGCTACTAACACTATTTGTGAGATTTGTGGAATGCAGGGACATGACATGATGGAATGCCCTCGTGGTATCTCTCATGGATCCGGCGCTTCGGGTGAACAAGTGAACTCTTGTAACAACTACTATGATACGAACCCGAAGCTGCCCAACTATGCTCCCCCAAATCCCTACAACCAAAGAAGGAACAACCCTTACCTCTCCTACGGCAACTACAGCAACACGCTTAATCATGAGTTCCAAGAGGGTCAAGGTAATAAGAGAGCAGCACCGGGGTATCCTCAGGTACAAAGATCTAAACTCGAGACTTTATTTGAAAGTTTTGTCGAAACTCAGACAAAACAGAATGAGGAGTTTAGACAACAAGGAAGGGCAGTGAGTGAGGCAATAAAGGATCTAGCATCTAAGGTAGACAACTTAGCAACTCATAACAAGATGCTAGAAAACCAGATTGCCCAACAAGCCAAAGACGTACTCGAGACCTAAGGGTACATTCCGGGCAACCCAAGCAAATCCCAATGAGCATTGCAATGTCATACACTTGAGGGATGATAAGCTTGGGGTGGGGGTAGCTGAAATGGACGTGGAACCGGAGGAGGACACGAGCGAAAAGGAAGAGCCATAATCGAAATATGTCCCTCCACCACCGTACCAACCCCCGATACCTTTCCCACAGAGGTTGGTCAAGAAAAAGCAAGTAGATGTAGAGACTAAAATGCCTACTAAACTGAAAGACCCAGGTAGTTTCTCCATCGCTTGCTCGATCGAACAAGTGGAAATAGACCCAGCCTTATGTGACTTAGGGGCTAGCACGAGCTTGATGTCCCTCACTATCATGGAAAGGTTGGGAAGCAAAGAGTTGAGACCATTCAAATTCCCCTTACAATTTGCGGATGGCTCAACTAGGACTCCTCTAGGCATACTAGAGAATGTTCCTGTAAAGGTAGGGAAAATTCTCATCCCTACCGACTTCCTGGTATTGGACATGAAAGGGAATTCTAAATTCCCCATCATTTTAGGAAGGCCATTCTTGGCAACCGCTGGAGCATTAATAGACGTAAGGAATGGCAAACTCTCTCTAAATGTAGAGGAAGGTAGGGTAAATTTTCAGTTGACTAACTCTTGTAACAACCCTCCTTTTGAGAGCCATGTGTGCAGAATTGATGTAACGTCTCCAGCGGTAGAGAAAGAACTTAGCATGGAAGCAACCCCAAAGATACGCATGGTTGAAGATGCACCCAGTGGTGAAGTCGGGATTGCTGTCCATGCAGAAACAAAACTTCCGCCGGGAGGAAGGAAGGCTAGGAAGCTCCGAGAGAAAAGAGCAAAGCGGAAGCATTATTGGCCGTATGAGCAGAAACGGCTATTTGAAGGAGCTCCATGGAAGAGAAGTGTGCATGCGCTTCTACGCCCAGCCGACCCCGGTTGACTTGAGGAAGTATGGTCAAGCTTAAGACCATAAATAAGCGCTTCTTGGGAGGCAACCCAAGTTTTCTTTCCCTTTTTCCTTTTGTTTTTGAATTCACCTCTTGAATAATTTGAGAAGATCAAGAGGCAAAAATATCATTAATAGGTTTGTCTAGTGTTTTCAGGTTGAGAAAGAGAAGAAGAGCATAAAAAGATAAAGTCAGAGGCCATCACGCCCTGGCCGTGACAGTGGTCACGGCCGTGATAAACTAAACAAGAGCACAGAAAGGATCACGGCCTAGCCGTGACAACCATCACGGGCGTGATGAGTAGGATGCCAAGGTCAGAGAGCATCACGGCCTAGCCGTGATGTAGATCACGACCGTGATGGGGCAACTCCTGAGGACCAGAAACGATCACGGCCTGCCCGTGATAAGCCTCACGGCCGTAATAAAATTTCTACCCAAGTTTTGACTGGAATGTGAAGCCAACACCCGCTACCGACTCGGTAAGTTGTTCCAATTTTTCTCCTCTCTCCGACTTGATTATTTACATTGGAAACAATGTAAGTAATCAAGCTTGGGGTAGGGGTATTTATTTTTGCATTTGCATTGTTGCATTCATATTGCATTCTCATAGGCATGGATTGGTATGATCACATTCTCTAGATTGCCCCTCACTTAGAACATGCATCCGATTGTGAGAACTTGGAGCCAAATGAATTGAGAGAGTGAATTTTGAACCCAATTTTTCATTATTCTTGTGATATGGCTAAAAATGAAATTTCTTGAGATAGTCATTTGATAGTTGATAATTAGCATGTGATTCCTTAAACTTGTGTACCTCACTGATTTTTGAACTACTAAATGTAAGATTTTGAGCCAAAAGGGGTATTCACTAAATCTACCCCATTTCTTGTGATAGAGTGATTTAATTCCTCTTGGATTGTATTTTCTAGAACTTGACTTGAAACCATTTCAAAACTTAAAAATTTCTGAAAACATTTTTTGGAAATGATTGAGGCACTAGGTATTTTTCCGGCCTCCCGAGCCTTGAATGATAAATGCTACCCCTTAGTTGCCCAATTTTGAGCCTAAAAAAAAATACTTTTCTTGGCACCTTTTAAAGTATTACAAAAATGGCAAAATGGTAGTTGGAAAAAGTATGGGATAAAAAAAAAATTAGGAAGTAATTTCTCTTGAGCTATAAATCTCCCCTTCTCCAAACAAATAAAAATGAAATAAACAGAAAAAAAATGGAGAAGGGGATGACAAAGAAAGAGAGAAATGAAAAGAAAAAGAGAAAAAAAAATATAGAAAAAAAGAAAGGTGGAAAAAGTAAATCAGAGCCCCCAAAAGGTATTTTAGAAGGTGTCATACTTTGTAATGTTTGATAATCTGTCTAGCCTTCTTGAAATTCCCTTTCCTTGATTTTCCCACCTTACAATAAATCCCATGGCCACATTACAACCAAAGGAAAAGACCTCTTGATTCTTAAGTGTTTTCATTAATAAAGTGGATATTTGGTTAATAGTCAAGCCTATGGTAAAATACTTTCCTTGAGGAAATGGAGTGAATTGCAATAAACCCTAAAACACTTGAGTGAGGTGAGATGAGTGCCCAAATCAGTGAGGACATGAACTTGAAAAACCTAAGCTTCTAATTGGACTTGAACTTGATTATCTCTTGAGTGCTTATTAAAAATGCCTATTACTTGGATTAGCTTCTAGGGTTCTTAGTTCACTATCCATGCTTTAATTGATTTATCTTATGGCTTGAGTAATTGCTTGAGGACAAGCAAAGTTTTAAGCTTGGGGTGATTTGATGAGTGTGATTCCACCTCATCTTTGTCCATCATTTTGCATGCATTTTCATGTAGTTTAGGCATATTTTTATTAGATTTTAGGTTAATTTTCCTTTGGAACGGGTAAGGCGGTTTTCGTGTGTTGTTTTGCAGATATCAAGGGTAAATTGCTCAAGATCAACCATGATGAAGTTTGGATGAAGATGGAGCTTTAAAACTGAAGAAAATAAGCCAAAGCCCATCAGGCCCCGGATCCCATCACGGCCTAGCCGTGATGCCCATCACGGCCATGATCGAGCAAAACTGAAAAAGAAGAAAGGCTGAAGTCAGAGTCTGTCACGGCCTGGCCGTGATAGCCATCACGGCCGTGACCCAAAACCACCACAAGTCAGAGCACATCACGGCCCAGCCGTGAAATTCTTCACGGCCACAAAGGAGCACTCGCATCGCGAGAATTATGTTCGCGTCGCGAACCAATGAATCTTGCAGAACTGGCAGAGGCAGAGACCGTCACGGCCTGGCCGTGATGGCCATCACGGCCGTGACGCGCATTACTTGGACCTGAAGAAACCGAAATAGATCAGATTTTGAGTTGGTTTGGGACTCTAACTTCCCCATTTCTATAAATATGGACCAGGCAGAGGCAGAAAACATCAGACCTTTAGGGGCTATTACTCTAGGCATAGATTATAGATCTCTTCTCTTCTTCTCCTCTCTTCTCTTTTCTGATTTTCACTATGTTGTCAACCCAGCTTGTCATCTCCATGGCAAGACTGGAGTAGTAGTTTGTTTCTAGGGACTAGGGCTCTGCCCGAGGTTTGTAAATGATGTTGATTTGATGTAAAATCATTGTTGATTTCGTTATTGTTTTAGATCTGATTTCTAGTGTGTTAATCACTCATAAATTTTGCAACCGTTTATTTGCGTGACGTAGACGTTCTAAGGAGGAACCTAGCGGTGAACTTAGGATTTCTAGGGTGTTTCACTCGTAAAGCCCGGCAGCCACTGGTTTGTGAGATGCGGATGATCTAAGGAGGAACCTAGCGGTGAACTTAGGTTATTTGCATGACCGAGACATTCCAAGGAGGAACCTAGCGATGAACTTGGGTGTCGGACCTATAGAAGTCAGACTTGGGACTGAAATCACGAGAGTTAGAAGCCGTCCCTCGAGGAGCAACGAGTTGTCACTGAACGCAAAGGGGTCCAACTGGGATCGACTACCACGAGAGTAGGGGTCGGGTCAATTGGGCACGGCTTTTGTAACCCGAGAGGGAGCTTAAGCTATCAGAGGATAAACTCGCCTTCAAGGCAATTTCGGTAATCAACAAAGGTAAATCTGTTAGCAACATAAACAGCCTCAAAGGTAACCCAAATCCCTAGGAATCCGTTTAAATCGAAAACCCCAAAAACATTTGTTTTCTGTTTGTTTATCATTTCAATTTCAAATTCAAACCAATTTCAAAACCCTTACAAAGTCCAGATCTAATCGATTCGAAAACCGATTGCGATTCGAGAACACAGTCTCTGTGGGTTCTATATCTTTTATTACTTGACGGCAGTCCGGTACACTTGCCGGATTCGCACGCGCGCGTTGACTTACGCGTGACATCACATACCTCTTTTTGAGATCAGCAACAATGGATGGTGGTCTGACTTGCTTCTTGGCAGAGTGCAACAAACACTAGAGCTCCAAAAAGAAAGCTAATCATTGTTGCAGACTGTTCTGTCCAGCCTTCTTTCTGTAGCAGCTCTACCTCTTCTACCATTTGACCAAGTGAAGGCAGCACCTCTAGTGTTCAGATGGATAAGATCACAGCTATCAGTCCAGGCCTGAAACTCATCACAAGATGCTTTTAAAGGAAGGCAGCTACCCCTTTGCTCATGAGACCCCAGAACTGAGTTGAAATCCCCAATAAAGCACCAAGGGCCTTGGTAACTCTGCTGCAGATTAGCCAAGTTTAGCCATAGGTCTCTCCTCTTAACATGTGATGTACTAGCATAAATGGCAGCCAGGTACACAACTTGATCATCAATGTTTACAGATAGAGCAACATATTGGGCAGAAATAGACAAAATGGCAGGTGACAACTGTTCTGAGCATAAGCCCCACAGATTTATCAAATTGTCATTTCTATCATTCACTACAAAAGGTTTTATTTTAATATTTTTCCAGAAAGAAATAGGGATTTGATCCATGGAAATCCAAGGCTCAGATATAAATAAAAAGTCAGGTTTATGTAAACCACAAAACTCTTTAAGGACCAATTTAGTATCTATGTTACCAATACCTCTAACATTCCCGTATAAAATCTTCATGAGGCAAAGTTAAGAGGACCTGCTTTGGATCTTGTGACACGACCTGCAGATTGAACCACCTGCTTATTCTTTTTCAGTCTTTGCTTCTTTTTCTGAGATTTCGATAAGACTTTGGTGAAGCTAGGATCCTCATTGATGTCTTGATTTCCCTGGGCAGAGAAAGGCATGCCCTCATCTAGATCATCCTCAGTTCCATCAGCCCAGAATTTTGACTTCAGGACTGTTAAGTCCTTCTGGACCTGGGGATGAACATAACCAGCTGAGTGGCTGTTGGGGGAGCCATTAGTTGTAGACTCAAAAGAATCAGTAGCATGCTGAGAGTCTAGAGAGTCAGGCACTATTTCATCATTGTTACTCCAACCTCACCAGCATTGTTATGGATAAATTCATCAAAAACTACTACTGCAACCTCACCAGCATCAGCAGCAGGATTAGACACATCCTGTGCTGGCAGGTTATTTTCATTGTCAGTTAAGACATGATCATTTTGTACCAATGTAGCAGCATTTTTATGGGCTGTAGATTCATCAAAAACTACTGCTACATCATCCCCATCATCAGCAACAGGAGTAGGCCCATCCTTTTTTGGCTCATTATCGGAAGGGACATGATCTTCTGCCTTGTCATCTTCGTTAACCAAATTGACCAAAGCCTGATCAGTAACAGCCTGCTGAGCATGCTGTACTTTTTTAGGCACATATATTGATTTTACCCTTGGTTGAGGTTGTTGTTCCTGATCAGCCTTCGATGCTTGCTGCAAAAGGAAGCCACCTTTCTTATTACATTGTTCAATAGAATGACCAATTGATTGACAGGTTTTACAGAAAGAAGGCAATTTCTCATAAACAATTTCCACATAGAAGGCAAAATTGTCTCTTTCAACCATGATCACATTTGGGAGGGCCTTTGTAAGATCAACATCAACCAGCACACGAGCATAATGGCCTAACACTCTATTTTTCGTTGCCTCATCCAAAGCAATTGACGTTCCAACACCATTGGCAATATTAAAAAATAGTTTAGGGCGCCAGTATTCTTGTGGTAGATCATGAATGCGGATCCATGCTTGCACATGAGTTTGTTTCTGTTTATTTGGATTGAAGTCTGGCATCCATTGAAACAATCTTAGCAGACCTGGCTTCAAATTCCATGATCCGACAGACCAGACTCTCCTTAAATCTTCTTGTGATGCGAAGCAAAATTCATAATAGCCTTTTCCCAAAGGTATCATGTTCCAGTGAGTGATTGGCTTCCACAGAGTCAAAAGCTTAGCCTTCAGATCAGTAAACTTCATTGGTTTACTCCCTTTTTCCAACAGAATTCGCCTCTGCAGGTTGTTTTTACAGGATTGCAGCCCTTGTTGGTATTCATCCTCTGAAATTTTGATCGAGATATGTTCTCCTTTGAGGCATGGTTTCGGCAGTTGAGACATTGGTACATTGATCGAACTGTTTAAAGCTTGTGCGAAGGTTTTTGACTGAGGTGAAGAAGAAGAAGCATGAGGGGGAGAAGGAGGGGGAGACGCGAGAAACTGCCATGGGCAAACATGATTGCGTACGACCGAAGCCATGATCATGCAAACCCTAGGCTATCATGCAAACCCTAGAAGAGAGTTTTCCAAAATCCAAATCCCATTCCATTTCCCGCATTTACATTCAAGATATAAAGACACTTAGGATCAATTCTATTCAATAAAAAAAATTAGGAATTATTGCTTCTCATAAAATCAATTTTACCCAACCCGAAATTGATTTTATTGGATAAAAAATTGAAAACGAATACCTTCAAAATCTCAAAATCACTTTCAATCGAAGCAAACTTCAAAACCAAGGCCATTATCTCTACTTGTGCATATATCTTTACGTTTGAGATTAGATGGACCCGGATATGCCTCTGGCACATTCGAGGCTTCGGTTGATCATGTTTGATCGCGCTCATTTTGGTGGTTCCTGGGAAATAAACCCTGGGGAACTCAGCGGTACCTATCATGGCCCTAGTAGAGAGGTTGTTGGCACAATAGAGGTAGGACTGCAGCGAAGGACGCATGTTGTGGAGACTGTTGAGGTATCTCTACCTCTGGTATGACTATACTTACAGTACTTGGCTGAGCATGAGTTACTTGATTTGCCACCTCAGCTGATTCCGCTTCAGATAGCAGGACCAGTAGTACCTCCTATTGAGGTAGTTTTGGATGGGGTTGAGGAGGACCCAGATGAGTACTTTGAGGACGATCTTGAGTTCCACCCTCCTATTGTTGATGATGATGATTCTTCTGACGAGGGAGTGGGAGCGGAGGTATCTTCATCGGATACATCTGCTGTAGGTGGGGTTGATCATCATAATCTCCCCAATGGTTTTCATTAGCTTGACCAGCTATAGGTATTGTTCCGGGGTAGCGAGTCTTGTCAATTTTTGATCTGGCTACTGAGAGTCATGAGCTTTTGGTATGGTTCTGGACTGCTCGTTACTTATATATATATGTCTTTATTTTCTTTGCTTAGTTTGATGGAGAATAGCCTATACTTATGAGGGCTCTTTTGTGATCTCCTATTAGATATAGTGTGTATTTAAATGATGATGCATATATGTGTGTGTGTGTGTGTGTGTGTGTGTGTGTGTGTGTGTGTGTGTGTGTGTGTGTGTGTGTGTTTGTTTACGTTCATGATGGTTTGATGCTTTTTTTTTTTTAAAAAAAATCAGCACTATTTTCGTAATGAGACGTTTACTTTGAAGTATATTTTCCGAAAGTAACCAGCGATTAATAATTTCATTTTCCGCTTCTGGGTAATTATGTGATGACCCTAGAAGGGGTGTCTCAGGTGGCTCCGGGATAAAATCTACGTGCAAGTCCCTTCTTCCTAAAGTTATTTATTTTATATAATTACTCTTGCGTGATTAATTTTGTTAAAGAAAGCATTTTTAAAAAACTTGAAAGAAATTTTTAGACTCAATCCACTATTTCCTCGAGTCAAAGCCACATATTCCAATGGTGGTAGCTAGCAAGGATGAGAAGAGTCATGTATGTAGCAAAACTAGTCGTGAATTTAGGAGTAGTCTAAACTCACGTATTACCATTATGTGACACATCATTTATCAATCAAACAACTTATATTTATGCATTTATCTTTAATGCTTTATGACTTTACTTTTATACAAATTTAGTTCTAAATTCTATTAACTTCTAAACTAGGTACTCTTTGAAGTAGTTTAGGAACTCATTGTTGAAAAATAAAATCTTTTTTTAGCTTAATCGACTGATATATGGAGTTATTGTGAGCGAATTAGCTAATAATCATCTCGCAATAACATATATGCTTTTTTTTTTTGAACACTAGAAATCAACGTATTTCATTAATAATCAAAGGAGCAATACAAGGTGGAATAAGCTCAAATAATTGGGGACTAGCTATGACAAGTGCTGCTCTAGCTACGGAATGAGCAACACTGTTTGCTTTTCTCCGAACAAAACTTACACGTAAGTTTGGGAAATAAGAAATGGTTTCTCAGCATTCTCTAATAATGCTACCAAAATTAGATATATGTGGCTTTGGCTCAAAAAAAAAAAAAAATGTTCACCACTACTTGACAGATTCAAAGACCACATAGTGAGAAGAAAGTTTTTGGGCCCACTTCAACGCTGAAGCCCAATAGCCTCTCCATCAAGAGTTGGGAGCATGAATGGTTGCCACTCGGTTTTTGCATCAATGAAGTTACCATCTTCATTTCTGCAGCACATACCAGCACTAGTTCTACTCGGATTATAACATATGGTATTGTAAAAACATTGCAAAACAGGCAATATATATTTAACTTATAATAAGATTATATCCATTTATGAAAGTACTTGCATTATACTATGGTGCTTAGAGAGAAATACCTAGCTACAACACAAATTAGATTTATTCGTAGTAAAAAAAAATATAGATGTATTAAATCATGTTATTAATTGATAATTAATTATCACAATAATTATATATATATATATATATAATTGGTTCTTTCAAAATATATATATATATATATATATATATATATATATATATAATACAGTAAATTAATGCAAATATCAATGCAGAGTTATAATTAATACAATCTATCGCTATAGGAAGCCATGTCAAATAAATTATTTGCCCAATCTACACAAGTTTTCAAAACTATTTTAAAATAAAGTAGGGATGCTACAACTCAAATTTCATATTTACACTTATAATTTTTTAAGTTAATGTGTACACCAAACTAGTACAAGCGTTTACGACAATTAGCTGCACCACAATTGCAAGGCATCTGCTTGATATTTCCATCTGGATCAACAATACTATCAAGTCGGTAACTATAGTCACATGTCAGTTCCTGTCAAAACAATAGCACCTTTTATCATTCCAAGGAAGATGTATGACCCTCTAAAGAAAGTTATGGCAGACATAATTATCAAATTCAATAATAAGAAAGCATCATATCATAGCAGCAAAATTCAAAAGTTGTCACGACTAATTATGTCAATGAAAAGTTTTTCCTATGTATGAAACATATAACTGTACGTGATTGTCTAACGTAATTGACAAAGATAATCAATCAACCATCCACTATATATATGGTACTTCAATATTTTGCACTAAACGCACGTCTAGTGAATCAATTACAAGTTATGTATATGTATATCATAGCCAATGCATGCATCATGTAAGGGGTAAAAAAAAAAAAAAAAGAGAAGTGCCAAGTTTGCAGCAATATGATCGCGGTACAGATAAAAATCCTCGTTTCATGTGACAACCATGTATGATAGGTTTACAGAGCTTTTATTTGAATACAAAAAAGGTGTCAGACACCATATAAACATACGAATTTTCACCGGATCCCGCTAACATTTACCAGCCCCAATATCTTTAAAACCATTGTGTCGAGCATGCGGTGTCGCAATTTTGTATTCAAAAACAGTTTCATGAGAAATATCGAGTGAAAAACTATCTCTTAGCTCACCAATGCAACGTTACTTCCTTCCTACCACACTAACTGACAGTGAATCTTACTGTACCCATGTCAGTTACTCGGGTAAGGTGGAAGTAATGTTGCATTCGTTCAGCTGGAGATGGTTTTTCACTCGATATTTCTTGTGGGAATATATATATATATATATATATATATATATATATATATATATATATTAAATTACTATGAAAATAGAGGAAAATAATATATATAATTTTTGTTGTTGCAAAAAACGATGAAAAAAATCCTAATATTTATTAAAAAATCCTAATAATAGAGGATAAAAAGTATTTTTTTAGGACTGTTTTACTGAGATTGAATTTGAAATCCTCGATCATATCGACCTCTTTATAAAAAGTATTAAAAAAAACTTTGAGGACTGTTTAACTGAGATTGAATCTGAAATCCTCGATCATATCGCCCTATTTGTAATTTAAAATTAATGAAAAAAATAGGAAAAACAACTTCAATTTTCAAATCATGAATAAACTAATAAACGTTATTAAAGGTTCATCATATAAGCACACGGATCTGTTGTAGTGATAGACAAAAGAATAACAATGGCTTCTATTGGAGTTTGAAAGAAATGAAGTTTGAAGATAATAGTTAGAGTAGTAGTAACTCTCCAATTAAGAGGGAAAATAATACGAAAAATCAATGGAAGGTGCAAGAGGGTTATAGGTTTTGTTTTGATATCAAAGGAGAGGTATTTATGTAGACCTTCTTATCACTCCAAACATTATGTCCCTCCCCCAAACCAATTCATCCACCTTAATAACTAGCAGTTAGATATTTGTTAACTGATCCTACATATTATATAGGTTAAACTATACTTTTGATCATTTATCTTCATTTTAGGTTTCAATTTGGTCCTTCATTTATTTTTTGTTCCGAAATGGTCCCTCTTATCTTTATTTTAGGTTTCAATTTGATGTTTTTCGTTTATGTTGTGGTACAGAAAGGACCACATTGGTATAACTTTTGAAAAACAATGGACCATTTCAGAACAAAGAAATAAAAGAGGATCGACTTAGAAACAAAAACAGGGGACCATATGGGCTTAATTTTTGCAAAATAAGGACCATTACAATAACAAAAAAAAGGACTCTTTGGGAACAAAAAATAAAAGATGAACCAAATTGAAATCTAAAATAGAGATAATGGACCAAAAGTATAATTTAGCCAATTATATATTTAGCTCTCCAAATATGATTAGGATCGTCTTCTTCTACTCTCAATTTTTCTCCCATGTTATGAAAGAGAAAGATACAAAAGCAAGTTTTAGTAGATCTTACACACAAAAACAAATTTAATTTTGCATATATTTTTTTCCTAACATGAAAGTAAAAATAGAGAGTAAAATAAAAATAAAAAAATAGAATCCAAATCTCTTCAAATAACTAATAATTATATATATTTTTCCTCAATAAGTTTTTTTAATCAATAAATTAGAACATATATTATGAAAATCAATGCATGTCATTGAATGCGGTCCATAACATATCTCTTAAAGACATTTACAACAAAAGTAAATCATAGTTTTTTAATATTTTTAAAAATGGAGAAATAAATTATTGTATTATTGTATTATTAATAATACTTTAAAAATAATGTATTGGTTCTCTTCTATGAATTTATTTTTGAGGCATTCTATAAATTTTTTTGATCGAATTACTATATTCCTAATTATTAATACTTAAAAAATATTACTAATAAATGTATTAAAAGCATTGACTAAATCATAAGAAATAGTAAATGTTAATTGAAATTAAACCTTTTATGTTTTGAATGAATTAAATATTTTAATTTTCTTCTAATATTTTCCATTAAAGAATTTCTTAGAAGAAACCATAAAAATAATAATGAAGGAGATAAATTCTATTATATTTAAGATAAATAAAAAAAATTAATTTGTATTTATTAAGAGAGAGAGACCAAATGACTAATGACCATCATGTACTTAATTATAATGAAAAATGACAACAACTATTTTTTTAAATTAATTTTAAAACTTTTACTGATTTTGTTATCTTTATATATAAAAAGAGTATTCGCTGGCCATATTTTCCCCCCGAAATTAGGTTAACTTTGTAATTTTACGAACTAATTTAATATATCATTATTTGTTATAATGATTTCGAGCTATTATCTACATGAATTCCAGAGTCATTTACTCATCATAAATGGCACATTTCCACTTTGCAATGATTTGAAAAATTTAAATTTAAATTATATCTATCCATTTAACAAGAGTGATTGGATATTGTCATGTTGCTATTTTTTTATGCTTTGTTTTTTATTTTATTTTATTATTTCTTATCTTTATATATAAAAGAGTATTCGTTGCACATGTTTTCTCTCTGAAATTAGGTTAGCTTTGTAATTTTATTAACTAATTTAATATATCATTATTTGTTATAATGATATCAAGCTATTATATACATGGATTCCAGGGTCATTTACTGATCATAAATAGCACATTTCCACTTTGCAATGATTTACAAAATTTCAATTTCAATTCTATCTGTCAATTTAACAAGAGTGATAGGATATTGTCATGTTGCTAATTTTTTTTACGCTGTTTTTTTTTCTTTTTCTTATTTGTTTAAAAAGTTTAGTGCAAAAGTTAATATATTAAAAAATCTTTAAATTTGAAAAAGTATACTTTTGAATTTCAAGACTTTCAGTTAATATTAGATTAGAAGGCTTTGTTATATGCTTTGAATTGTTACCCTTCTGACTATCGTATTATGCACCCTATTTTGGAAGCTAGGTTGTATATGTCATATTCTATGAGCCCTTGAGGTTGTAATCTTATATACAAAAGAGTAGTCGTTGGACATATTTTCCCTCTGAAAGTATGTTAACTTTGTAATTTTACTAACTAATTTAATGTATCATTATTTGTTATAATGATTTCAAGCTATTATCTACATGGATTCCAGGGTTATTTATTCATCATAAATAGCATATTTCCACTTTGCAATGATTTTCAAAATTTAAATTTCAATTCTTTCTATCCATTTAACAAGAGTGATTGGATATTGTCATGTTGCTATTTTTTTCATGCTTTGTTGTTTATTTTTTATTTCTTATTTCTTATTTGTTTAAAAGTTTGGTGCAAAAGTTAATATCTTATATATAAAAGAATATTCGTTGGACATATTTTCCCTCCGAAACTAGGTTAACTTTGTAATTTTACTAACTAATTTAATATATCATTATTTGTTATAATGATTTCAAGCTATTATCTACATAGATTCCAGGGTTATTTACTTATCATAAATAGCACATTTCCACTTTGCAATGATTTTCAAAATTTCAATTTCAATTCTTTCTATCCATTTAACAAGAGTGATTGGATATTGTCAGGTTGCTATTTTTTTCGATGCTTTGTTTTTTTATATCTTATTTCTTATTTGTTTAAAAGTTTAGTGCAAAAGTTAATATATTAAAAAGTATTTAAATTTGAAAAAAAATATACTTTGTAATTTCAAGGCTTTCAGTCAGTATTAGATTAGAAGGTTTTGCTATGTTCTTTCAATTGTTACTCTTCTGACTATCGTGTTATGCACCCTATTTTGGAAGCTAGGTTGTATATGCCATATTCTCTTAGCCCTTGGGGTTGTAATTGTTGGAACCAAAGTGATTTTGGATTTACTAATCTCTAAGTTTTGATGCTAACAAAAGGATTAAATTTGCTTGGCAAAGTATTAGTTGAGATCTAACTAGTGCTTTCAGTTATGCAGGAACGCTTTAATAAGTAAAATAAACTTGGGATAAGTTTCAATTGAAAAATACGCGTCCACCCCTGTAGACGGGCTGCTCAAGCACTGTGGTAAAGTTACTTAGTTGTTTAATTAAGTAGAGTGGCTTTCTTTAGTAGACGAGGCTATAAATGTTTGCAAGATGAATAGCTAAATAACTTGTAAGGTACAACAAGTCCAAAGACTTGAAAATAAGCACGTCTATCTTGCCACGTCAGCAGACGGAAGTAATTAGTTGAAGAAAATGAACTAAAACACAAAGTAATCTAGTAGAGGAGCTCTAACCGCCACGTCACTAGACGGAGATCTTTATAACTCATTAAGGAATAGCAAGTCTGAAGACACTTGATAGATAAAAGGATATGCCACATCATCAGACGATCTAAGTAAATATAGAATAGACTTGGACTCTCATATGAATGAGTGGACGGAGTTTCCTTTTAGACGAACTCCATCTTGGAATGAATTAAATGCAATCCGAATCTCTTATATTTATTCAAATGATTGATATTTATTTCAGTAGAATATTTGTTCTTCACATTTGTTTTATCTGCTTTAATATTTCACCTTGTTGTAAAAGAAATATAGTACAATCAAGAAATACAAAAATCAGACTCGTACAATAAGATACTATAAAAAACGATCTGTACGATGACAACTTTATGACTGAAAAAGTTGAATTATACACAAAGAAGAAACAAAAAGTACTCAAGTTGTAATACTCAGAGGAGTGAACCTCCAAATTCATGCTACCTTGATAACCAAGAGCACTATTCAGCATTGCTACAGTCAAGCTATCAGTCACAACGAATATCATGCATTAAATGCTATCTCTAAACGGGATTATTCAAAGTAACCGTTGAAGAAATACAAGTGAAGAATAAGGTCACTATAAATTGAAGACCTCAGATACTGAAAATTTACTCTTACCTGCACAATCTTGCTAGCTGAACTTTTGTCATTTGATAATCATTCCTTCTATTATTCTTTTAAGAGCAAGAATTTGCATTCATTAGTTTGAATATTGTTGTAATACTCAACTGATCTTAAACTGTCATATTCTCACCCATAGTGAGTTAAGAAGATCAAACATTAAATCTCTTTGCTAGGGTTAGAGCCTGAAGAGGCTTGATAAGAAAGGAATACTTGTAGTCTAGAGAGGTGTTGAATACTTGTTTGTAATATATTTGGAGAAATAGTGGAAAAATACTTCAAGTCGAAGGGACTGGACGTAGCTCTTGGTTGGAAGAGAGTGAACCAGGATAAAATCTCTTGGGTGAATCTTCTATCCCTAAACTCTTCAGTTTTATTTGCTTATACTAACTGTGGGTTTTGATATTGCTTTTGTTAAAGTCTTTTAAAACGGATCTTTGTCTTTTGTGTGCTTCTATTTCATATCTATTGAGTTCAAAAATTGTTTTAAAGGTTGTTTCCGAAAATTATTAACAAACATAATTCAACCCCCCTTCATGTGTTTGCCTGTGTCAACTTCAGTTGGTATCAGAGCTCAGCCCCGAAATGGTTGATCATCTAACAAGTGCTGAGGGAGTACAATCCAACAACCATGGATACAGAAGGACAAGCTATCAACAGACCTCCTCTCTTTGATGGTTTTGATTATGCCTATTAGAAGAAGAGGATGATGGCCTTTTTGGATGCACAAAGTCTAGACATCTGGGAGCTCATAGAAACCGGTTACACTGAACCCAGAAATGAAAATGGAGCTGCTATTGCTAGAGCAGACTGGACAGCTGATCAAAAGGTAAAGCATCAACTGAATCTTAAAGCTAAGCATTATTTGATGTGTGAACATGAAACAATAGACCAAATGTTTGGAAGATTCCAAACCATCACCAACAGTCTCAGATCTCTCGGAAAAATCTATTAAAATAGAGATCATGTCAGAAAAATTCTGAGAAGTCTATCCAAGCTGTGGAGACCCAAAGTAACTGCTATTCAGGAAGCAAAAAACCTGAATACACTCTCTCTGGAAGTGCTTCTTGGATCTCTCAAGGTTCGTGAACTTGAACTCAATGAAGAAGAAAATTCCAGAAAAGGAAAATCTATTGCCCTAGAGGCAAAGAAAGCAAGTTCATCAAAAGTTCTCAAAGCTGCTGAGTCATCTGATGAATCTGAATCTTCTGATGATAACGAAGAATCAGGTGAGGATGAATTATCCTTTATCTCCAGAAAGATTCAAAATATGTGGAGAAAGAAAGGTGGTTTCAGAAGGAAGTAACTCAATAAAAAGTTTTCCAAGGAGAAGTCAGACTCCAAGGAAAAAGGTCCACCCTTGTGCTTTAAATGCAAGAAACCTGGTCATTTCAAAGCAGACTGCCCTGAGCTAAAGGACAAAAGGAAATTCTTCAAAAAGATGAAAGGGTTAATGGCCACATGGAAGGATCTTGATCTATCTTCTTCAGATGAAGAAAATGAAGCCGAGGAAGAGGCAAATATATGTCTCATGGCAGACACTGCATCAGAAAGTGAATACACTGATGCTGAGATTTGCTTAAGAAAAGGAAGAAAACAGATGTCTTGTAGAGCGGCCGGTTTAGGATTTTCTTTGGGTGGTATGTTTTGAAAAAGTTTGTGTAGGTGTGTTGAAAACCTTTATATGGTTTAAAGCTCTTTTGTGAATAATATGTTTTATTTTTACTATTGTGATGAGTACGTTGTGTATCGAAGTATTCAGGAGAATTGTTTTACACCCAGATTTTATGACTTCAAATAAATCAATTTTCCGAAAGCAACTAGCAAAATTCTTTTAATTTATTTCCGTACGTGTTCGTATAGTAATGCCCAAGGGAAGTGTTACATAGTGGTATCAGAGCTGCTCGACTCTTTCGGGAATCTTGGGGAATAGGTCTGTTATGTTTTTGTTGTGTGATCTCTGGTAGGACCTTGCTTGAATTGTTTCCTTGTTGAAACAATGTGTGTTGGAACACAAGTCATTATGTTTTGATTTAGTCAAGACCTTGTGAGAATTTATGAACAATAGATGGTACATTGGCTGAATTACTTCTTAGAAGTAATGTGTTTTATTCACGTAAGGATACGTTTCAGTTCTGGTTGCGGACTGACTGATTTTGTCTTATAGGTCAGTTATGGAACCAGAACTAGAAGGTGGAGTGGATGATACCGCACAAGCAATGGATAACATTGCGGCTGCTATTGTTATGCAGACAGCTGCTATAGCTGCTCAGACTCAGCAAGCGGCGGAAGGCAAAGATCTAACTGCTTTTCGACGTCAAGATCCACCACAGTTTTGTGGGGATTCTAATCCTGAGAAGGCTGATCTGTGGATACAAGAGTTGGAGAATATTTTTGAGCTTATCCATAGCCCTAGAGGAGTAAAAGTTCAGTATGCTACATTCCCGCTCTTAGGAGATGCAGAGTATTGGTGGAATGGCACTAAACAACTTCTGGAAGATGATCAGCAGGAAATTACTTGGGATGTGTTCTGAAACGCATTTCTGAACCAGTATTTCCCAGAAAGTACTAGGATTGAGAAGGAACGAGAATTTCTGCAGTTACAACAAAGAGATCTATCTGTTGGGGAGTATACGGCGAAGTTTGAGTCACTAGCCAAATATTTTTGTTTCTTCCAAGTTCCGCCAAATGAGGGATGGAAGTGTGAACGTTTTGAAGGAGGTTTGCGATATGGTATCAAGAAATTTGTATTACAACTAGAGATTGGCAATTTCCAAGTGTTGGTTGAGAAATGTCGTAAGGGGGAATTGATGAAGAAAGAGAAGGACAACTATAGTAACACCGGAGGATCATCTCGATTCAGAAACAAATACCAGAATCAGAAGGAGAAACAAAATCAGAACAAACCATATTTACGACCCCAGAAAAATGATGGGAAGAAGAATCGAGACTCTGTTCGTCAATGTTCAAAGTGTGGAAAGCAAGACCACTTGGTAGATGCTTGTCCATTTGAAGGGATTCTATGTTATCAATGTGTAAATACCGGGCATAGTGCAAGAGTTTGTAATGTAAAGAAATCTGAAGCAGATAGAAACAAAGTGCGAGCTGCTAAAAAGGTAGCAAAAGAGAAACGGGCAATAAGGGCGGAAGGTTTACACCGAGAACAAGGTTGAAGCCTCACGACTTAGAGATTTTATAAAAGATAGTGTAGATTCACGTCAGCAACGGGATCAGGAACCAAAGATGTAGTTATGCATAGGAATATTATATGTAAGATGCATGCTTTAAGGATTAGTACATGTTAAGTTTGTAATGGGATCTAAGTAGAATCATATGTGCGTATCCTTGAGTATTTGACTCTTCAAAGTCTTTTATGTTGTTAGTATTTCAGTTGATGTCAGTGATATATAATATCAATGACTTTATAACAATAAAGGTTTCTTGAAGGAAATTTATTCCAGTCATTTTTCTTTTGATTGATGTGATCAGTCTAGATTTTTGGGGTCAGATCATTTCTTTTCCAACGATTGTGAATTGTTTTCAAACTACAATTGTTGAGTCAATTTTTATGGAATTTTATTTTGTGAACTATCATATTATTGTTCGGGATAGATACTTTCGTGATGAAAGAAGTTTCTAGATGAGACTTAGTCTTGTCACTTTTACTTTTGGTGAGAGTGATTCAGTCTAAATTTTTGTCGGACTATTGTTATTTTAAATTGTCGTTTGTAAATCCTTTGTCCAAGGAATACATTCTCTTATGGTTATGAACTATTCATTTTGTGAGTTCCTAATCCATTAGGAGTTCTTGTGGAGGAAGGAACTTTCTTAGAGTCATGGTTGTAAATATGTATTAGCTATGCATTTTTACACTCGCGAACCTATTAAAGAATCTTTTTACATACTGAACATTCATGTATTCTTTTCAGATCGACAAAGTTTTTACATACTGTCGTGCTAAACAGGGAGCACGCCCGTGCTCCCAGTTTGAATTCTGGAAAATGGCCGCACATTAAGCACGGTCATGCAGCAGAGGAGCACGACCGTGAAGCTGAGCACGGTTGTGCCTAAAAGGAAGCACGACCATGCTTCACTTATGTGACCAGCACAACCGTGCAGGGGACAAGCACGCCCGTGCTCCCCCATCAGACAGAGATGGAATTAAAGGTTTAAGTAGGGGCTTTTAACCCCAATTTTCCCCAATAACTTTATGATAATATAGCTAATCAATGACGAAGACTTGATAACTTAAATGGAAGATTAATTAAGATGATTAAGATAATAAGATGGTTAAGTCGGTAACCGTTGGGTTACCTCACATTGTTGAAGTCTTGGGTGCTTATTGGCCCAAGCACGTTGATGTTGAAGTCATGGGAGCTTTTTGGCCCAAGCAAAGGAGGTGGTTGTTGTTTGTTGTTGTTTGCCATGCATAGAGCATTGGAGTTGATGGTTGAGGGGGATGTTCGACATAGGGGAGATCACCCAAGAGTACGGTGATCTGGCCATCCACGGTAGGTCACCCAATGGTTTGGTGACTGCGGCCCCCCATGATGAGGCATTCATGGTTTGATGCGTTGGCTATCCATGGGGTTGACCGAAGGTTTGGTGAACTGCCGCTGTTGGTACTTTTATGGCCAATACGGATATGTAACTCCGAAGTCGTTCGTCCTGAGTTAGTTGGATCCACATGCATTGTTGGAGTAGCGGAGTAGTGTTGCATTGCATAGTATACTTGTTATGACGATGTTGATGATGGTTGATGTTGAGATGTTTACATGTTGATGTATGCTATATGATGCTATGTTTGTTTGTTTACCTTGCTTCCTATCTCCTCGCCGAATATGTTTAAATGATTCTTACTCCCCTCTTTCTTCTTGTTTGTTTGGCCTGATTGGCTTATTGCAGATGATGGTGAGCAGCCTGGAGAGGAGTGACTCTGAGGAGGCACCACTCCTAGTTAGGGCTTTTACCTTTTGTCTAGTTAGTTTTGTTCAGTTGTATTCCGAGGATGTTTTCCAGAATGGTTATACCAGCTCTGAGTCGTGACATCGGGGTTGAGTTGTTTCTGTTTTAGGTTTATCGTTGTTTTAACTTGGTTTTATATTTTCCTCCTTTTTATGAACTCGTTCATGTTGGATTTTTCTACCCATGGACAAAGGTTTTAATTTATCCAATGAATGCATGTTTTTATTTTATTTATATCTATCCTTTTATGCTCCATATCATGCGGGGTAGAAGGGTGTCACAATTCAAACCAAGGTGATTCCTTTTTTGTTATAGTTGCATGAAGGAGTGTAATCATGTTCTGTAAGATTAAAATATATGATTATGATATGAATTGGAGTGGTGGGATATGTTCAAAGGAAACTAAGATTATGATGTTTTGATTGGAGACTTGAAGTATGTGATTTTGATAGAATATGGAAAAGTAGACTACTTTCAGAGGGACTAAGATTACAATTGTATACCTTGAGTAAGAAGTTGATGTATTTTGGGGTAAAGTTAGTTTTATCTTGGTAATGACTATGAGAGTTAGATGCGTGGAAGGCAGTTTTTCTGTTGGACTAGTGATTGAGAATAGAAGTGATTGAGTTTTGGTTTTATACTTCATGTGGGAGAAACTAAGATACAATATCATGGATAGTGGATATAATCTGGTGGTAGGAAATTTCGAGGATGAACGAGAACGACGTAAGAATTGATTATGTTATGGAGTTAGCAGTAAGAGGAATGAAGGGACTGAAAATACAACATAGAATTTTGGATAGGAACTGATGTGTATGCTATAAGAGAAGTGAGAATTTTAGTTTAAGCCTTGATGTTAGCAGTAATGGTTAAAGATGTCACAGAAAAAAAAATCTGATGGATTAGTATTAAAGGAAGAGGAGATTAAGTTTTAATTATATCTTTATGTGTGGTAGATTAAGATAAAATTGTTAAGGACAGGGAATAGGAATTGAGGATAAGCAATTTTATGTTGAGGATAAGTAGAATGAAGAATTAGCATGAATTTCGTTATTAAGTAACTATTGTAACCTAAGGAAGAATTAAATGTGGGAAGTGCAATATAGGACCTTGGGACTAAGAGATCCCGTCTAGTTCCGAGTCACGAAATTTTGAGAATGAAATTTATTTTTAGTGGGGTAGTAATGTAACACCTCGATTTTTTTGGTTTCTTAATAATCTGTGTATAAGTGTGTTTAAATTTGAGAAATTATTTTAATAAACCAAAATTACCATCGTAATTTATTTTATAGTAGGAAGCTACTATTAAAATTCCGGTTGAAATTTGCATAAAACGGTCCTCGTTTCTTGTCAAGAAGACTTTATCGATCTGAAAAAATGAATTTCGACTTATAAAATGAAACTGTAAAATTTTTAACACGAATACAACAATTCCTATGATTTTAAAAAAATTCATTTACAAATATTTCAATAATTAATTCTTCCGGGTGGAAAATTCACGAAGAAATACGATTGGTTTTCACAGTCGGGAAATCGATGGAACCAGAAGGAAGCTGATGAGACTAAATGGAGTAGGAGATGATTGAAAGACTTGATGTGAAAAACTTGATGGATTTGACATGAATAGTATTTTTATTAATTGCACACAATCATTTTGCTTAAACTTACAAGAAACTCTTTTATTTTATTAATTTAAAAATTTTAAATTCAATTTTTTTTTATTTTCTCTCCATTCTATCCACTCAGCCACACCTCTCCCCTCCGCTCTCTATAAATACCCAACTCTTTCTCCATTCACCATTTTCTTCCTTTTCACCCACTCACACAAAAACCCCATCTACTCCCCGAAATCATACAGCAATTTTGATCCTCTTATGTTCCTCTTCGTCTCCTATTTCAAACGAGCTAAATATCATCAAAAACAGATAAGTATATTGAGAGATATGCCCAAATCACCAGAGCAGCTCAAAACCCTCACCATCACACGAAAACTTTAGAAAGAAGGCTCTTTATTCAACTTTTCTGCTATGAATCAAGAACAATCTTCAACATAAAAGTTGTGCCTCTCTTTCTTACCTTTCCAACAAGCCCAAGTTTGTAATTTTTGGGTGAGCAGATCTTGAGATACACTCATATTACCACCACATCCTCAAAGCTGTCAAATTTCAAACTAAGCTTGTTTTGGATCACTTCTCTTCATTTTTCATAACTCAAGGGTAATCTCTTCACTCTTAATCCTCGTATTCTCAACAATATTTATTTCATCCTCATGCATGTCATGCTTTCATGATTGCATGTCCAAATTTTCACTCAAAATTTCTTAGAAAATCCTAGAAAAATCTTTTTAATATGAAACATGTTTTTATAAACTCATAATAACCCCTACTTTCATCTTATATGTTTGCATGTAAATGTTTAAGGGTCTAGGACCCTTGCATGTTGATCTTATGACCTGGGGATGATGTTTTAATGAAAATAATAACTTGGTATGATTGAACATATGAAAATATAAATTTGGCAGCATGACCTTTAATGATTCGTGACCCCATATATTTTTATTAAAAACATATTTTTAAAAATTCAATACATATTTGGAAATAAGACTTTTAGGGCTTTAATTTGATATATAATATGTATTTGGATAAGATTTACTGGGTTAAAACACCTCTCAAAGTAGGATCAAATTCTGACTGCGAAAATAAGAACATAATTGGTTGCATGATGATTTTATATAGGATTTTGAAAGTTAAATTCTTTATAAAAATTTTTGGGTTGATAATGAAGTATAACTAAATTTTTTTTGAAGTTTTGGAATTTTTACATATGTATATGAAGATAAACAATTTCATAAAGTTACATATTGGTGAAATTGGATTTCTGGAAAAATCCTGTACAAATAGAGGCATTGTTTGATTTTTAATAAATTAATGCCATTGAACTTTTACATGGGACCAACTGCACTGTTTTGATAAGTGAGTTGGGTACTTTCAATTAAATTTTAAAAAATGTTAAAGGTCATTTGAGTGATCATTTAAAATTTAAACTCACTGTTGTTCTGAAAATGCTTTTATAAAAGAATTCATCCTAATTTTTGAATGAAAAATATGATTTTAAAAATAATATCTTTTAACATGATCAAGTAAAGATTTTTGGTATAAAACGAACTATAAACAAGTATTAATGTAAAGATAAGATGATTTTTCATTTAACTTAGGTTATGTGCTTGATTCTTAGGCTTGCAATATGTTACGAGCAAAGGAGGTTCGCTTTGGGAACCGTGGAAACAAAGACTTTTCTACCCTTCAATCCAGGTAAGGGGAGACTGCCTGAGGGATGCTCTTTATGATAACTACATGTTGTTTGTGATTGATTTTATGTGTGCTTGTTGAGTCTTGATTGGTGGCTTAAGTTGTCTGCTTGATCTGATAACATTTTTAAATTTTTATGTTTGATTGATGATATATGTGAATATAGTTGATGCATGATTTATCTGTTATAAAACTGTTTGGTTGATTTCCTGGAAAGCCTAACATTGGTTAGAGCTCAATTAATAATCGAAGATAAAACCTTTAAGAAAACTATATGAACAATATCAAAAATAAAATTTTTGTTGAAGAAATATTTTGGTAAAAGAGAAAGTAAATTATCCTTTCAAAATCTGATGGGAATTTAAGAATTTAAAAATATTTTCTTTATGAAGAAAAAATTATGTGATGATTTAAATGATTTTATCATAAATAAAAAATTAACTTTTGAAAATATTTTATGGTGAAAGACCATAAAGAAAAACAAGTTTATTTTTAAGATTTTCAAAAGATTTACTTTAAAAGTTTCAAATATTTTCAGAAAGAGAAAGTTTCAAAATAAAATAGATTTTTGGAAAAGAAATAAATTTTCTATAACTCGAAGTTTTTAAAAAATGAATTTCAAATGAAAAAGATTTTCTTTTTCCAAAAGTTTTACTCATCGAAAATATTCTGATACCTTGGATAAGTTACGGAGGTTTTTCTTTGTATTTGTGTTTTCACTGAATGAAAAATAACATTGAAAAGTGAACCTAGTAACCGAGACGTCGGGACCCAGCGACACCCTAAACCCGGCATCACATGGTTACCCAATTGCGGAAATAAAAATGATTACAATGCTAGTTACTTTCGGAAAATATCATTTTCTCGATGGATAAGTACACTAAAATGGTAGTGATTTTTTTTTGTTTGAAAGGATAATTGAAATAAGAGTGATGAACACTCAGACATGAATTGAAGACAACATATATATATATATATATATATATATATATATATATATATATATATATATATATATATATATATATATATATTCATAACATGTCCTAGTGAGACCCAAGTTCTAGTGCATAAACTAGGGCCTTATCAATGGCCATTGCAAGAGTTAGAAATCTAGAAGATACAACTGAAAAGAGAGTAAGCAAAAACACGGGCAAAGAGGGTCCGGAACCACATCACAAAAGTGACTCTAGAAAGTCAGAAGACGGAAGACTATTCACAAAAAGTTCCAAATTGGTCACTAACACTGGCTACAAGCAGGGTCTCCACAAAAACTCCTATGAGACGAGACATCAGGTAATGGGTCTATGACGTTGCCGCCCTCATCCACGGAATCGTCGTCATCGTCATGATCTAGAACGTAATACTCAGGCTCATCCTCCTCCATGATCTCATAGAAGGCCTCCTCGGAATCCCCCTCAGGGTCCTCCTCTGGATCCTCCTCAGGGTTCTCCTCGATAGGTGCTGCCTGCTCGACATCCAGAGGTGGTAGCTCGTGTAGTAGTCCGTTAACTTGCAGTGCGTGAAGGTAGTACCAAGTCAGAGGCAGAGCAACTCTCCTAGTCTCCACGGTTTGGCTCCTACGAATCGGGTCTCCGTCAGCATTCAAATTAGTGGTGGTGATTGATCCGTGGTACGTAGTAGACGTCGGCCCCGGATGAATCTGCCATGCCCCGGAGTTCCCCGCATCGTCTAAGACCTTAGTCTTTGACATCATCGGCACAAGAGGGATGTTGGGATCCATCTGAGCTCATATATATACGGCGATACCAAAAAGGAAGGGGAGAATAACAAGCAGAAATGAAAGAGTGAGATACCGACAACGGATATATCGCACAACAACCATATACATGATACATACAACACATTGGCATATTAACATTTAAAACATTATTTATAGGTAAACAACAAGTATTATTTCAGTGGGTCTCATACCCGAATCAATCAGCTTTATAAAGATAATGCATGACACATCAATCATCAGGCACTGAACTTAATCTCATGAGATATCATCACCGTTTTATCATTAAGAAATAAAGAGTTGATCAGGCTCGTATGCCGCATTGGCAAGTTGTCTTCGTCACCTCATGTACCCGGATCAACATCATTACGAATCCCTTATCAACGACCATCCGGATGTATACATCATCGAACACCGCATCTTAAGCGGGTATTCGGTAACTCAAGAACGTCTGCTAAGGGGAAATGCATATGAATAAAATACTTTTCATTATCAAGACTTTTCTTTGTGTTCACTCTTTTCCGTTGTCGAATCCCAAAGCTAACGACTATTCACAATTTTCATCACTTGAAAATCAATAACACAGGACGTGCAGTCTGAGTGCTCAATCACAACACCTTAGACCGATGCCGTAGTCCAAGGTTGTCGTCGTAGAAACAATTATAATTTTATACATGTTTTTTTTTCAACATGATAAGCACTCCTAGTCATAATAACGAAATTAGGACACACAGTCCTCAATTCCAAGATTAGGACTCCTAGCCCATAATATCACGATTAGGACCCTTGGTCCAAAATTCTTGACATGGATCCCAGATCGCGTGCATATAACTGAATGCTAGAGGCGACGTCTCGTGAACTAGATTCTCTTTCACATGTGCTTACTTTTCGCTCTGTTAAAATCAAAATCCAAAACAAAACCTTGGTCACTTATCCAAGTAACTGGAACGTTTCTAAATCATTTAGGAGAAAATATTTTCCTTTACAAACTCTTTTATAAAACAATTAGGAAATTCGTTTGCTTTTGAAATCCTTGATGGAATAAAGTCAAATATTTCCAAAGGAGTTTTTCCTTCATAAAACACATAGTTCGAAAAAGGTTTTCTCTCGGACAAACTTTGGATTATAAAAAGGTAGTTTCTATTGACTTAAAAAACTTCAACGTTTCTTTTCAAAACAAGAATCTTATTCTCTTGAAGTAAGTGTATTAAACAAGGAACTTTTATAAATGAAACCAATACTTTCAAAGTTCTATTCAAGGCTTATTAAGGCTTTTAATCCTTATAATCATTGAGCACAGACTCAAGCCCGGCTTCTCAAACTTCAATCAACAATAATATCACAGTTAACGACAGTTCATCACATATATACAACTCACAATACTTTAAGGCAAGTAATAATCAACTTCAAGTAATAATCACAATAGTTCAAGTAAACAAGTCATTCAAGTATTTGCTCCATATAATAATAATATTCAAATCAATCAAGTAAATACATACACACATGCATATAGTCATTGAATAACCCTAGGCAATCCCCCCTTACCTTCCGTGAAGGTAAGGAGATTGGATGCTTGAAGAGATATACCATGAACGTCCTTGTTTTCTCCGTGTTGGAAGTCTAAGGTTATGAACACAAAATCATAAGTTAAAATCAACCAAGAACACTAACCCATAAGGTATTAGGTTCGGCCAAGACAATAAATTAGGGTTAGAGATCCCCGAAAATTATACAACTTATGGATTTATGATCATTAAGTGTTAGGAGTTCATAAAAAATGATCATTTAATAAAGTTGAATTAAAATCCCACTAAGTTATAATCTTAGGGTATTCGTCCAAGGCTAGTAAAATAGGCGAGCATTCACTAAACTTTCCAATCTCTTAGGTTTAGCATCCATATGTATTAAGGAGCTCAAAACCATGATCATCTTGGAAAACAATGGAAACTTAAACATTCCAATCTCTTAGACTTAGCATCCAAATATCTTATGGAGCTCAAGTCCATGATCATTTTGGGAAGAAAAAAACTCAAACATCCTAGCACCTAAACACTAAGTTTCGGCCATCATAGGATGATGAGGAAAATATTCTTTGTTTAATAACAACTCTTAGGTTTAGAATCACAAGGTATTAAGAGTTGTAAATCCATGATCATACTTGGAAAGTCGAAACATAGTATCCTAGGCCTACTTATTCATATTTTTGGCCATCATAGGAACAAGTTATCAAACCTTCCAAGATTTATAGATTTAAGATCAAGGAATAGTTAGAAACTCAAACACATGATCATATTCCAAAAGTTGAAACAAAACCCACCTATACCATATTGCATGGTTTCGGCCTCCTTAGAAAGAAAGGGTTAGGGAGATTTGTTTTATAACCTTTTAGTATGTGAAAATACAAATAAATACAAGACTATAGGAAATGGTTTCAACTCAAAAGGAATTTTCTACCATTTTTAAGAGATTTTAGAAGTTTAAAGCTTAATAAGAACACATAACACAAATAATGAAATAAAATGATAAACTTGTAAAGAAATTTATATGAGATCATTACCCTTAACAAGAGGAAGAACTTTAATGAAGAACACAAGGGCAAAAGACAAATAAAAATGCAAGCTTTAAGTAGTTGAAAAGGAATAAGATGATGAAGTAATATAAGAGTAATGAAGTGATGAAGAAGAAAAGTGGTGAAGTGTAAATGAAAGGGGTATATATAGGGGGGGGGGGGGGTGGGGGGAGGCTCACAGCCATGAGGAAGAAGAGAGGAGAATGGAGTGGCTTGTTGAGTAAGTTTGGGAGTTAAGGCTTGATGGGATGGAAGGAGGAGAGAGAAATAACTTTTGGATTAGAATAGTATTATAATTTGAAAAGTGTAATGATTATACTTTTTGAGTGTGTCATAAACTCTTCCATCATGTTTCTTCACTCCTTTTGTGTTCACTAATCTGCTCCATTGCGTATCTGGTTGCACTTCTGGTCGTAGTTTTCCGACGTTTTCGCCCGAATAAAATATTTTATTTTATTTTCAAACGAAAATTTTCAAAATCGCCAAACCCCCCGAAAACATCACCAAAACATCAACCGATTCGTTCATGGGTCAAAATTATGTTTTCTGCACAGTAAACTTGTATCGGCAGGGAAACGCAGACCGACTTCCGTCTAAATTTCCAACCGAAATTTTTACCATGAGTTCATATGATATAACAATATTAGAAAATGATTGTAGCTTAATTAAAATCATCCTCTGAGTTTAATCTAAAAAATAACACATTTAAATATGTATTTACTGCTACATAAAGCATAGGAAAAACAGGGTGTTACAGACACTAGTGTTTCTATAGTAAAAAACAAGTGGATCTATGATCCGTATCATGATGTTGTGGACTGTGTGTCCTATATACGTTGTTGTGGATTGTGTGTCCTATATATGTTGTTGTGGACTGTGTGTCCTATATGCGTTGTTATGGACTATGTGTCCTACATATGTTGTTGTGGACTGTGTGTCCTACATACATTCTAGTGGACTATGTGTCCCATATACATCGTGATGAACGTGGTTAAAGGTGAATATTGTTTTCTACGACCACAAAGTCTAAGACTAGTGCACAAGTCTAGGACTGTTGTGATTGGACACTCGGACTAAAACGTCCTGTGTTGACAATGAAAAGTTTTAAAACATAGAAAATAATTCATGGATGGTCATGAGCCTTGAGACTCGACAGGGAAAGAATGAAACACAAAGAAAAGATGCGAAAACAAAATATTTTACATGCATTATTCGGCAGACGTGCTTATGTTGACCATTGTACCTTAACGGACAATGTTCCATATAAATTTGATCATTGTGCCTTAATGGACAATGTATCTTTATGGACAAATGTTCCATTTATCAAGTTGACCATTGTGCCAGGATGTTTGGACAATGTATCATGTTTAAAGTTGACCATTGTGCTAGGATGTTTGGACAATGTGCCATGTTTAAAGTTGACCATTGTGCCAGGAGTTTGGACAATATGCCATGTTTAAGTTGACCGTTGTTTCTTTCGTTGACAATGTGCCATGTAAGAGCCTGATTAGCTCAAATAAAAAGAAGTTTGGGATCTTTGGAGATTAGGATGGATGCTTACAATATATCGGGTTTTTCCTGGTTCTTCGCTGATGTACCTTCGTACACGAGGGCAGGTGGTGCCGAGAAGCTCCTAACCTCACTTGGGGACATTAATCATGATCCTTGAAGAGGTGGGTGATTGTTATAATGGTGATAACTATGGAGTTCTTTCCAGTAGATGTCTATTAGAATGACCAGCTTAGAATGTTTTCTTTGGGTTAGGGGTTTCCGAGAAAGTTATTATAAGTGGTCCTAAAGAATCTTGTATGATTTAAAATTTTCAGTTTGAAGAACTATTTCAGGAAATATTTATATGTTGTGGTATTCAGATTTATGAAAAATATTAGAAATTATGAAAAATATTAGAAATTATTTCTGAAAACAACCAGCAGACTTTCCTTTAATTTTATTTCCGCAAGTGTCTACGGAGTAATGCCCAAGGGGGTGTTACACCTTACATTGATTTTCGTATTATTTTCACTCTTACTTGGTGAGTTACCACTACTCCTCTAACTAATCTTCAAACTCCATTTCTTTCAAACTCCATTGGAAGCCATTAATTGTTATTTTTTTGTCAATCACTACAACAGATCCGCGTGTGCGACACCCCTTCTTGGGTCATCACATAGTTACCCAAATGTGAAAAATAAAATTATAATTTGTTGGTTACTTTCGGAAAATAATCTTTTATAACACTTTTCTTAATACAAAAAATAGTGGTGAAAATTTTCCTTTTCTTCGACATACATAATTCTGTCACAAAAATAACCATATACGGGTATATATATATATATATATATATATATATATATATATATATATATAGAAAGCATCATACAACTATACTGCATCATATTATTTTCACATCTAGACCTTTATCCATATAGGTCCTTTAGGGAAAAAAACAACATAAGATATCATTATACATTATTGGAAACAGAAAACGTCTTAATTCAAAAGAATGACTCTCTAAAGCCAGACATAAAGATCTTTGAACTCCAAAAAAGATTATAAACCAACCTAATGCTCTAGTTGAGCTGGTCACTCTATACGACACCTACTAAGAAGACTCTAGAGGTCATTCTTAAAATCCATGGCCGCTTTAAAGGTCAGGCCTAAAGATTCTCGAATGGGCCAGGGGCATCTCCAGGTCCACCTATACTCAGATAGAATATGTTCCACAAGTAGAGAGGCCGACAAGAAAATATGCAAGAGTGAGAAACCAATATATGGATTTAACACGACAACTACATGCCCAACACAAAAGAAAACAGATAAACATATACATGTTCATTACAACATAAGCATTCATATCAAAGCAAACAGTTTATCAATGGGTTTCACACCTCAAACATCATCATTTGAACACTATGCATGAACACTTCATATACATCATCTAAATTCATACTTAATCTCCGGAGCTACAAACACCAAAAAAATGAGCTGATCAGGCTCGATTGCCAAATACGGCACGCCTTCTTGAATACCTTTCCATTAAGATATCCAGGTTCGCCTTCTGGAATACCTTGTCTACTGAGATACCTAAATTCGCCTTCTTGAATACCTTACCCTTTAAGCTATTCAGATTCACCTTATTGAATACCTTATCTACTAAGATACCCAGATTCACCTTCGCCTTCTTGAATACCTTATCTACTAAGATACCCAGATTCACATCCGCCTTCTTGAATACCTTACCCTTTAAGCTATTCAGATTCACCTTCTGGAATACCTTCTCTCTTAAGATTTACAGATTAACGCCCTTGACATGTCTACCAAGTAAATGCATGTAAAACATTTTGTTCCTAACACCTTAATTAGGATACCAAATCCAAAGGATACTATGTCCATAACGCCTTAAGAATACTAAGAAACCGTTTTTCGTTTAAAACAAAACTGCATAACGTGTCTAAGTTGTCAATAATAACTCCATTAAGGAAAACTCGTTTATAGAAAACCATTCAAATCTAATTGAAAATCTCTTTATAAAATCATCAAATAAAACTTTTTTATGAAAAACTTTACTTCTCAAGAAGAGAGTCACATAGAATAAATCTTGGTTTAAAATAAAGGCTGCCATTTTAAAATTACTTGCCATAAATATTTTTCTGAATTGTCGTCATCTAGCATTTTAAAATCCTTTAAGTCAAAACTTGATCTTTTCCACTTAAACAATTTTTTAAAATCATCATTAAGTTATTTTAGAAGATCAATTTCATAAAATAACTTTTTATAATATATTGGATTTATCCACATAAAAATTAACAGTACAAAAATAATTTCACGGTTACGTCCTCACAGTAACTCATAGGTCACTCTTACACCGATAAATCATTAAAATAATGATATTTTCAACTTTTTTTCTCATTTTCAACCAACCAAAAACCTAAGTAATATTATATTACTATTTCTCATCAATTAAAACTCTTTATCCCGTAAAACGTTTTAACACTTTGAACCTCATTACTAACTAAGCACTGACCACTGTCAGACTTTTCAATCCACAAACAGCATCAACAATTCATCAACAATATTATAGCAATTAACCCAGGAAGATCATGCATCAAAAAACTATAATACATAACTGCAAATAGATAAACACAGATAAAATAGCACGACATAAACTAGCACGATATAAAATAAGTTAAACAAACACCACAACCACAGATAAATAATACAGACTCACAACTTGATAGCACGTAGCCATCGGAAAAATCCCTTAGGCAATCCCCTCTTACCTCTTGAAGATTCAAGTTTGGTTTCACGAACGATTTCTCCGATTTGGATCCGGTCTCCTCCGCATAATCCAGGATAATCAACTAAGATTTATCCTTCACAACAAATAAATCACAAATCAACAAATGAAACAACAAAACATCCTATTTGCTATGACTAAGCTTCGGCCATCATGTGTTAAGTTGGCTAGACATGCAAAAATTTTGCAAGTTCTTAGATTAATGATCCTAAGTACTTGAAACACATAAGTATGAATCAAAAATCAAAGATTGAAACAAAATATTTTCAACCTCTCTCAAGAACCCTAAGTCGACCAACGCAAAACCAATGAGCTAATCATGATAACATTTTGGAAGCTTTTGGATTAAGGATCCTAATCATTAAGGATACATGATTAAGGATTTAAAACACAACAAATGAAACAAAATCTTCTATCTCTAAAAAGAGTGAGATTCGGCCAACACATAAAAATTTGGCTAGAGAATTTATTTTAATTCAACATGGATTAATGATACATATGAACTACAAGTATGAAATCAAGCTTAACTTCTTAAAAAAATGAAACAACATTTCCTCCACTCACACAAAGTGAGTTTCGGTCATGCTTGGTTAATTGGGAAGGAAAATTTTGTTTGCAGCAATCTCTTGGATTATGATAGTAGAGATGATAACTAACTCATAGAAATTGATTTCATATTTTTAGGATTTTTCTATGATTTTCTAGAGAATTTCAAAGTTTCTAGATCTAGAAATTGGAAAAGATGATTAAGGCTTTGAAATGGAAAACTTATTGAAGAACATGAACTTGATTGATGATGAGGAACAAAGATTACCTCTTGGAATTGAGAAATATGCAAGAAATCAACCACTTGCTTCACAAAATGATGCTAGAAAGCTAAGGAACTTATGAGTTTTCATGAACAAAAGGCAATAGGAAGAAAATGAAGTGTGATGGAGGGTATTTATAGGGGTGTGGGCTGCTCAACTAGGGACCAAGGAGAAAGGAATTCTTGTTTCATAAGGACCAAAGTGCAATATTGATTAAGGACCGATTTGCAAAACCTAAAAATTTTAAGGACCAATTTGCAATTTCCTTATAGTTTGTAATGATAGTGCCATGTGCATCGTAAATGCATTCACATGGTGACTCACCTTGTATGACTCATTGGCATTATCCTCTAACGGCTCCCGGAAATCCCGTATTCAGCTCCGTCGCTTACCCGATTAAGATATCGCCCGGATAAAATATAATATTTCACTTTTTAGTGAAATATTTCAAAATAACCAAAAACGTTGGAAATTAAATAAAAACCTTAAGTTTTTCATTCACGAGTCAAAATTAGGTCTTCCGATCAGTATAATTATATTGTCAGTGAAATTCACAGACCGGGTTTCGCATGACTTTTCAACCTAAATTTTAATCGTAACTCTCTACCGTTAAGCAGAGTGTAAATAAGGTTTCGGTTAATTAAATAAATTTTCTAAGTATCAGATAAAAATATAAAAATATTTATATAAATTTCTGATATTAGAAAACAGAAAAACTCGGGGTCTTACAATATGCTTATATGACGTATCTTTAATAGAGTTTATTAGTTTATTCACGATTTGAGAATTCTAGTTGTTTCCTCTCTTTTTTTATTCATTAATTTAAAATATCAAATAGAACAATATGATTGAAGATTTCAAATTATATCTCAGTTAAACTGTCCTAAAAAAAATTAATACTTTTTATCACACACCACTAACACCCTACATTTTTTTTCTTAATTTTAATTTCTTATGATATAATTCATTTGTCATATCATAAGAATTTTATAAATATTACGCTCAGTTAATCATTTTTTTCAATGCTTGATTCAAAAAAATATACTATTTTGCTATATATATGATATTATTTTATGGTAATTTAATATATATATATATATATAGAGAGTGTGTGTGTAACACCCCGGTTTTTACTATTCTTCAACAATAGTAAATATCTGTATAGGTTTATTTTTCTGTGATTTGGTTTGAGTAATTTTAATTACTCATTTAAAATTTATTTTTGAGTACGATAATACTGTCTTATGCCAGTGTAGGCACGATTACTAGACAATAATATTATGTTATTGTCACTGCCAATTTTTATTTAGAAAAATATTTCAAATGATATGATTGAAAGAAATTTAGTATATATTTTACTCTATTGAATTTTAGATTTGAAAATAAATTGTTTTGACATTAATCGAAGGTTAAATGTTGGACCGTAGATTTTCTTAGTTGATCAATTCAATTATCAATCTCTACTGTATTTCAAAATTTGAAACTATATATTTGTCACCCTTTATTTTTAGATTCAAAAACTAAAAACATGTTTATTTTTAGGCTTAATATTTATCACTCACTTTGTACCCACTAATACAAAAATCAGATTTTCTCTCTCCTATTTCTATCTAAAACCCGATCCCCACCCTTCCCCCTCCCCCCCTCGCTCTTCTCTTTTCTTTCTCTGCTACCTTCTTCCTCCCTCACACCATCCAAACTCCATCCTCCCTCCTTTGCTCGGATCGGCGCCGCCCTTGCACCACCACCGGACGCTGCTCGGAGTCGTGCCACCCCTGCTCGCCTCCGGTTCGCTCTACTCAGGTCGCCTCCCCTGCTCGCGCGCCCTCCTCCATCTCCGTCACACAAACCACCATTCCAGTAGCGGTAAGCTCCGGTCGCCACCCCTTTCATGGTTGTTTCTACCTTCTTTGTCACTTAGACCTCCCTTATCTTCTTCCTTAATGCTAGTTCTCTTTTGTTTTGGTTGGGTTGTCACAGTGATGAGTCACCATCGCTGCCGCCACGTCTGGGCCGCCTGCCACTGTGCCGACCAGTTTAGCCGCCACCATGTCCCTCTCCTTCTTCATCTTGGGTGAGTTCTTCACCGTAACCTCATCTAGTTGAAAACCCCCAAATTTAATTTGGAAACCCTAACCCTAGCTCTTTGATTTCATACTGTGAGTTGAAATTAAAGCTTGCTTTGTGCAACTGGGACTATCTATTGATAAATTCCAAGGCCAATTTCATATTCCTATGAGCAAATATCATTTTCCCCAATTTCACTAAAACCCCAAATTCCCCAATTTGAAACATTAGTCAAATTATGTTGATTTCTCAAATTGGATTATGTTTTAATGTAATTAAAGTTGTTAATTTATGATTCCCTAGCCTAATTTCATATTGATTTAATCAAAATTGATTGTTCCCAAATTCCTAGTGAACTCTAAAACTCCAATCGGTTTAAGTGAAAAATCAATATTGTTTCCTTAGTTGAATCAATTAATTAAGTTGTACAAACTTATGCTTTGTAATGGTAAGTCTCTGATTTTTTTTTTGTTGTGCTTGCTATTGGCTATGTTGATGGCCAATTTTCATCTATGTGGATGTGACTGTTATGGTTGGAGGAGTAGAGGATATATTTTTGGAGCTATCTCGAAGTTGTTATAAGCGTTGTGAAGTGTTAGAGGAACCCGAAATGGGTGATCCTTCTCTTGTCTTCAAAGGTAAGGGGAGATTACCTAAGGGATTTTCGGTAACTGCATGCTATTTGTGTGTCGTATTTGAGTTTATCTGTTGGGATGTGTGGTGTCAAATTAAGTTGTTATATGACAGTTATGTGTTTTTAATGTTTTCTGTGAAAGCATGATTAAAATGTGATGTATGGATATTTGCTATGTATGGATTATCTTTTGGTTGGTTGATTGACTGAGAAGCCTGACATTTGTCAGTACTCAATTAAATTAAAGATAAAAACGATGAAAAAGCTTGAGGATAAATTCAAAGGATTTGATTTATGGAAGAAAATTATTGAAAGTATTTATATTTGATGATGTTTTGGAGAAAAGAGTGATTTATGATTAAATAGCGAGGATAACATCTTGAAAATATTTTAGTTACGTTGTCTTTTCCAAACAAATTCAAAAATAAGACTAAAAGTTATTCTAAGAAATGTAAGTGTCGGGGATATTTTAAAAGTGATCATGAAGAAATTTTGTAAACGAGAAAATCATTTGATTTACAAATGACTTTATTTACAACGAAAAATACTTTGGAAAAGTATTTGACAACAAAAACTATTAGGAACAATTTTATTATTTCAAATAGAAATGAGTTGGAAATGATTTTACGAGGATTTGAAGTTGTTACGAAAAAAGGAGATTTCAAAAGAAAACGGATTTGAGAAAAATGGATTTCTGTCTGATTTGATGGTTTTATAAATGAATTTCAAACGGAAAGGATTTCTGTAAACAAGTTTTACACAATGGTGTTATTTCCATCAACTTGGATAAGTTGAGGAAACTTTGGTTTTGTTTTGTATTTCACAGAATGAAAATGGTTTAAACGAACCTAGCAACCGAGACGTCGGGTCTAGTGTTCTATGATATGGGCCAGGGGTCCAAATGATCTGGGGCCGGGGTCCGGAAGGTGAAGTTATGGACTAGATGACCTATAAACCATATATTTGGTTTTGTGCACTAAAATCTATACATCTAAGACTGGTGCATCAGTCTTGGTTTCATGATTTGCACACTTTTGACCTGGAGTCAATTATGGTTTGAAAGAGGTATTAAACTTGAAAGTTTAAAATGGTGATGTGGTCGTGAGACTTTTAGATCCGACACATAAAGATTGAACACAGAGAAAACAACGAGAACAAAAAACTTTACATGCATTTCAGGGCAGACGTGCCTTTGCATAGGACTTGAATGCTTGATGGCAAGTATTCATGACGTTTGCATCACCGTGCCTTGATGGATATATGACAACGAAAACCATGTTCTATACGTAGTCACCACATTGCCTTGTTTAGGACTGTGGAATGATTATTTGAACTTTGCCATATCTGGCATTGATTCTGCCTTATTTGGCAATTGGAGCCTGATCAGTTCATTTATTTGTTGGTTGGAGCTCCTGAGATTAGATATCAAAGTTAGTTGATTGTAACACCCCGATTTTCGCTGCTTTCTAATATCAGTAATAAATATATAAACATATATATTTTATCCGAGACCTAGAAAATGATTTTGGATAAAGCAAGGTCATTTCCATGTTATACTTATTTTCATAGGGTTACGGGGAAGTTTTTGGTTAAAAATTCAGACGGAAACCTGTCTGCCGTTTTCTGTGTTTTCACTGACAGTAAAAGTTTACTGCTCAGAAAACCTAATTTTAATACGTGAACGAGAAGAAAAAGGTTTTTATCGTATTTACTACGATAATTGAAATTTTAAAAAATTTAGGGTAAAAATTAAAATATTATATTTGCTGCGGGCGAATACGTCGAGATATCTCTAGGAAAAACCTGCGTCAGATGAACCAGGGAGTCAACAACGGGGCTGAGGTGACGGATTTGACTGATGTGACAAGCATTTATGACGACCCTATCTGCGTTATAATGGCCATTATGGTGCATTTATGACAAAGGAATATTTTGCCTGGAAATGACGATTTTACCCTTGGCTCTTCATGAATTTTTCAAGCCATGACATTGTAAATTTTGACCAAAGTACCCCTAAAATCCACGGCTCTCCCTCTTTAGCAACACACTTTGGCAAATTTCTTCATTTCTTCGTGTCATCTCCTTCCTCCAAGCTTAATGTTTTCTTAAGAACACATAAGAACAACCATAGGTGTTCATACTCGCCAGATTTTCCTAGCGATTTTGAACATTTTCTCTTCTGAATCTTGGAAAACTTTCTACATTAAAGTTATTAATCTTTCTCTCTTATTTCCAATGACATAAAGATCATAAAAAATGGACAAGTATATTGAGAGATATGTCCAAATTATCGAAACCGCTCTAAATCTTCATCTTTCTCTCTAAACTTCTCAAGGTCACTTAGAACACCAAGGTGATTTTGTGAAGAACATCGTCCTAATCATCATTTTATTTGATCATCAAGAGGTAGTCTCTCTTAATCTTTCTATTCTAAGCTTTTATCTTCACAAGATTCTTGAGTTTATGCCTTTGATCATCATGTTCTTCATATGATTCAAAGTTCTTGAAGCTTTCTTCAAAACTTCATAACTAATTATAGAAAAATCCTTTTGATATGAAACCAATTGCTATGATATCATAATCATCTCTATTTTAATTATCTAGAAGCATGTGATCATGATAAATTTCTTTCCCAACTTTCTGAACTGGGCCGAATCCATGGAAGTTCATGGGTTTTGTTTCATTTTCATGTCTTGATTCATGATTCAATCTTTTAGTACCTTGATAGTTCTTGTATGTAAATAAATAGAATATAAAAAATCAAACCCTAACCTATTTGTTTCATAAAGGCCAAAACCCTAGCTATGAACACTTGATGGATTTGTGATTCAAAAGTTGTCTTGTGACACTTGAATCCAACTCTAAGTTTTGTATGTTGATTAAATCCAAGAGTTAAGGAAATTTTAAAAACCTCTAGCCTATGATCTTGAGAAAACCAAAACCCTAGTTCTTAGAACTAGATGAGTTTTAATCCATGTTCTTGGTTCATGATCTTGGGTTAAGTGCTTAATCATGTTTAAGTTACTTATGGATCATAAATCCCTAAGTTAACAAAATTTTAACTTTCCTAACCTAGAAAAATTGTTGAGGCCAAAACCTAACCTTCATGATCCATGTATGTTGTTGTTTGATTTGATTTATTTTGGTTGCAATTCGTTTGAAGGAAACATCCAAGTTAGCTTGACTTAAGCTGATGGAGGAGAATCGGATCGGGATAAGGAGATTGATTGAAACTGCTAGTTCAAATCTTCAAGAGGTAAGGGAAGTATGCCTGAGGAGTTTAAGATAATCATATGCTTATTGTTGGAGTCATTTGTTAATTTTATGTAGAAAATATTTTATGATATTGCATTGTTTACTGTTGACTGCTGGATTGATTTGATATTTATCCGAGTAACTGAATTGATGTGATATGTGGATTTACATGATTATACTTATTTGGTTATATTATAATTGTGATGCATGTCATAAATGGATATAGGTCATGTTATTTGGTGATTGAAATTTATCTGCTGTTGAGTGTTGGATTGAGAAACCTGACATTGGTCAGTGTTAAAAAAATTAATTAAGGATAAAAAACTTAATAAGCTTGGATAATTAATCAAAGGGATTAATTTGGGAGATTTTGAGAAAAAAATTATTATTTTAATAATATTTTGTGGAAACTGAGTAAATAAGCGACAGTAAGGGTGAAATCGTGAAATTTTTTCACAGGCTCTAATTTTTGTAAAATAAATTCAATTTTATTATAAAATGTTATTTAAAGTGATTAAGTTCCGAAAATAATGTTTTATAGCAGTCAGAACAATTACTTCTGACAGAAAAGTGATTTAAGTTATAAAAAGAATTTTATTAAAATTTTGGGGAAAAAATTAAATATCTAATTATTTTATTATTATAAATTAATTTATTGATTACTTTTTAAAGTTGACTTTTATTAAGAATTAATTTTAGAAATAAAATAATTAGAAATGAAATGAATTTATCAATGATTTTCAGGTTTTATCAATGTTTTAACAGAAAAAGGATTTCTGTAAAAATATTTTTATTCAGCGAAATTATTCCGTTAAACTTGGAAAAGTTTTCGGAGCTTTTGTTTTGTAATTGTTTTTCACTGAGGGAAATGTTTTACAATAAGATAAATAAACCTAGGAACCGAGACGTCGGGGTTCTAGTGTTCTATGGACACGTAGATCAAGGATCTGTATCATTGGACGGAGTGTCCAGCAATAATTTTGTTTTTGGACTGTGTGTCCTAGATTGATGTGGAAAGTGTGAGTTCCATATCTGCGAAGCCTAAAACTGGTGCATCGGTTTAAGGGCCTCGTGATTGAGCACTCGGACTGTGTGTCATGTGTTGTGTTTAAGGGGGGAAAGTCTTAATAAGAAATTAAGGATGGTCGTTAGCTTTGTGCTTCGACAAGGAAAGATTATTACGACAAAGAAAACAAATCGAGAATAAAAGTTTTTCTCATGCATAGATGGCAGACGTGTCATGTGTTGTGATCATTGATTCCGGAGTGGATCAATGTATCTGTTATGGACTCTGTTCCATTTAATTATTGGGCCTCTAAACATGTGTGAGCCAATATATCTTTACAGGATTGTGTGCCCAATTTTATGCGATAACTATTGTGATTCTGTGTGAGGCAATAGGTTATGGACAACAAACTCCATTGTTCGCAGTGACCATTGGGCCTCTGTACATGTGTGAGTGATGACTGTGATTTCACCTCATATTTCATGTACATTTTTGCATGCATTTTCATATAGTTTAGGCAATTTTAATTTGATTTTTGTTAGTTTTTACCTTGGAACGGGTAAGGCGGTTTTGTGGTGTTGTTTTGCAGGAATTAATGATTAAAATGCTCAAGTCCAGTTAATTTAGAATTTGCATGAAGAATGAGCATGACTCAAGAAACTTGGAGAATTGAATAAAATAAGAAAAAGGTGAATTTACACAACAACAGAGGGGAGAATTTTTGAACCAGAGACTTGGACCTTAATAGGGATTGCAGCTGGGGGAAGGATATGAACCCTAAAAAAAAGTGGTTTTTCTCTGCTCTTGGAGGGGAAGAAGATTGGAGGATTCTTCATGGAGTTTTCTTCTTCTCTTCTCTCTTTCTCTTTTGTAGTTCCTATTACCATGAGTAGTTAAATCCCCTTTTTATTGGGATTAGATGTAGCTAAACTGAATATTATGTAATTACCTTGATTTATTAATCCATATTTATGTTTCTCTATTAGTGTTTAATTCCTTTGCTTAATGCTTTTTGTGGTTTGGCCACCCATGAAATGTTCTTGAGATTTGATTTGCAGTGGGGACGTTCTTATCAATTCTTGATCTGGAATTAATCACCTAGTAAACCTTGCATCTAGGAATGGATTTTGGTTTATTAGTAATCGTGTAATCCCTACTCTTAATGCAAATTCACTAATTAGGCCACCTAAGGAATTAGGGTTTAATTAGGGGATTTAGGCTCTTGTCGTTTAAGGAATTAGGGCTTGAGTAATCTTGTGGGTTGATTTTAATAATTGAAGCATAAACTGGATTGGTGGTCTTGGTATTGCATGAGGCTAAGGTTTAGTGAAGTTTAATCCCAACACCTCTTTCTGCACTCCAAGTGTTTGATAAAAATTCCCAAAAAGACCAAAAATATTTTATTGCTTTTATTGCTTTATTTTATGTTTTGATCTCTCCTTATACCATAGTTTAGTCTAGATAGTTGCTTGACTTGTGAATTGGTATTTGGAAACTGATCCTCGTGGGAACGATATCGGTCTCACCACCGTATTACTTGTACGACTAGGTATACTTGCCTAGATTTCGTCCAACAAGTTTTTGGCGCCGTTGCCGGGGATTGGTTTTGCCAATATCATTAGTAACAAAGGAGGCAACTAATTTAGACATTTTTAATTTTTTTGTATATATTTGATTTTTTTTCTTTTGAGTTTTGTTTGTGCAAGGTGGATGCAATTCATGGACAACTATTATTATCCATCTGATGAGGAAGCTTCAAGTCATACTTTGGAGAACAACTGGTGTTGGGGAGACTGCATAGATTTGGGAGATCATTGTATTCCAGCACAAGTTGATTGTATGACGGGTAAGCTTGTATATATATTCTCCAAGGAGGAATGGGAAACCTTTTGTTCGTATTTACCACCACCACCACCATGTTTAAAAGTGATTCCCGAAGAGCCACGTGAAGCAGATTTTGAGTAAAATATGGTTTTGGGGATGGATCAAAATGAAGATGAAGTGGTGGTGGTAGACGAGCCACAAGAAGAGGAATTACCTTTCACAACTCCTTGGGAAAGAACAAGTGAGAAGGCAAGTCATTTGGAAAACATGCACTCCACCATGCTTGCTAAGAAACTTGAAATTGCTGCATTGTATAAATATGTTGGCTTACATGCATGTGTGGACACTGCAAAGTTAGTCCCTTCCAATTGTCTATCAAACTTCCTTGTGAAAATACCATTTGACCCGAGAGGAAGTGAGTTCATTATTGTAGTTAAGGAGGTCAATGGAGTTTTCACACACGTGCCAGGAGGAATTGTGGATAGAGTCATATTGCTTCTGCAATCGCCACTCCACAAGCCATGGGATCTGGGAGGAGGATCCTATGCCTGTCAAGCTAGTGACGTTAAAGAAGCGCTTATTGGGAGGCAACCCAAGTTTTCTTTTCCTTTTCCCTTTGTTTTTGAATTTAACTCTTGAATAATTTGAGAAGATTGATCAGCCTCTGGCTCATCTAGTTTTATGGCTAGTATGACCAGGGTTTTGTGCTAATTATATCTCATTTTCACCCAAATTAGACTTGATTGTCTTTAAGCAGCGTTTTGAGTCTCTAAAGTAGTTTTAGGTTAATTTAGCCAGTTTTGAGTCAAATAAAGCACTTATGGCTATTTTATTGTTTTCAGGTTAACTTAGAAGTTAGGGGAATAAAGAAGCAGGGGAAATTTCAATCCTGGAGGTATTCGCCTGGTGAGATTCTTCTCGCCACGCGAACCTGAAACCAGCCTGAGCAGTAGAATGTCATCCTCTCTGGTTCGCCCCGCGACTCCTCTTCTCGCCTCGCGACCCTGAACACTGACTGTTCCTGAAAATGCAAACCATTCTGTGTCGCCTCGCGAATCCAAGACTCGCCTCGTGAGACTGAAGACCAGAAGCCATGACTCTTCCATTCCTCTCCACGCGAGTCGTACTTCGCCCCGCGAGAAGACCAAACATTGCAGATTCTTCATAACATTCGCCTCGCGAATGGGTGTTCGCCTCGCGAGAGGGCGCAGTTCCTGAATGCTAAAAATTGTTGTTCTGGGCATATTAGAGGAGACTTTTGATTATCCATTGTTTTCTTTACCTATTTTCTGTGTGTTTCGTTTTTATGGAGAACTAATTTTCTTGGATTGGTCTACTGTAATCGATTTCCACCACACTTGAGGTTCTGTAATTCCTGTTTTATTTGATTTTCCCTTTTCAATACTATGCTATATATTTCTGTTTGTTTAATTCAGGAGTGTATAGTGTTGTGTTGATTTATTTCGGTGATGTTATGTTCCTATATTGAATCACGTTTGTTTAATTCGCGTGTGTTCGTTCATGTTCGTTTAGTTCATGAGGGCTTAACCCCGTTTGTTTAATTCGGGAATAGGAACATATATCTCGTAGTAGCGATTTCGTTTGTTAATTGTTGCTACAACCGAAGGGGGATTAGAATCTGCTTAGGGCTTGGAATTTACATGAACCGATGATAGTTGGGAAATCGAGAAAGTAGATTAATCGTCTTTAGATTATTTCTTAATCTTTTAAACTGCCCTGTTTTTATTGCATTGTGTTTTTGTTTTGTTTTCTTTATTGAATTTCATATCCAACCCCCCCCCCCCCACCCCACAAAAAAAAACTGATTTTTGTGATAAATAACAACCCAAGAGTCCTTATGAGACGATACTCGAGTTGTCGCTCCCTAAACTACATATTTTTACAAACCGCTCGCTTTTTGGCGCGTGCGCGACAGTGCGACCAAAGATCAAGAGGAATAAGATCATAGATTAATATGTTTGTTATGTGTTTTCAGGGTAAGGAGGAAGGAGAAGCAAAAAGGACAAGGACTAGCAAAGTCAGCAACCATCACGCCCAGGCCGTGACAGAGGTCACGGCCGTGATGAGCCAGCCATGAAGATCAGAAAGGATCACGGCCCAGCCGTGATACCTATCACGGGCGTGATGAGAGGACCCTGAAGATCAGAGAGCATCACGACCTAGCCCTAATGGAGGTCACAGCCATGACAGGCCAGCTCCTATGGACCAGAATTGATCACGGCCTGCCCGTGATGAGCATCACGGTCGTGACACATTTTTCATGCAAGCCCTTTTGCCTAGGCATGTGAGCCAACACCCGCTACCACCTCGGTGAGTTGTTCCATTTTTCTCCTCTCTCTGACTTGATTATTTACATTGGGGACAATGTAAGTTTTTAAGCTTGGGGTAGGGGTATTTTTGCATTTTTCATCTTGCATTCATATAGGCATAGTTTTCATGATCACATGATTCGATTGCCCCTTGCTTAGATTATGCATCCAATTGTGAGAACTTAGTGCCAATTAACTTGAGATAGTGAATTTTTGAACCCAATTTTTTTTTATTCTTGTGATAAGGCTACAAATAAAAATTCTTGAGATGATCTTTGATAGTTGATAATTAGCATATGGTTCCTTAGATTTGTGTTTCTCACTGATTTTTGAACTACTAAAATGTGAGATTTTTGAGCCAAAAAGGGGTACTCACTAAATATACCCCATTCCTTGTGATAAGAGTGTTATTCCTCTTGAATTGTATTATCTAGAACTTGACTTGAATCCGTTTTGAAGCTTAAAAATTTTTGAAAACATTTTTGAAAATGATTGAGGCACTAGGTATTTTTCCGGCCTTCTGAGCTTTGATTGACTAAATGCTACCCCTTAGTTGCCGAATTTTGAGCCTGAAAGAATAAAATACTTTTCTTGGTACCTGGAATTACTTTGATGAATATGCTTGGTATGGCACCTTTTAAAGTATTACAAAAAGGGTAGAAAGGTAGTTGAAAAAGTATGGGATGAGAAAATCAGAAAATATTTCTCTTGAATTGAAAATCTCCCCTTCTCCAAATAAAAAAAAATGGAACAAAATAGTGAGAAGGGGATGACAAAAGGAAGTGAGAAATAAAATAAAAAGAAAAGAAAGAAAGGTGGAAAAGTGAATCGAAACCCAAAAAGGTATTTTAGAAGGTGTCGTGCTGTGCAATGCTTGATATTTTGTTTAGCCTTCTTGAAATTTCCTTTTCTTGATTTCCCCACCTAACGATTAATCCCATGGCCCCGTTACAATCAAAGCAAAAGACCTCTTGATTCTTAATTGTTTTCATTAATAAAGTAGAGATTTGGTTGATAGTCAAGCTTATGGTAGAATTCATTCCTTGAGGAAATTGAGCGAATTGTCATATATCCTTAAACACTTGAGTGAGGTGAGAAAGAGTGCCCGAATCAGTGAGAATACGAGTCTAAGAAACATAAGCTTCTAATTGGACTTGAAATTGATTATCTCTTGGTGAATTATTTGAAAATGCTTGTTACTTGGATTAGTTTCTACTCGGGTTCTTGGTTCACTATTGATGAGTGTGATTTCACATCATCTTTGTCTATCATTTCGCATGCATTTTCATGTAGTTTAGGCATATTTTTATTAGATTTTAGGTTAATTTTCCTTTGGAATGGGTAAGGCGGTTTTCGTGTGTTGTTTTGCAGAAATCAAGGGTAAAATGCTCAAGATCAACCATGATGAAGTTTGGATGAAGATAGGGCTTTAAAAGTGAAGAAAATGAGCCAAATAGAGCCCATCACGGCCTAGCCGTGATGCCCATCACGGCCATGATCGAGCAAAACTGAAAAGGAACAAAGGCTGAAGTCAGAGTCTGTCACGGCCTGGCCGTGATATCCATCACGGCCGTGATCCAAAACCACCACAAGTCAGAGCACATCATGGCCTATCCGTGATTCAGATCACGGCCATGAAATAGGAGGCTCGCGACGCGAACATAGGCTCGCCACGCGAAAGCTGAAAAATTCCAGAAGTTCCAGAAACAGAAGCCGTCACGGCCTGGCCATGATGGCCATCACGGTCGTGACGCGCATTACTTGGATCAGAGGCAACCGAAATAGATCAGAATTTGAGTTGGATTGGGACTCTAACTTCCCAATTTCTATAAATAAGGATCAAGGCAGAAGGAACAGAGGCATCATAGGGAGAGAGATCATCTAGGACACTTTTGGCTACATTTTAGGATCTTCTTCTCCTCTCCTCCTTTCTTCTCTGATTTTTGTATTTTTCATTATGTTGTCAACCCAGCTTGTCATCTCCATGGCAAGACTGGAGTAGTAGTTTGTTTTTAGGGATTGGGGCTCTGCCCGAGTTTTGTAAATGTTGTTGATTTGATGTAAAATCGTTGTTGATTTCGTTATTGTTTTAGATCTGATTTCTAGTGTGTTAATCTCTCACAAATTCGGTGACCGTTTATTTGCGTGACGTAGACGTTCTAAGGAGGAACCTAGCGGTGAACTTAGGTGTCGGACCTATAGAAGTCAGACTTGGGACTGAAATCACGAGAGTTAGAAGCCGTCCCTCGAGGAGCAACGAGTTGTCACGAAGCGCAAAGGTTCCAATCTGAGATCGACTACCACGAGAGTAGGGGTCGGGTCAATTGGGCACGGCTTTTGTAACCCGAGAGGGAGCTTAAGCTACTAGAGGATAAACTCGCCTTCAAGGCAATTTCGTTAATCAACAAAGGTAAATCATATTAGTAACATAAACAGCCTCAAAGGTAACCCAAATCCCTAGGAATCCGTTTAAATCTAAAACCTCAAAAACATTTGTTTTCTGTTTTAATTGTTTTCTGCTCATCTATCTTTTAATTTCAAATTCAAAACCCCTTTTCACTCAAAATATAAAAATCCTTTTTACAAAGTCCATATTCACTCAATTCGAAATTAATTGCGATTCGGGAACACAGTCTCTGTGGGTTCGATATCTTTTATTACTTGACGACAGTCCGGTACACTTGCCGGAATCGCAAGCGCGGCGCGCAACACACGCGCGACGCACGTCACCAAGTTTTTGGCGTCGTTGCCGGGGACTGTGCCTTTTCGAATCTCAATTCAATTTTTGAATTGATTTTTCTGGACCTTTTATTTTTATTTATTCATTTAGTTTTTATATCTGGAAAAAAAAATCAAAAATTTCTTTTCCTTCTATTGTATCCATCTCTCTGTGTGTTATATGCAAAGATCTCTAAGTCTTGGGAGCCTTGGTGAAGTTGATCCGGAGATCGAGAGGACCTTCCACAGACGTAGAAGACTACAAAGAGATGGAGAAAGGTTGACCCCCATTCCACTCATGGCGAATCAACCGGATACAAAGCCTTTGAAGGACTACGCAGCCCCAAATGCGAGAAGCTTGCGAACTGGGATTGCAAGGCCAGAAATTGAGGCGGAGAACTACACTATACCGCCCATGCTAATCAATATGATTAGGCAACATCAATTCGGAGGATTGCCTTCGGAGGACCCGACCGATCACGTAGAGACATTCTTAGAGTTCACCGACGCAATCAGGATTAATGGAGCCTCGGTCGATGTTGTACGTTTGATACTGTTCCCCTCATCTCTCACTGGAAAAGCGAAAGCTTGGCTAAAGCAAATCCCCGCTAATACCTTGACTACTTGGGACCAACTGGAGCAGGCGTTCTTGGAGAAATTCTTCCCTCCATCCAAGACGGCCTACATAAGAACCCAGATCACCGGCTTCTTCCAGAAAGACGGAGAATCATTATCGGAAGCTTGGGATCGTTACAAGGAACTGCTGGAGTCTTGCCCGCACCATGGACTCGAGAGGTGGTTAATAGTGCACACCTTCTATAACGGATTGGATTAATCTTCGAAGGTGTCACTTGATTCTGCAGCCGGTGGAGCATTTATGAATAGGCCTTTGACTGAGGCATTCAACATCATCGAGAATGTCGCCACCAACTACCACCAATGGGGATCCGAAAGAGGTAATAACCCGAACAAGATTTCGGGGGGTAAGTTCGAGGTAAATAGCACTGATCTTATCATGTCAAAGATAGACTCACTTAATAAACGTTTTGATCGGCTTGAAAGAGCTAATGTGAGTGCATTAGGTGCAACTAACACTGTTTATGAAATTTGTGGAATGCAGGGACATGACATGATGGAATGCCCACATGGTATCGCTCATGGATCCGGCGCTTCGGGTGAACAAGTGAACTCTTGTCACAACTTCTACGATACGAACCCGAAGCTGCCCAACTATGCTCCCCCAAATCCCTACAACCAAAGGAAGAACAACCCCTACCTCTCCTACGGCAACTACAGCAACACGCTCAACCATGAGTTCCAAGAGGGCCAGGGTAATAGGAAACCCGCTCAGGGGTATCCTCAAGTGCAGCAGTCTAAACTCGAGTCTTTATTAGAAAGTTTTGTCGAATCTCAGACAAAACAAAATGAGGAGTTTAGACAACAAGGCAGGGCAGTGAACGAGGCAATAAAAGAGCTAGCATCCAAGGTAGACAACTTAGCCACTCATAGCAAGATGCTAGAAACACAAATTGCCCAACAAGCCAGCACAAACACTAGACCTAAGGGTACATTCCTGGGTCAACCCGAAGCTAATCCCATTGAGCATTGTAATGCCATACACTTGAGGGATAATAAGCTTGGGGTGGGGGTAGCTGAAATGGACGTGGAACCAGAGGAGGACATGAGCGAAAAGGAAGAACCAGAACCAAAGTATGTCCCTCCGCCACCGTACCAACCCCCAATACCTTTCCCACAAAGGTTGGTCAAGAGAAAGCAAGTGGAAGTAGAAACTAAGAGCTTAACTGAGGAGCCAAATGTCATGAACAAATCTAATATGCCTCCTAAACTGAAAGACCTAGGTAGTTTCTCTATCGCTTGCTCGATTGAAAAAATGCAAATAGACCAACCCTTATGTGACCTAGGGGCTAGTGCGAGCTTGATGCCCCTCACTATCATGGAAAGGTTGGAAAGCAAAGAGTTGAGACCGTTCAAATTCTCCTTACAATTTGCGGACGGCTCAACTAGGACTCCTCTAGGCATAATAGAGAACGTTCCTGTAAAGGTAGGGAAATTCTTCATCCCTACCGACTTCCTGGTATTAGACATGAAAGGGAATTCTGAATTCCCCATCATCTTAGGAAGGCCATTCTTGGCAACCGCTGGAGCGGTAATAGATGTAAGGAATGGTAAACTCTCTCTGAATGTAGAGGAAGGTATGGTAGATTTTCAATTGACTACCTCTTATAACAACCCTCCTTTTGAGAGCCATGTGTGCAGAATTGATGTAACGTCTCCAGCGGTAGAGAAATAACTTAGCATGGAAGCAACCCCAAAGATATGCATGGTTGATGATGCACCCAGCAGGGGTGAAGTTGGAATCGCTGTCCATGCGGAAACAAAACTTCCGCCGGAAGGAAGGAAGGTTAGGAAGCTCCAAATGAAAAGAGCGAAGCGGAAGCGTGACTGGCCGTATGAGCAGAATCGGCTCTTTGAAGGAGTTCCGTGGAAGAGAAGTGTTCCGGCACATCTACGCCCAGCCGACCCCGGTTAACTGAAGGAAGTATGGTCAAGCTTAAGACCATAAATAAGCGCTTCTTGGGAGGCAACCCAAGTTTTCTTTCCCTTTTCCTTTTGTTTTTGAATTAACCTCTTGAATAATTTGAGAAGATCAAGAGGCAAAAATATCATTAATAGGTTTGTCTAGTGTTTTCAGGTTGAGAAGGGAAGAAGAGCAGAGAAAAAAAATAAAGTCAGAAGCCATCACGCCCTGGCCGTGACAGTGGTCACGGCCGTGATGAACTAATACAAGAGCACAGAAAGGATCACGGCCTAGCCGTGATACACATCACGGGCGTGATGAGTAGGATGCCAAGATCAGAGAGCATCACGGCCTAGCCGTGATGTAGATCACGGCCGTGACAGGGCAACTCCTGAGGACCAGAAACGATCACGGCATGCCCGTGATGAGGCTCACGGCCGTGATGAAATTTCCACCCAAGTTTTGACTGGAATGTGAGCCAACACCCGCTACCGACTCGGTAAGTTGTTCCATTTTTCTCCTCTCTCCGACTTGATTATTTACATTGGAGACAATGTAAGTAATCAAGCTTGGGGTGGGGGTATTTTTGCATTTGCATTGTTGCATTCATATTGCATTCACATAGGCATAGATTGGTATGATCACATTCTCTAGATTGCCCCTCACTTAGAACATGCATCCAATTGTGAGAACTTGGAGCCAAATGAATTGAGATAGTGAATTTTGAACCCAATTTTTCATTCTTCTTGTGATATGGCTAAAAATAAAAAAATTCTTGAGATAATCATTTGATAGTTGATAATTAGCATGTGGTTCCTTAAACTTGTGTTTCTCACTGATTTTTGAACTACTAAATGTAAGATTTTGAGCCAAACAGGGGTAACTCACTAAATCTACCCCATTTCTTGTGATAGAGTGATTTAATTCCTCTTGGACTGTATTCTCTAGAACTTGACTTGAAACCATTTCAAAACTTAAAATTTTTTTGGAAACACTTTTTGAAAATGATGGAGGCACTAGGTATTTTTCCGGCCTCCCGAGCTTCAATTGATTAAATGCTACCCCTTAGTTGCCCAATTTTGAGCCTAAAAGAAAAAAATACTTTTCTTGGTACCTTGAATTACTTTGATAAATAATGCTTGGTATGGCACCTTTTAAAGTATTACAAAAAGGGCAAAATGGTAGTTGGAAAAAGTATGGGATGAAAAAAAAAACCTAGAAAGCAATTTCTCTTGAGCTATAAATCTCCCCTTCTCCAAACAAATAAACTGAAATAAACAAAAGAAAAAAAATGGAGAAGGGGATGACAAAAGAAAGTGAGAAATGAAAAAAAAAGGTGGAGAAGTGAATCAAAGCCCCTAAAAGGTATTTTAGAAGGTGTCATGCTTTGCAATGTTTGATGATTTGTCTAGCCTTCTTGAAATTCCCTTTCCTTGATTTTCCCACCTAACAATAAATCCCATGGCCACATTACAACCAAAATAAAAGACCTCTTGATTCTTTTGTGTTTTCATTAATAAAGTAGAGATTTGGTTAATAGTCAAGCCTATGGTAGAGTACTTTCCTTGAGGAAACTGAGCGAATTGTCATATACCCTAAAATACTTGAGTGAGGTGAGACGAGTGCCCGAGTCAGTGAGAATATGAATTTGATGAACCTAAGCTTCTAATTGGACTTGAACTTGATTATCTCTTGAGGATTTATTGAATATGCCTGTCACTTGGATTTAGTTGCTAGGGTTCTGGGTTCACTAACCATGCTTTGATTGATTTATCTTATGGCCTGAGTAATTGCTTGAGGACAAGCAAAGTTTTAAGCTTGGGGTGATTTGATGAGTGTGATTTCACATCATCTTTGTCTATCATTTCGCATGCATTTTCATGTAGTTTAGGCATATTTTTATTAGATTTTAGGTTAATTTTCCTTTGGAATGGGTAAGGCGGTTTCCGTGTGTTGTTTTGCAGAAATCAAGGGTAAAATGCTCAAGATCAACCATGATGAAGTTTGGATGAAGATAGGGCTTTAAAAGTGAAGAAAATGAGCCAAAAAGAGCCCATCACGGCCATGATCGAGCAAAACTGAAAAGGAACAAAGGCTGAAGTCAGAGTCTGTCACGGCTTGGCCGTGATATCCATCACGGCCGTGATCCAAAACCACCACAAGTCAGAGCACATCATGGCCTAGCCGTGATTCAGATCACGGCCATGAAATAGGAGGCTCGCGACGCGAACATAGGCTCGCCACGCGAAAGCTGAAAAATTCCAGAAGTTCCAGAAACAGAAGCCGTCACGGCCTGGCCGTGATGGCCATCATTGAGACACCCCCCTGTGCCCCTTTGTGACATTTAGTTTAAAATTACAATTATTAGTTCCTTAAGCGCGCGTTTAGCGTTAGAAATTTTCACAAATCATTTTCGAAATGTCCCCTTTAAAAAATCGGAGATTTGTATGACGTCGGAAAAACACCTGATAGACAGTTTTATAACCTCAAAACTTAATCCAACCATAAATGGTCTCTGGTCTTACATCAACTGCCAGGAGCAGAAAAATAAATATACAAACTCCAGTCGTGATAAAGACTTGGGAGATAAATAGATACAGTAATCCCAAGTTGGTTTTCATGCACATAAACAGTTTTCATTTATAACATAAAATATTCGCAAGATTATAATATAAATACCCCATATTTATCTATTACATTACCAAAACACTGTTGAGGGAATCCTCTTGGTAGGAGCCCTCACAGGCATAGACTTAGACAAAAATACTAAACCACTGAAAACATCTAAAACGTCTCACAAGATGCACTGGCCATATACTACCTGGACCCTAATCACCATGGGTCAAGACTCGAGCTTCGGCATCCGGCTCCTAGTGAATCCCGTCCAATCCCTCATCATTAAGTTTGTCCACCAGGTCTTCTAGTGCGATTTCATAATAAAACAAAATACAACATGCAGAAAGATGCAGGGGATAAGAAACAATTCTATCATCAAAAACGGAAAAGATTCATAGCATATAATACAATAACGGTCACAAACATGCATCACTCACAATTTACAATCATCCATACTTTATAACATCATCCTCTACCCTTCAACTCATGCAACTAGACCTTTATGCTGACGTGGCCACTACTACTCCTGTCACACATCCCTCGTTAGGGATGCCAGTCAGTCGTCCAAGTGACACGTTCCCCACGCCGGTGCACATTCACATCCATGGTGTACATCCATGGTGAGAATGCTCATGCAAAGCAATGACACTATAGCTGCACAGTACCGTCGGTGCACACCCTGGTTCTCTCTCTCAACTCTATCAAGGGTGCTCATGCAAAGCAATGACACTATAGCTGCACAAATTAAATTCTAATTTGGAACGGTCTACAAGAACTTCGGACCTCGTGTATCTCAAATACACGGTTATGAACAACAATGCAACACATGATTCTCACTGACTTTTATCAATAACAACCTAGTACCTCAAGCGTTTCCTCATAACCTCCATTTACACTTTATATCACATCACTTCTATAAAATAATAGCGAGGCACTTCTAATTCATATTCAAAACTCTCACCCAAACAAAATACCTCCAAGCAATATATATCTTTCCTTAAAATTATCTAAACATAGAATTAAACACAGGCAGATCATGCATAACACATTAATCAACAGAATATTCAAACATCCTCAATATCATAATATTCAAACACCGAAACAATGCGTCACATGTAGATGGAATACCTCAACCAGCGTATCACAAACAATCAAAAGTAAATAATTCAAACATCCTCAAATATGAATAATCAACCTAAGGCGATAAACCTACAATTCCCAAATCGTCATTGGTTTTACGGAAAAGTTTCCAATACGATTTTGGTATTGTCGATTACTCGACCCCTAGTAAGGTTTAGGTCGTCCTACACCATTATTATAAATTATATACTACTTATCGGTTCCGACGATGGAATGGTTCTTTCCCCCACCTTAAAGGTGTTCAGAGTTTTCCAAGCACTTGGCAGCGATGCAGTCAGCTCCAAACAGTTCCCAGAAAGTAATTTCTGCTTCCCCAGAGCAAGCACTAACATGAAAAACATCCCAGAGAGACGATCTCATCATTGAAACAACCAGACAAAATACTAAATTAATTTCTCAACATAAATACTATAAATTTAACTCACTAAAATACTTAATTTCTCAAAAACATCATTGATTTAAATTAAAACAGATTTGGGGGTTTTTAGTCTCAAGATGAAAATTGAGAAAAATCAGTTTAACAAGAGATTGACAAAATTGATTTAGGGAGACACTTAATCATGCTCCTGATAAGCCCCTGGCTTATCTAGTTTTATGACTAGATGAACTAGGGTTTATGTGCCAATTTATTCGAGTTCACTCTCGTTTTCGCCCAAATTTGCCTTGTTTTTGTTCCTAAGTTGGACTTTGACTCGTTTTGCGTCTTTTGTTTAGTTTTTAGCTTCTTTTGGATAGAATTACGCTTGTGGTTGCTTGTGTTGTTTTCAGGTCCATAAGTGAAGCTCTAAGAATTAAGGAAAGTCAAGAAATAGTGGATATTGCTATTCTGGAGATTCTCGCCCCGCGAGAGGAAGATCGCCCCGCGAGAGTTTGAAGACCTGGGAAGACAGAGACCATCACGGCCTAGCCGTGATTCACATCACGGGGCGTGAAAGGAAGGTTCGCGTCGCGAGACGTCCTTCGCGTCGCGAGTGTGTGAATTCCAGAAAAGTACCAGAGTCAGAGACCATCACGGCCTAGCCGTGATTCTTATCACGGCCGTGACCTAAAAGCCACACAAGTCAGAGACCATCACGGCCTAGCCGTGATATGTATCACGGCCGTGACCCAAGATCCACACAAGGCAGAGAACATCACGGCCTGGCCGTGATTCACATCACGGGCCGTGATTCACATCACGGGCCGTGAAAGGCGGGCTCGCGTCGCGAGACATCATTCGCGTCGCGAGAGTTCGAATTCCAGAAGTGCGCCAGAAACAGAAACCGTCACGGCCTGGCCGTGATGGCCGTCACAGCCGTGACGCGTGGCCTCCTTATAAATAGAGCAGATCAGAACAGAAAAAGATGACTTTTTGGATCAGAATTTTTAGAGATCTTTTGTAATCCTTATTCTGGGGGTTGCGTCTCCTTTTCTTTTCTCTTGATTCTTAGTCCTAGGATGATTTCCAATTGTACGTGCGTTGTTGTTACGGACATGAGGAACTAATCCTCTTGTCTAGGGGATCGATGAAGCCACCCATGGCGGCATAGTGTTCATGTAATGTAACTCTCTCTCCTTTAATTCAATTATGATTTTCCAATTCTGTTTTCATTGTGTCGATTATATGCTAGCGTGATCGACTAGTTAAGCGTGTTGAGGCCTAGCGGCGATTCGCGTTTTAGAACTTGAATTGGGAACATCGGTCGAGTATTGCACGAGAGTGAGTAGGAGATCGATGCAACCTATAGGGATCAAGGTTTAATAGAATTTGAGATTAGGGTTATGAGACCTAGCAAGTAATTAACTCAAATCATCGAATACGTCCTAATGAGCACGGAAGTGGATTTAGGAGAATTTAGGAGTCCCGGTTGACATTAAAATTGAACTTAGGGAGGAGAATATCATCACTTGGGTACTTTGCATGATTGGGTAGGTGGATTCGAAACCTTAGATGCTTTTATTTATGAATTTAATCACCGTAGCGTTATTTGATTTGATTCTTGAAATTGCGATCTCAATCTCTTTCTCTCAACCACCGTCTATTGCTTAACCAACGTATCGGATTTCTTGACAAATTAGTCGAATTGGTAACCCAATCCTTGTGTTCGACCTCGGTAGACTCTTACCGTGTTTTTATTACTTGCGACGACCCGGTACACTTGCCGGAGTCACAACAAGTTTTTGGCGCCGTTGCCGGGGATTGACACAACCAATTTTCCTAATTTTTAGGAAATTCGGCTGTTTGGTTAAGCTGATTTTTAGTTTTATTTTCTTTTATTTAATTGCTATTATTCTTCTCTGTTTCTTTGATTCCACTTGGTCTTTGCCTGTTTTTGTATGCGAGGTACCCTCCTACAAGAGGACTTGCTATTTGATTCCGAGATCACCAGGACCGAGAGGCAGTTAAGAAAAGAGGCCAGAGAAAGGAAGAGGTTGGAAGCAATTAAAATAGAAGGCATGGCTGAAGAAAATCTTCCTCCTCCTCCTCCTCGTTACAAGCCTCTCTTCGAGTACGATCTACCAAGCTTGGTAGATTGTGACTCTTCTATTGTGAGGGGCAACTTGAACACAGACTCCTTCAGAGTGGAAGCCTGTGTCACATACCAGATCCGGAGAGAATCGGTTCGACGACGGTGGCAAACAGGACCCGCATAGACACATCACTCGCTTCCTTGAAGCCTGTGACTTACAGAAGACAAGAGGAGTCTCACAGGATGAGTTTCGCTTGCGACTTTTCCCTCTCTCTCTTAGGGATGTCGCTCGCGATTGTGTTGACAGCTTGGATAGGAACAGCATTAGAACTTGGGAGCAAATGGCACAGAAGTTCCTAACCAAATACTTTCCTCCTCAGAAGGCGGCACAAGCAAGAATAGCCGTCACTTCATTCAGGCAAACGGAGGATGAAACATACAATGAAGCGTGGGAGAGGTACAATGGTTTGTTGAGAAGATGTCCCTCTGCGTTCTTTGACCCGGTTTCCAAAGTGCAACATTTCTTTAATGGGTTGAGAGGACGCTATCAGATGAACTGTGATGCCGCAGCTGGCGGTTCTTTTGTATATTTATCGGCTGAGGATGGATGGGCACTGTTAGAGAAAATGTCATATAATGATTACAACCGTGGAAGGGAAACCTCAAATGGAATCAGTTCTGGGGCAATGGAGGCCATTCTTGAGCAAAAGCAGTTGTTGAAGATGCAAGTGGCGGCTTTGTCAGAGAACAAGAAGGCTAATGTGATACACGAGGGAATGCCTCCAGGTTGTGGTAATTGTAATGGAGATCATGACACTCGAAACTGTCCATTCAACTTCCCTCAGGAACATGTGGACTCATGCCACAACTTTTATGACACTGTGCCCCAGAATAACTATCAGAGGAACAGACAAAATGACTACAATCAGAATCAAAATAGGGGGTACATGAGGAGAGACCATCCGGGCTTCGCATGGAGTAATGCTAGTGGTGGTCTAGCCGGGCAGCAACCTCAGCAGGGTATAAGGCCGAACATTGGAATTCAGCAGTGCAATACCCAGCAGGCTCTTCCAGGGCCTAATCAGTTGCAAATAACAGATAGTGGAAAACAACCGTGGGAGCTGGCTTTTGAGAAGATGAGTACAGCAGTGGAGAAATTGTCAATTAACACGAACACTGCCATTGACAAGTTGGCGACTCATACAGGTTCAGCAATTCAGAATCTTGAGACACAAATAGCGCAGCTCGCGAAGCAACTTAATGAGCGTCTTCCAGGCACTCTTCCAGGTAGTACTGAGAACAACCCCAAGGGACAATGCAATGTCATATCTACTAGAAGCGGAAGGGTGTTGGAACCTAGCAGGGGTACCACTAGTTCTCAGGATGACAAGGGCCCGGAACAACTGCCAGTTGAGGAAGAGCAACTGAGAGAAAGAAGGGTTGGCAAGTGACAAGGGACCCAGGAGCAAGGGGGAAGGCTGAAACTTGTGGATGAAGAGTTCCGAAGGAAGAAGTGGGTTGAACCCCAAGACCTCCCGCCCTACATGAAGGTTCCGTATCCGGAAAGATTGAAGAAGCCTCAACAGGATAAGCAATTCAATAAGTTCCTTGATGTCTTCCGAAAACTTCAGATTAACATTCCATTTGCGGAAGCCTTGGAACAAATGCCATCATATGCTCGGTTTATGAAGGAACTTCTCACTAAGAAGCGGAGGATTGTGGATGAAGAAACAGTTGCTTTGACCGAGGAGTGTAGTGCCATTCTTCAACGGAAACTGCCTCCGAAGTTGAAGGATCCTGGTTCCTTCTTGATACCATGCACCATTGGGGGAATTACCTTGGAAAGGCATTATGTGATCTAGGGGCAAGCATCAACTTGATGCCCTCTCGATGATGAAGAGGCTAGGGATCAAAGAGGTAAAGGATACGCGAATGTCACTCCAACTGGCCGATCGTTCTATCAAATATCCCTATGGAGTAGTCGAAGACTTGCTCGTGAAAGTTGACAAGTTCATATTCCCGGTGGACTTCGTGGTGCTCGACATGGATGAAGATCTTGAGATCCCTCTCATATTGGGTAGACCTTTTTGGCCACCGGGGATGCCTTGATAGATGTGCGGCAAGGGAAACTCACTTTAAGGGTGAATGATGATAAGGTGGTCTTCAATGTCTTTGAAGCGATTAAGCACCGGAAGAGAAGTCAGCTTTGTGTATCGAGTGGATGTGGTGGACCCAACTGAAAAGGTAAAGGCAACTCGAGAAGACCATGATCCTTCACTTGCAACAGTATCGATAGAATCTCATGAGGAAGACAGTGAGGAAAAAGGCCCTTCGGGGGATGAGGTCTACCTTGAGTGGCTACGAGACATGGAACCCATACCGAGTCTCCCAAGGGAAGAATGTGCAAGGAAAGAACTCAGCAGCAAGGGAATGAAAGAGAAGGGTAAAGCACCAAGGTTGAAGGGTAGTACAACCGTGGTGGTCAATAAAGACAACAAGTTGATCCAAAAAAAGACCATCGCGGAGTGGAGAGTGCGTGCGGATTATAGAAGGATGCTGGACTTAAATGAGCTGTCCGGGAACAGCTTGCGAGTATATCAAAGTGCACAAACCTACAAAGAACGGGCCAAGGAATGGCATGGCAAGCAGGATCTTCCTCCGGATTAACCCTGAGAGGCGACTTGAGTCAGGCTCGGGACGTTAAACAAGCGCTACTTGGGAGGCAACCCAAGCTAGGTACCCTCTCCTTCCCTCACTCTTGTTTTTGTTTTTGTTTTTGTGTTTGTTTTGTTTTTGTTTGTCACTCTTGAATAATTTGAGAAGATCAAGAGTTGTTGTATGAATGTCATGTCGGCAAGCCTTTTGGACTTTGATTAAATGGAGCATAGATGGATTGCATGAATTATATTAACCATTGATGATTTCCCCTAGGTTCTAGTAATAGAAAAGTTGATCCCCACTTAAAATTGAAAACTGAACTTGGAGAATTTTATTATGATTGCTTGATTTATGATAAGTTTGGGGTGAGGGGTGCACACACTAGGAATCGTATCTCGGTCAAACAATTTGCAAAATGTCCAGGTGAGGATTTGAGCCTCCAACTCTGTTTTTGAATGTGTGAATCACTGTTAAGTTGCACTTTCCCGAATTTGCTTGAATCTCTATATGGTTTACATGATTATGTGTTGCATCAAATGATTTAGGCAATTTTCTTTGAATAACTACTTGGCCTGAAAAGAACCATCCCTAATGCATGTTCCCTAGTTAACCAAATTGAGCCCAATTGACCTATGGTTTCTTGATGACCCTACATTACGAGCCAAAATCTGAAAAACCATGTTAACCCAATCTTAGGATTAGGAGAGCATGGAAATGAGCAAGAGAAAGGTTGTGAGAAACTAAGTTTGGGGTGGCTACAAGGTATGTGTCATATTGGGATGAGAAAAAGAAAATAAAGGGTGACCCAAGGCAAAAAGAAAAGAAAAGAAAAGAAGAAAACAAAAAAAAATTGCCAAAAGAAAAGGGGCAAAACAAAAATAATATCAAGGAAAAGGTTGTAGTCACCCGAGCCCAAATGAAAAATGGAAAGAAAGGAATTTGAGTGGAAAATGTGTTTAATGATCATGCTCTCTTAGTTCCTAGGGACTTAAGCCTAAATATCCTTGATTATCCTACCCTCAGCCAGGCCCCATTACAACCTTTAAAAGACCTTTTGATGTTGCATGCATGTTTTCGTGGGAACTATGTTTGAGATGAAAATCAAATTCATGGGAAGTGCTCTTGATAAGTGAAATTGAGTGAAAAAGTTGAAAGCCTAGACAAACTTGAGCGAATGAGTGAAATACTAAATGCCCTTTGTGAGGAAGGCGGTTGTTTGAAATTGGTGATCTTCCTTTTGTGTGTGACCCTGATCCTCAACTTAGACTAATGATTGCATGAATGATAATTTCTCAATTGTTTAAAGTAGATGAATGTGGGGATTACATTTATGAAAAAGGGGGGAATCAAAGGAGAAAAATTGTTTTGTAAAGTCGCATGAAATTTGTGCGAAATTGATTAGATCTTTAGGCTTGCCAAGTCTTGAGTCGTTTTTGAGTTTTAAGCTTGCTTGGGGACAAGCAAGGTTTAAGTTTGGGGTATTTTGATAAGCCTCTGGCTTATCTAGTTTTATGACTAGATGAACTAGGGTTTATGTGCCAATTTATTCGAGTTCACTCTCGTTTTCGCCCAAATTTGCCTTGTTTTTGTTCCTAAGTTGGACTTTGACTCGTTTTGCGTCTTTTGTATAGTTTTTAGCTTCTTTTGGATAGAATTACGCTTGTGGTTGCTTGTGTTGTTTTCAGGTCCATAAGTGAAGCTCTAAGAATTAAGGAAAGTCAAGAAATAGTGGAGATTGCTATTCTGGAGATTCTCGCCCCGCGAGAGGAAGATCGCCCGCGAGAGTTTGAAGACACGGGAAGACAGAGACCATCACGGCCGAGCCGTGATTCACATCACGGGGCGTGAAAGGAAGGTTCGCGTCGCGAGACGTCCTTCGCGTCGCGAGTGTGTGAATTCCAGAAAAGTACCAGAGTCAGAGACCATCACGGCCTAGCCGTGATTCTTATCACGGCCGTGACCTAAAAGCCACACAAGTCAGAGACCATCACGGCCTAGCCGTGATATGTATCACGGCCGTGACCCAAGATCCACACAAGGCAGAGAACATCACGGCCTGGCCGTGATTCACATCACGGGCCGTGAAAGGCGGGCTCGCGTCGCGAGACATCATTCGCGTCGCGAGAGTTCGAATTCCAGAAGTGCGCCAGAAACAGAAACCGTCACGGCCTGGCCGTGATGGCCGTCACGGCCGTGACGCGTGGCCTCCTTATAAATAGAGCAGATCAGAACAGAAAAAGAGGACTTTTTGGATCGGAATTTTCAGAGATCTTTTGTAATCCTTATTCTGGGGGCTGCGTCTCCTTTTCTTTTCTCTTGATTCTTAGTCCTAGGATGATTTCCAATTGTACGTGCGTTGTTGTTACGGACATGAGGAACTAATCCTCTTGTCTAGGGGATCGATGAAGCCACCCATGGCGGCATAGTGTTCATGTAATGTAACTCTCTCTCCTTTAATTCAATTATGATTTTCCAATTCTGTTTTCATTGTGTCGATTATATGCTAGCGTGATCGACTAGTTAAGCGTGTTGAGGCCTAGCGGCGATTCGCGTTTTAGAACTTGAATTGGGAACATCGGTCGAGTATTGCACGAGAGTGAGTAGGAGATCGATGCAACCTATAGGGATCAAGGTTTAATAGAATTTGAGATTAGGGTTATGAGACCTAGCAAGTAATTAACTCAAATCATCGAATACGTCCTAATGAGCACGGAAGTGGATTTAGGAGAATTTAGGAGTCCCGGTTGACATTAAAATTGAACTTAGGGAGGAGAATATCATCACTTGGGTACTTTGCATGATTGGGTAGGTGGATTCGAAACCTTAGATGCTTTTATTTCTGAATTTAATCACCGTAGCGTTATTTGATTTGATTCTTGAAATTGCGATCTCAATCTCTTTCTCTCAAGCACCGTCTATTGCTTAACCAACGTATCGGATTTCTTAACAAATTAGTCGAATTGGTAACCCAATCCTTGTGTTCGACCTCGGTAGACTCTTACCGTGTTTTTATTACTTGCGACGACCCGGTACACTTGCCGGAGTCACAACAGCTCCCAATTTCAGAAAACACCAATTAATTTCAGATTTTGAGAATTAAAATCAAAACCTAGGGTTAGGGTTTCAAAATCAATTTGGGGGTTTTGAATCTGAGCAAAGGAAGTGAGAAAACCACTTACCCAAGGAAGAAGATGAAGTTGTGGTGGTGGACAGCTCCTACCGCGGTGGCTAGCGTGATTTCGCGCTACAAGAACAACCAAGACACGATCTGGACAAAGACACGAACCAAGCGTGGTGTCGCGGCGTCGGAGCTCCGGCGGGCAGTGGTTACGGCGCGGTCGCAGCTGGGCTGAGGTGGTGGCGCGATCTAGTTTAGATGGGAGGAAGAAGATGAGGTTTGTGTTATGTTGTATGAAGAAGAGAAATGAAAATATGATGTTATGTTGAAGAAGAGACAGAACACGGTTAGTATAGGAAAAGGAAGAGAGAGAGAAGGTCAGGAGGAAGAAGAGAAGAGAAAGAAGAAGAAGAAGAAAAAGAAAGAAGAGAAGAAGAAACAGCAGCAGCCGAGAAAGAAAGAAAAAGAAGAAGAAAGAAGAAAAAGAAGGAAAGAGAGAAAGGAAAGATAGAAAGAGAAAAAGAGAAAAAGAAGGAAAAAGGAACAGAGAAAGAGCACGTGAGGGGAGGGGTTACAGGTAGAAATAGGAGAAAGAATTTCTTATTTTTGTACTAGTGGGTAAATAATGAGTGATAAATATTAAGTCTAAAATAAACATGTTTTTAGTTTTTGAATCAAAAAAATAAAGATTGATAAAGATATAATTTCGAAATTCAAATTAGAGTAAAGATTAATAGTTGAACTGATCCACTAAGAAAATACTCAGTCCAAAATTTAATCTCCGATTAAGGTCAAACCAAAATATTTTTAACTCTAAAATTAAATAGGATGAGAATATGAAAATGCTTTTTCTATTAATCATATTATGAAAAATATTTTTCTGTACTGGTATATTAGTGACAATAACGTAATTATTGTCTATTAAGCGTGCATTCACTGAATTGAGTCAGTGCTAACGCACCCAATAAAATAATTTGAAGAGAGTAATTTAATTACTCAAACTAAACCACCTAACATAATAAACATAAACATCCAAATAAAATAATTAATCCTAGGTGTAAAAACTAGGGTGTTACATTACTAACCCTCTTAAAAAAAAAAATTCGTCCTCGAAATTTCGTAGCTCAAAACTAAACAGGATTTTGTAATCACACCTTAACCCTAAAATCTTGCTTTGTATTCTCATCGCTTCATTCCTTTCATCTATAACACTATAACAGGATCAATTCTTATGCCATTCTACTTATCCTCGAAACTTTTCACTACCGCATTATCCCCATTACCTTCGATATTTCACCTTAGTCTATTACACTTCAAAGAACAAAATGAACGCTTAATCTCTTCACTTCTTAATATAGATCCATTAGAAAAACTTTCTCCAATATCCAACTTTCATAACTAACATTAAAACCAACACTATCTGTACCATAACATCAATTAACCTTCTACTCAAGAGATGCAATCATAGTCTTAGTTCATTTGGGCTTAGTCTACTCTTCTAGTTCTATCAAATTCACACTTTTCAAGTCCCCAATCAAAACGTCATAACATTCCTGAGTTGCACATGATAAACTTTGCTCCAAGAACCTAAGAAATTCAATCTGATTGAAATTGAATCTTACTATATCCAACATAGTCCGTTCTCTTCTTAATTCCTCTCGAATCTTTTGCCTACTTCGATTTCATATCCTTCATTTGCCTCTCATTTTCAATTTGGCTCTCAAGCCCCGTTTGTATCCCTGGTTTAAGAAATTTCTCGTACATATCTACCCTATTGTCCAAGGAAAATACACAACTCCTAACAATTTCTCCATCTAAAGACATAGCTCTATCACTTATGCAAGGAAGTGCTTGTATCCTATCTGCCCTTATATATTTGCAGCCGAGAAAAGAGATTATAAAACAGAGTTTCTCTAAGGCCATTACCCCTAAGAGTTGCACCAAAACAAAGCCAAGAAATCCAGGTGGACGCTCCCCAATGGCAATCTTGAATTTAAAAATGTCCAGTTTCCACTATGGATCATCAACCACATATTTACTAGAATAAGACCTCAAAGATTATAAACATTTCGTCATAGCTTATTACAATCGAAAGACACAATCAAAACTTAATCACTTCTTGCCTCAAAATTTGTCTGCTAGCAAAACTTCTTCAACACCTTATCCTCACGACGAACATCAATTCCAACACTAACTTTACTACATATATCAACTTTCAACCCAAAGTATACAATTGTTGTCTTAGTTTCCTTTTAATATATTCCACCACTCCAAATTATAGCATAGTCATTCATTTCAATCTTAAAGAATACGATTACATTCCTCCATGCAACTACAACCAAAAGAAATCACTTTAGTTTGAATTATCCAAAACCATAATTCTTAAACTTTTCTAATAACTTAGTTTCACTCAAGAACTCCTCTTTACTATTTCCGTTCAGCTTAAGGAAACTACCCTACATATTTTTCCGTTAATCCTCGGACTCACTAAGTCAACATTACCCATAAACGTTGATCACTACTCTAAATTTCCTTTAATGATATATCTGCCTCGATCACAATTTGCTCCTTCGATCTATAGTAATTTGTCATACTTGCTGATATTACTCTTAATCTTACCATTCATAACTACACCTCAACAAAATTCCTACCACTGCATATCCCATAGTTTTCAATATCTCTAATCCACCGTAAATCTTAACAAAACTAATTTAGAATTATCGCACTCAAGGGAAATCTGAATTTATCCTACGTATTGCCTGATTAAGTCTTTATTCCAATCCTCAAAGCATGATCAACAATGACAAAGTCAACATAAGTAAGTCCCTTAGTTGAAGAACCTACTTTTCTGTCCAAACACTAACTTAGTAACCAAAATTTAGCACGAAAAAAAATAAATCTCCTTAACTCCATCTTAACTTCAATACCTCAAAATATATGCAACAAAACTATCATTATAATTCAAATATTGATCATCAAACCTTATAACTACAATTCTCTATTCAATTATCGCACACCAAAACTTTACAAAAGAAATATGAAGGCTTACATCTTACTTGAAATATAAAACATGACTCTAAGCCATTAACTACATTAACTGCAATATTAAACCAAACAAAATATATTCTATAACAATTAAGATTTTACTAGAAGCTCAAACTCATCATCTTAACAAGAATACCATGCCTAGGTAAAACATCCCTTCTCAAATCCGAAATCACCATAATATTACTCATCTAAAGTATCGTCATTCCGCTCTTAGTCCTCCTTTAATAATAACAAGTCCCCACTCACAAATTAAGTCCTTAGATATGAACTTGATACGTACTAGCACTTACCTACATATCCTTCCCTTAGAATCACCTTCATCATTATTAACAATCTTCTTTCAATATCCTATCCTAGTAATGTACCTAAATACTAGAACACTATTTCCATATCTACCGTGCTTCTTTATATCAAAATCTTAACTTAACATCCTTTCTTAGTTTGAGCTACTACTAATCGTCATGTGTCCACACAACATTTCCAAATAACTTCGATTTAACCATATATATCATTTCTATATACTCAAACTTCTTCATTATTTTTCCAAAGCATTTCAAATTCCCCTAAATTTACCTTATAACCTTGTGTATCAAACCAAGTTCGAGTTAATACTATTTTCATAGATCAAATCTCACTTTAAAGAAAAAAAAATCTCATCATAAGTTAAGGTTTACACTTTATCTTAATAAACTCCAATAACATCAAAGTGATTAGAAACTAATTCTATTCTCAACAAAAGGACTTAAATACCAATCATGTACAAGCCACACCCAAATCAACACCTCTTATAAACACCATATGCTTAAACGTCCTTTTCTTTAAACCAACCTATCATCATTAGAAAACATCATTAGAAAATAAGTTCATCTTCGCATCCAAGTATTAATTTCATAAACTTGAGTCTAATTCATTTCTCATCGTTAAACATTAGATTCGAGACTAAGTATCCAACTTATAAGCCTAGATTTACAATCAAATCCACAACTATAACCATCATCTCAACCATAAAAGGCTACAAGACTTCAACTAATTCAATCTTATACTATTTAAGACCCAAACTAATTTTGTTGTCTCTTTATCATCTTCAACAACTACCCACATTATCCAAATATATCTAGTACTTAAAATAAATTCCCATAATAACAATTTCTTTCTACCACTAATTGCTCACTATACCTTATGAACAAGAATTGATTCTTCCAATAAACTCATTGTCTAACACTTATTTCAAATCTTACTTTCTAACTTTCAAGGCACAATCAACAACGATACTCTCTTTTATAAAACAACTTACCCAAGTAACTTATCCCAAAAATATCGTGTTTATCATGAGTAAGAATATTAATCATTTCAGTTCCCTACTCTACTTAGGAACTTAAAACGACGAAGCTACGAACTTTCTACCCAATTTCTAAGCATAGTCAATATCCGATGTGGACTCAACTAGACACGGCCATTAACAACACCCTAACTTTTAGCAGTCCGATCAGAATCAAACTGCTCTGATACCAAATGAGACACCCCGCTATGCCCCTTTGTGACATTTAGTTTAAAATTACAATTATTAGTTCCTTAAGCGCGCGTTTAGCGTTAGAAATTTTCACAAATCATTTTCGAAATGTCCCCTTTAAAAAATCGGAGATTTGTATGACGTCGGAAAAACACCTGATAGACAGTTTTATAACCTCAAAACTTAATCCAACCATAAATGGTCTCTGGTCTTACATCAACTGCCAGGAGCGGAAAAATAAATATACAAACTCCAGTCGTGATAAAGACTTGGGAGATAAATAGATACAGTAATCCCAAGTTGGTTTTCATGCACATAAACAGTTTTCATTTATAACATAAAATATTCGCAAGATTATAATATAAATACCCCATATTTATCTATTACATTACCAAAACACTGTTGAGGGAATCCTCTCGGTAGGAGCCCTCACAGGCATAGACTTAGACAAAAATACTAAACCCACTGAAAACATCTAAAACGTCTCACAAGACGCTTTGGCCATATACTACCTGGACCCTAATCACCATGGGTCAAGACTCGAAGCTTGACATCCAGGCTCCTAGTGAATCCCGTCCAATCCCTCATCATTAAGTTTGTCCACCAGGTCTTCTAGTACGATTTCATAATAAAACAAAATACAACATGCAGAAAGATGCAGGGGATAAGAAACAATTCTATCATCAAAAACGGAAAAGATTCATAGCATATAATACAATAACGGTCACAAACATGCATCACTCACAAGTTACAATCATCCATACTTTATAACATCATCCTCTACCCTTCAACTCATGCAACTAGACCTTTATGCTGACGTGGCCACTACTACTCCTGTCACACATCCCTCGTTAGGGATGCCAGTCAGTCGTCCAAGTGACACGTTCCCCACGCCGGTGCACATTCACATCCATGGTGTACATCCATGGTGAGAATGCTCATGCAAAGCAATGACACTATAGCTGCACAGTACCGTCGGTGCACACCCTGGTTCTCTCTCTCAACTCTATCAAGGGTGCTCATGCAAAGCAATGACACTATAGCTGCACAAATTAAATTCTAATTTGGAACGGTCTACAAGAACTTCGGACCTCGTGTATCTCAAATACACGGTTATGAACAACAATGCAACACATGATTTTCACTGACTTTTATCAATAACAACCTAGTACCTCAAGCGTTTCCTCATAACCTCCATTTACACTTTATATCACATCACTTCTATAAAATAATAGCGAGGCACTTCTAATTCATATTCAAAACTCTCACCCAAACAAAATACCTCCAAGCAATATATATATTTCCTTAAAATTATCTAAATATAGAATTAAACACAGGCAGATCATGCATAACACATTAATCAACAGAATATTCAAACATCCTCAATATCATAATATTCAAACACCGAAACAATGCGTCACATGCAGATGGAATACCCTCAACAGTATCACAAACAATCAAAAGTAAATAATTCAAACATCCTCAAATATGAATAATCAACCTAAGGCGATAAACCTACAATTCCCAAATCGTCATTGGTTTTACGGAAAAGTTTCCAATACGATTTTGGTATTGTCGATTACTCGACCCCTAGTAGGGTTTAGGTCGCCCTACACCATTATTATAAATTATATACTACTTATCGGTTCCGACGATGGAATGGTTTTTTCCCCCACCTTAAAGGTGTTCAGAGTTTTCCAAGCACTTGGCGGCGATGCAGTCAGCTCCAAACAGTTCCCAGAAAGTAATTTCTGCTTCCCCAGAGCAAGCACTAACATGAAAAACATCCCAGAGAGACGATCCCAGCATTGAAACAACCAGACAAAATACTAAATTAATTTCTCAACATAAATACTATAAATTTAACTCACTAAAATACTTAATTTCTCAAAAACATCATTGATTTAAATTAAAACAGATTTGGGGGTTTTTAGTCTCAAGATGAAAATTGAGAAAAATCAGTTTAACAAGAGATTGACAAAATTGATTTAGGGAGACACTTAATCATGCTCCCAATTTCAGAAAACACCAATTAATTTCAGATTTTGAGAATTAAAATCAAAACCTAGGGTTAGGGTTTCAAAATCAATTTGGGGGTTTTGAATATGATCAAAGGAAGTGAGAAAACCACTTACCCAAGGAAGAAGATGAAGTTGTGGTGGCTACCAGCACCTCTGGCGTGGCGGCTGCGGCAACAACCACGGTGGAGAACGGCGGCGGACAGCTCCTACCGCGGTGGCTAGCGCGATTTCGCGCTACAGGAACAACCAAGACATGATCTAGACAAAGACATGAACCAAGCGTGGTGTCGCGGCGTCGAACTCCGGTGGGCGGTGGTTCTGGCGCTGATCGCACTGAGGCTGAGGTGGTGGCGCGATCTAGTTTAGATGGGAGGAAGAAGATGAGGTTTGTGTTATGTTGTATGAAGAAGAGAAATGAAAATATGATGTTATGTTGAAGAAGAGACAGAACACGGTTAGTATAGGAAAAGGAAGAGAGAGAGAAGGTCAGGAGGAAGAAGAGAAGAGAAAGAAGAAGAAAAAGAAAAAGAAAGAAGAGAAGAAGAAACAGCAGCAGTCGAGAAAGAAAGAAAAAGAAGAAGAAAGAAGAAAAAGAAGGAAAGAGAGAAAGGAGAAAAAGAAAGAAAGAGAAAAATAGAAAAAGAAGGAAAAAGGAACAGAGAAAGAGCACGTGAGGGGAGGGGTTACGGGTAGAAATAGGGGAAAGAATTTCTTATTTTTGTACTAGTGGGTAAATAATGAGTGATAAATATTAAGTCTAAAATAAACATGTTTTTAGTTTTTGAATCAAAAAAATAAAGATTGATAAAGATATAATTTCGAAATTCAAATTAGAGTAAAGATTAATAGTTGAACTGATCCACTAAGAAAATACTCAGTCCAAAATTTAATCTCCGATTAAGGTCAAACCAAAATATTTTTAACTCTAAAATTAAATAGGATGAGAATATGAAAATTCTTTTTCTATTAATCATATTATGAAAAATATTTTTCTGTACTGGTATATTTGTGACAATAACGTAATTATTGTCTATTAAGCGTGCATTCACTGAATTGAGTCGGTGCTAACGCACCCAATAAAATAATTTGAAGAGAGTAATTTAATTACTCAAACTAAACCACCTAACATAATAAACATAAACATCCAAATAAAATAATTAATCCTAGGTGTAAAAACTAGGGTGTTACAATCACGGCCGTGACGCGCATTACTTGGATCAGAGGCAACCAAAATAGATCAGAATTTGAGTTGGATTGGGACTCTAACTTCCCAATTTCTATAAATAAGGATCAAGGCAGAAGGAACAGAGGCATCATAGGGAGAGAGATCATCTAGGACACTTTTGGCTACATTTTAGGATCTTCTTCTCCTCTCCTCCTTTCTTCTCTGATTTTTGTATTTTTCATTATGTTGTCAACCCAGCTTGTCATCTCCATGGCAAGACTGGAGTCGTAGTTTGTTTCTAGGGATTGGGGCTCTGCCCGAGTTTTGTAAATGTTGTTGATTTGATGTAAAATCGTTGTTGATTTCGTTATTGTTTTAGATCTGATTTCTAGTGTGTTAATCTCTCGCAAATTCGGTGACCGCTTATTTGCGTGACGTAGACGTTCTAAGGAGGAACCTAGCGGTGAACTTAGGTGACGGACCTATAGAAGTCAGACTTAGGACTGAAATTACGAGAGTTAGAAGCCGTCCCTCGAGGAGCAACGAGTTGTCACGAAGCGCAAAGGGTCCAATCTGAGATCGACTACCACGAGAGTAGGGGTCGGGTCAATTGGGCACGACTTTTGTAACCCGAGAGGGAGCTTAAGCTACTAGAGGATAAACTCGCCTTCAAGGCAATTTCGTTAATAAACAAAGGTAAATCATATTAGTAACATAAACAGCCTCAAAGGTAACCCAAATCCCTAGGAATCCGTTTAAATCTAAAACCCCAAAAACATTTGTTTTCTGTTTTAATTGTTTTCTGCTCATCTATCTTTTAATTTCAAATTCAAAACCCCTTTTCACTCAAAATATAAAATCCTTTTTACAAAGTCCAGATTCACTCAATTCGAAATTAATTGCGATTCGTGAACACAGTCTCTGTGGGTTCGATATCTTTTATTACTTGACGACAGTCCGGTACACTTGCCAGAATCGCAAGCGCGGCGCGCAACACACGCGCGACGCACGTCACCAAGTTTTTTCAAAAACTTGATGTGATAGATTCCGGCAAGTGTACCGGATTCGTTGCCAAGTTATAAAAAGATCGATCCCACAGGGACCGTGATCTCAAACTTCAACTAATTAGAAAATCGATAAAACTGGACTAAGGTTTTGAAAAGGTTTTGAATTTTTGAGATAAGATCAAGTAACAGCCAAATTCAATTTCGCAATTAAACAAAACAGAAAGCGATTCAAATCGGGGGTTTTCAAATTTAAAATGGATTCCCAGGAATTGGGATACCACAAAACTGTTTATGATTCTGAATCGATTTCTCCCCTTGTCAATTACCAAAACCTGTTTTGAAGGCGAATCTGTCCTTTATTAGCTAATGCTCCCTCTCGGGTTACAAAAGCCGTGCCCGATTAAATCAATCCCTACTCTCGTGGTAATTGAATTTAGATCGGACCCCTTGAGTTTTGTGACGATTCGTGGATCCTCGAGGGACGACTTCTAACTCTCGTGATTTCAGTCCCAAGTTCGATTCCTATGGATCCGACACCTAAGTTCACCGCTAGGTTCGTCCTTAGTGTATCTATGGCACGTGAGACACCCCGATGTGCCCCATCGTATTATTACATTAAAACCTTAATATTTATTTACTTAATCGCTCGCTTATCGTTGAAAATACGTAAAAATTAAAACTTAATTAATAATTATATAACTTGTGCAGATATAAAACATACCAAAACTATATTACATAAATACACACCTGTTTATTTATTACATTACCAAAACACTGTTGAGGGTATCCTCTCAGTAGGATCCCTCACAGGCATAAACTTCACTACAGACATACTTAGCGGAAATGTAAATACTCTTTAGACACACTGGCCATAATGTCTATACTCTAATCGCCTTGAATCACAGCTCGACCTCCAGCATCCGGTTCATACGGAGTTCCATCTAACTCCTCAGCAATTGGTTCCTCCATCGGGTCTTCTCGTATGATCACATCAGAAATAAAATACAACACACAGAAAGATATAGGGAATAAGAAACAGTTCTATCATCAAAAAGCGGAAAAGAGTAATAGTAAATTATACAGTAATTGTCACAGACACGCATCACTCAAAATCATCAATCATCCTCAATTCACTATATCATCCTCTACCCTCAGCCCATGCAACTAAAACTTTATACTGATGTGGCCATCTTCACTCATGTCATATTAGTCAGTAGTCCAGAACTATTTAGGGTCAAAACTCGGTGCGCCACTATTCCCTAATCTCTCATAGGAAATAGTGCATCAGCACAATATCCGTCACTATTGCCCCCATTGGAAATAGCACATAAGCACATAATAAATAATAACTCAGTGCGCCCCTATTCCCTACTCTCTCATAGGAAATAGTGCATAAGCATGATATGCGTCACTATTGCCCCCATTGGAAATAGCACATAAGCATATAATAATAACTCGGTGCGCCCCTATTCCCTACTCTCTCATAGGAAATAGTGCATAAGCACGATATGCGTCACTATTTCCCCATTTGAAATAGCACATAAGCATATAATAAATAATAACTCGGTGCGCCCCTATTCCCTAATCTCTCATAGGAAATAGTGCATAAGCACAATATGATTCTCACTGACTTTTATCAATAGCAACCTAGTACCTCAAACTCTTCCTCACAACCTCCACTTGCATTCTATGTCACATCTCCTCATTTAGATAATTTAATTTAGCTAAGCACCTCTAAGTCAATTCATTCTCTCACCCAAACAATCATCTCCCGAACAACACATATCCTTACTTAAAAATCATCTAAGCACGATATTTAAAAACAGGCAGATCATGCATAACATAACATCAGAAAATATTCAAATATCTCAATATCATATAAATATTCAAACACCGAAATAATACGTCACATGCAGATGGAATACCTCAACCAGCGTATCACAGTAAATTTGATAACATAAAATCAAACATCTTCAAATACTTAAAATCAACTTAATGTCGATAAACCTACAATCCCCGAATCACCATTGGTTTTACAGAAAAGGTTTCCAATGGGATTTTGGTCTTGTCGATTACTCGACTACTAGTAGGGTTTAGGTCGCCCTACACAATTATCATATAATCTACTACTTCTCGATTCCGACGATAGGTTGATTCTTTTTCCCACCTGAGTTAGCACCGGAAACACGTACACGACGATCCTCGTTATCCCGCCACGAGTTAACACAACCACCTTCATTCAAACAACATAACTATAATTAATCAACTAACAACCATCTATGACACTTTAGGGCTAGGTTCGGCCAAGACTTAGAAAATAGGTTTAGGATTATCTTCTTAATGCCATATTTTGGATCCTAGTTACTAGAGTCTTAACTAACATGGATTACTTATTACAAGACTAAAATTTGAAACAAAATCCTCTAACATTTAGGGTTAAGGTTTCGGCCCATATTAGGAATTTAAGCTAGGGATTTTTGTTGGACCTAAGCTCTTGGGTTTAAGCTATACATGTATTATAGAACTTAAGTCAAGTACTAACTTTCAAAACAAACAACAAAACACCAAACCCATTTTCCTACCTAGGTTCGGCCATTAATGGTTAATAGGGAAGGAAAATGATTTTGATCACATGCTCTTGGATAAATAAAGGAGGGATCATAACTAGATCATAGAAATTGGTTTCACATTTTTATGATTTTTCTACAATTTTCTAGAATTATTTGAAGTTCTAGATCTAGGAATGGAAAAATATGATTCATGGCATAAACATGAGAAATACATGAATATGAAAGCTTATATGATCAAGGAGATGAGATTTTACCTCTTGAAGATTGAATAAATGAAGAAAATGATCAACCTTCACTAAGCTGAAAACTGGACAGCTTGAGGGTGTGATGGTATTGTGAGTGTATCTCACAATATACTCATCCAAAAATCATGAACTCTGGCTTGATAGAAAGATAAGAATAAAAGGAAAAACTTTAGTGGTGAATATTTCCTTTGGTTCGGATCATAACAGGTGTGAAATGGGACTTCTTTCTGCTGTTTCGTGGGTTGCTGAGAATTCTGGGCAGTTTCGGTATTTTGATCCTATATCCCAATACACTTATCCGTTTTTGATGATCTTTAGCTTGTTGGAAAGAAGATAGAAAGACGAACAACTTTTATGTTGAGTGTTTTCCGAGGTTCAGAAAGGAAGAGGGTCATATGTTTGGTGGGGATTCGGTGTTCTTAGGGTTTTGTAACTTAGTTGGTGAAGAAGATGAAGAGAATGAAGAAGATGAGTGAAATGGTGAGGGAGGCCACGGTTTGGAGGGTATTTATAGGAGTAATATTATGCCTTGTTTGGTTAAAAGGAATTGGTTTAATGGGTTTTGTGATTATTAAATTAATATAAGCTTAACCATAGTTAATAATTAACTTAACTAGGGTTACTTTGCTTAACTATGGTTAATAAATATGTGGCTCACATTTGATGGAGGTGTGGCTGATTTTGGGCCACACAAAGTGACTCACTAATGAGTCACCGATCTTATCCGATAACGGTTCCCGGAAATTCCGTACGCAGCTCCGTCGTTTACCCGATTTCGGTTTTTTGAGAGGAAAATAATGAAACGAAAGCAAAATGAAATAGGAAAGATTTATTGGAGGTGGATGCACGAAATTGGAGAGATATGGGAGGTTTTCAACCACGTAAAATGAGTGGTTAAGAGTGCGTAGATGCGTCTTGTTAATACCCGCAAAAGCTTGGGGGTATTTTGGTCTTTTTACCTAAATGTCATGATTACATGCATTTAATGCTCATAAATGCTTGGTGACTCATCCTCCACGAGTCATCATATATGACTCGTTGTCCCGATCTCTTGACGGGTCTCTGCACTTCCCTTCTTGACTCCGTCGGTTTCCCGATTAGGGTTTTACGCTGCGTAAAAGCGTAATATTTCGTTTTTCGACTGAAAATTTTCAAACTAACCAAACTCGTTGGAAATATGATTTAAATATAAACCATTTCGTTCACGAGTCAAAATTAGGTTTTTCTTCGGTAAAATTATACTGTCAGTGAAAACGCAGACTGGGTTCCGTCTGAATTTTCAACCCAAATTTTTATCGTAAGCTTCTACCCTAAGATAGAGTATGAATATGATTTTTATTTCATAAAAATCAATCTCCATGAACTCGGATAAAAATATAAATAAATACATTTATACCGGTTAATACAGCGAAAATATTTTTACTGAAAAAAATAAAATCGGAAAATAAAAAGTAGGGTGTTACATTACTACCCCTCTTAGAAAAAAATTCCGTCCTCGGAATTTCTTGACTCAAAACTAGACATCATCTTGCAATCGTATCTTAATCTAAAGATCCCATATTATATTTCTCATCGCTGTTTTTCCCTAGGTAACGGCGATAACTCCATAACAGAATTCATTCTTATATCATTCTATTTATCCTCTAAACAATAATTATGTATTATATCCAATTTACACATACCTTTTCTGAGATCTGCAAGGTGAGAGGATTCATCTCCCCTTATGGTAAACACTCTCCCAGTAACTTGAGATCTAACCATCTCATTGAGGTTGTGGGAACTCCTCCCTGGGTTCCACCTCTATAACCTCCAGCTTCCCTATTCCCAGATACCGGCTGCGGCATACCTTTCTGTCTACAATCTCGAGCAAAATGTCCTGGTTTGCCACAATGGAAACAGCAAGGTACCTCCCTGCAATTCCGTTGATAATGTTGTCCTCCACATTTATAACAAACTGGGTCTTGTTGTTGCTGACCCGTTCCAACCACTTGGGTTGTGGCAATTGGTGTTGATGCTACTGTCTGCACTGGTTTGGGATATGGTTCCCGCCTCCCCTGAGAACCACTATCTACTCTCCTCTGAGTATCTGATCGAATAGGACCTCCAATCCTTTGTTGCCTCTGTTCAGCAACCATCCTCAGATCTATACTTTCAATTGCACTGCATCGTTCCACTAGCTCTGGGAAACTCTGGATATCAAGAGATACTATAGCCCTCTGGAGTTCATGTCGAAGTCCTTCCTCAAACCTTCTACATTGCCAATCCTCATCTGGGAATCTCTGATAAAATTCAGAATACTTAATCAGAGCCTCAAATCGTGATGCATAATCACCAACAGTCATGTTGCCTTGTTTGAGACTCATGAATTCCCTTTCTTTCTCGCGTCGAACTAGACGCGGAAAATACTTCTCAAAGAAGCAGTCACTAAACAATTGCCAGTTGATAACTCTGCCTTCGGTGTAACACCCTAGTTTTTACACCTAGGATTAATTATTTTATTTGGATGTTTATGTTTATTATGTTAGGTGGTTTAGTTTGAGTAATTAAATTACTCTCTTCAAATTATTTTATTAGGTGCGTTAGCGCTGACTTATTTCAGTGAATGCACGTTTAATAGACAATAATTTATGTTATTGTCACTATTATTACCAGTACAGAAAAATATTTCAAATAATATGATTAAGGGAAAAACATTTTCATATTCTCATTCTATTTAATTTTAGAGTTAAAAATATTTTGGTTTGACATTTATCGGAGATTAAATTTTGGACTGAGTATTTTCTTAGTTGATCAGTTCAACTATTAACCTTTACTCTAACTTGAATTTCTAAAACATATCTTTATCAATCTTTATTTTTAGATTCCAAAAAGTAAAAACATGTTTATTTTAGGCTTAATATTTATCACTCATTTTGTACCCACTAGTACAAAAATAAGAAAATTCTCTCTCTTCCTTTTCTTTCTCACCCGTAACTCTCTTTTTCTCTTTCTTTCTTTCTTTCTTTTTCTTTATTCTTCTTTCTTCTTCTTTCTCTGCTGCTGCTTTCTCCCTCACTCCATCTTCTTCCTCCCACTCCAAGCTCATCTCCTCCACTCTGCACAACCGCGCGCCGCCCAACCCCGCCAGTCGCGACCCGCACAACAACCGCCGACAACCGAGCTCCGAACGCGCGACACCACGTCTGGTTCGCGTTACTGTTCCGATCGAGCATGCTGCGTCTGGTTCGAGCTCCGCCGCGAGTCGCCGTCTCGCGTCGCAGTTGAGCAGTCCAACCGCCATATATGGTGGTCTTCCACCAAGGTTGTGTTGTTTGAACCTCATTTCTCTTCTTCCATGAGTTTTAGTTTCATTTTGTTCATGGATGCCTTAGGAACACTACGCTGCCATCAGCCGCCGCTGTCAACACCATCAGTCGGTCGTCCGCCACCACAAAGACCACCTTCAAGTTCTTCTTCTTCCTAGGGTGAGTCAAAACCCTCTCTTGTGTTTCAGATTCAAAACCCCCAAATTGATTTTGAAACCCTAACCCTAGGTTTTCATTTTAATTCTCAAAATCTGAAATTAATTGGTGTTTTCTGAAATTGGGAGCATGATTAAGTGTCTCCCTAAATCAATTTTGTCAATCTCTTGTTAAACTGATTTTTCTCAATTTTCATCTTGAGACTAAAAACCCCCAAATCTGTTTTAATTTAAATCAATGATGTTTTTGAGAAATTAAGTATTTTAGTGAGTTAAATTTATAGTATTTATGTTGAGAAATTAATTTAGTATTTTGTCTGGTTGTTTCAATGCTGGGATCGTCTCCCTGGGATGTTTTTCATGTTAGTGCTTGCTCTGGGGAAGCAGAAATTACTTTCTGGGAACTGTTTGGAGCTGACTGCATCGCTGCCAAGTGCTTGGAAAACTCTGAACACCTTTAAGGTGGGGGAAAGAATCATTCTACCGTCGGAATCGATAAGTAGCATATTATATAATAATTGTGTAGGGCGACCTAAACCCTACTAGTAGTTGAGTAACCGACAAGACCAAAATCACATTGGAAACCTTTTCTGTAAAACCAATGGTGATTCGGGGATTGTAGGTTTATCGACATTAAGGTTGATTTTATGATGTTGAGGATGTGTGGCTTTATTACTTATTTGAGTTGATTGCGATATGTTCGTTGTGATAATTTACTCTATGTGATATTTTATGATATTTGAATATTTTGTTGATATTGTGTTATGCATGATCTGCCTGGTTTGATAAATTGCTTAGTTGATTTTAAGGAAATATATATATTGCTCGGAGGTATTTTGTTTGGGTGAGAGTTTTGAATATGAATTAGACGTGCCTCGCTATTATTTTATAAAAGTGATGTGATATAGAATGTAAGTGGAGGTTATGAGGAAAAGCTTGAGGTACTAGGTTGTTATTGATAAAAGTCAGTGAGAATCATGTGTTGCATTGTTGTTCATAACCGTGTATTTGAGACACATGAGGTCCGAAGTTCTTGTAGACCGTTCCAAATTAGAATTTAAGTTGTGCAGCTATAGTGTCATTGCTTTGCATGAGCACCCTTGATAGAGTTGAGAGAGAGAACCAGGGTGTGCACCGACGGTACTGTGCAGCTATAGTGTCATTGCTTTGCATGAGCATTCTCACCATGGATGTACACCATGGATGTGAATGTGCACCGGCGTGGGGAACGTGTCACTTGGACGATCGACCGGCATCCCTAACGAGGGATGTGTGACAGAGTAGTAGTGGCCACGTCAAGATAAAGGTCTAGTTGCATGAGTTGAAGGGTAGAGGATGATGTTATAAAGTATGGATGATTGCAAATTGTGAGTGATGCATGTCTGTGACTGTTATTGTATTATATGCTATGAATCTTTTCCGTTTTTGATGATAGAATTGTTTCTTATCCCCTGCATCTCTCTGCATGTTGTATTTGTTTTATTATGAAATCATACCAGAAGACTTGGTGGACAAACTTAATGATGAGGGATTGGACGAGATTCCCTATGAGCCGAATGCCAGAGCTCGAGTCTTGACCCATGGTGATTAGGGTCCAGGTAATATATGGCCAGTGCGTCTTGTGAGATGTTTTAGATGTTTTCAGTTAGTCTATGCCTGTGAGGGCTCCTACCGAGAGGATACCCTCAACAGTGTTTAGGAATGCAATAGATAAACTTGGGTTATTTATATATTATAATCTTGTGAATATTTCATGTTATTAATGAAAACTGTTTATGTGCATGAAAACCAACTTGGGATTACTGTATCTATTTATCTCCCAAGTCTTTATCACGACTGGAGTTTGTATATTTATTTTTCCGCTCCTGGCAGTTGATGTAAGACCAGAGACCATTTATGGTTGGATTAAGTTTTGAGGTTATAAAACTGTCTATCAGGTGTTTTTCCGACGTCATACAAATCTCCGATTTTTAAAGGGGACATTTCGAAAATGATTTGTGAAAATTTCTAACGCTAAACCTGTGCTTAAGGAACTAATAATTGTAATTTTAAACTAAATGTCACAAAGGGGCACAGCGGGGTGTCTCATTTTGGTATCAGAGCAGTTTGATTCTGATCGGACTGCTAAAAGTTAGGGTGTTGTTAATGGCCGTGTCTAGTTGAGTCCACATCGGATATTGACTATGCTTAGAAATTGGGTAGAAAGTTCGTAGCTTCGTCGTTTTAAGTTCCTAAGTAGAGTAGGGAACTGAAATGATTAATATTCTTACTCATGATAAACACGATATTTTTGGGATAAGTTACTTGGGTAAGTTGTTGTATAAAAGAGAGTATCGTTGTTGATTGTGCCTTGAAAGTTAGAAAGTAAGATTTGAAATAAGTGTTAGACAATGAGTTTATTGGAAGAATCAATTCTTGTTCATAAGGTATAGTGAGCAATTAGTGGTACAAAGAAATTGTTATTACGGGAATTTATTTTAAGTACTAGATATATTTGGATAATGTGGGTAGTTGTTGAAGATGATAAAGAGACAACAAAATTAGTTTGGGTCTTAAATAGTATAGGATTGAATTAGTTGAAGTCTTGTAGCCTTTTATGGTTGAGATGATGGTTATAGTTGTGGATTTGATTGTAAATCTAGGCTTATAAGTTGGATACTTAGTCTCGAATCTAGTGTTTAACGATGAGAAATGAATTAGACTCAAGTTTATGAAATTAATACTTGGATGCGAAGATGAACTTATTTTCTAATGATGTTTTCTGATGATGATAGGTTGGTTTAAAGAAAAGGACGTTTAAGCATATGGTGTTTATAAGAGGTGTTGATTTGGGTGTGGCTTGTACATGATTGGTATTTAAGTCCTTTTGTTGAGAATAGAATTAGTTTCTAATCACTTTGATGTTATTGGAGTTTATTAAGATAAAGTGTAAACCTCAACTTATGATGAGATTTTTTTTCTTTAAAGTGAGACTTGATCTATAAAAATAGTATTAACTCGAACTTGGTTTGAGACACAAGGTTATAAGGTAAATTTAGGGGATTTGATTAGGCTGTGATTTTGTTTAAAATTTAGATTGGTAAGAAGTCTAAGATTCTAAGTTATTTTGAATGGACTTTAGAGCGTACTAAGATGAAATGAATGAGTCAATTGTGCGGTATATGAGTAAGTGTAAAAGGTCATGTTGTAAAGGTTAATATGAGTTTTAGATGTTTAGTGATGATAAAACTAGTAGTTTGAAATATTTGTTTGTTAGTACTTAATTACTAATTATTATTTTGATCGAGGAATAATAAAATATTTTATGTTCCTTATATTTGTTTTTGTTGTTGTTTATCTTTCTATCTTGATTTTAGTTTTGCACTTTGAGTGCGATGCAAAATGCATTATTCTATATCGCCTTTCAATATCAATTCTTCCTTTCTCTATATCGTTCTTGCTTCCCGTTATCACCTTTGAGGAAGCTGTAGATTTACCAAGAAGTGATGGAAGTTAACTTCTCCTTCAAGTATCTTACTCCGAAAGATTGTCGAAGTTTAATTGAGTAAGGCTTTTTGCCATAAATTGATATTGTCTCCATTATGCTAATTCATGAGTTTCCAGTTTTACACTTCTTTGTTTGTGAGAATTCGTGCTCACACTTTTAAATAATTCTCGATGTATTAGACATTTGAGTGAATTGATTTAACGGATCCATTGGTCTGGATACTTTCACATTTTGTTAAGAGAAGTGGTTATGACTATTTCTTGATGTTATAACACAGATAATTTAGTGATAGCAGAAGTTTCTTGGTGAAACTTAGCTTTGTTGCTTCTATTTTTGGTAGAAGTGAAAGTCATCATTTTGTAAATTCCTTGTACTAAGAATAAGAATTAATCCTTTTTGGATTAGAAGTTATTAACAGTTGATTCCTTAAATCCGCTGGAAGATTCTTGTGGAAGAATGAACTTTATGAGATTCATGTTTGTAAATGTGTATTGATCATGCATTTTTACACCCATGAACCTGATGGAATGATTTTTTTTTTCATACTGGATGTTCCTGTATTCCTCAATTAGTGAAATTCTTTTCTATGCTTATGTGAAAGCGAAATCAAGAAAAATTTCTTTTCTTGAGAAATTCTTTTATGATCCCCAAGTTCATGTCTTATTGTGGTTCAAAAGTACTTGTTGTCGTTGATCATCTTAGTTCTACTTATTCTCCAAATATTGTCGATGTGTGACCTATCCTTAGGAGGTTAGTTGGGGATAGGGTGGTACCGAAATTTTTTTTTGTCATCTCTATGGTAGGACAAACCAGAGTTGATAGGAGCTTCGTTAATGTATAGATGTGAATGGTACTTTGAGGACCCTCAAGTTCAACATCATTGAGTGAGATGATTACAATGGACCTTATCATGATTGAGGCAGATATATCATTAAAGGAATTTATAGTAGTGATCAACGTTTATGGTTATTGTTGACTTAGTAAGTCCGAGGATTAACGGAAAAATATATATGGTAGTTTTCCTTAAGCTGAACGGAAATAGTAAAGAGGAGTTCTTGAGTGAAACTAAGTTGTTAGAAAAGTTTAAGAATTATGATTTTGGATAATTCAAACTGAGGTAATTCCTTTTGATTGTAGTTGCATGAAGGAGTGTAATCGTATTCTTTAAGATTGAAATGAATGACTGATATAATTTGGAGTGGTGGAATATGTTCAAAGGAAAACTAAGACTACAATTATATACTTTGAGTTGAAAGTTGATGTATGATGGGGTAAAGTTAGTGTTGAACTTGATGTTCGTCGTGAGGATAAGGTGTTGAAGAAGTTTTGCTAGCAGACAAATTTTGAGGCAATAAGTGATTAAGTTTTGATTGTGTCTTTCGAGTGTAAGAAGCTATGGTGAAAGGTTCATAATCTTTGAGGTCTTATTCTGGTAAATGTGTGGTTGATGATCCATAGTGGAAACTGGACATTTTTAAATTCAAGATTGCCATTGGGGAGCATCCATCTGGATTTCTTGGCTTTGTTTTGGTGCAACTCTTAGGGGTAATGGCCTTAGAGAAACTCTGTTTTATAATCTCTTTTCTCGGCTGCAAATATATAAGGGCAGATAGGATACAAGCACTTCCTTGCATAAGTGATAGAGCTATGTCTTTAGATGGAGAAATTGTTAGGAGTTGTGTATTTTCCTTGGACAATAGGGTAGATATGTACGAGAAATTTCTTAAACCAGGGATACAAACGGGGCTTGAGAGTCAAATTGAAAATGAGAGGCAAATGAAGGATATGAAATCGAAGTAGGCAAAAGATTCGAGAGGAATTAAGAAGAGAACGGACTATGTTGGATATGGTAAGATTCAATTTCAATCAGATTGAATTTCTTAGGTTCTTGGAGCAAAGTTTATCATGTGCAACTCAGGAATGTTATGACGTTTTGATTGGGGACTTGAAAAGTGTGAATTTGATAGAACTAGAAGAGTAGACTAAGCCCAAATGAACTAAGACTATGATTGCATCTCTTGAGTAGAAGGTTAATTGATGTTATGGTACAGATAGTGTTGGTTTTAATGTTGGTTATGAAAGTTGGATATTGGAGAAAGTTTTTCTAATGGATCTATATTAAGAAGTGAAGAGATTAAGCGTTCATTTTGTTCTTTGAAGTGTAATAGACTAAGGTGAAATATCGAAGGTAATGGGGATAATGCGGTAGTGAAAAGTTTCGAGGATAAGTAGAATGGCATAAGAATTGATCCTATTATAGTGTTATAGATGAAAGTAATGAAGCGATGAGAATACAAAGCAAGATTTTAGGGTTAAGGTGTGATTACAAAATCCTGTTTAGTTTTGAGCTACGAAATTTCGAGGACGAAATTTTTTTTTAAGAGGGGTAGTAATGTAACACCCTAGTTTTTACACCTAGGATTAATTATTTTATTTGGATGTTTATGTTTATTATGTTAGGTGGTTTAGTTTGAGTAATTATATTACTCTCTTCAAATTATTTTATTAGGTGCGTTAGCGCTGACTTATTTCAGTGAATGCACGTTTAATAGACAATAATTTATGTTATTGTCACTATTATTACCAGTACAGAAAAATATTTCAAATAATATGATTAAGGGAAAAACATTTTCATATTCTCATTCTATTTAATTTTAGAGTTAAAAATATTTTGGTTTGACATTTATCGGAGATTAAATTTTGGACTGAGTATTTTCTTAGTTGATCAGTTCAACTATTAACCTTTACTCTAACTTGAATTTCTAAAACATATCTTTATCAATCTTTATTTTTAGATTCCAAAAAGTAAAAACATGTTTATTTTAGGCTTAATATTTATCACTCATTTTGTACCCACTAGTACAAAAATAAGAAAATTCTCTCTCTTCCTTTTCTTTCTCACCCGTAACTCTCTTTTTCTCTTTCTTTCTTTCTTTCTTTTTCTTTATTCTTCTTTCTTCTTCTTTCTCTGCTGCTGCTTTCTCCCTCACTCCATCTTCTTCCTCCCACTCCAAGCTCATCTCCTCCACTCTGCACAACCGCGCGCCGCCCAACCCCGCCAGTCGCGACCCGCACAACAACCGCCGACAACCGAAGCTCCGAACGCGCGACACCACGACTGGTTCGCGTTCTTCGTTCCGATCGAGCCTGCTGCGTGCGCAGTTCGAGCTCCGCCGCGAGTCGCCGTCTCGCGTCGCAGGTGAGCAGTCCAACCGCCATATATGGTGGTCTTCCACCAAGGTTGTGTTGTTTGAACCTCATTTCTCTTCTTCCATGAGTTTTAGTTTCATTTTGTTCATGGATGCCTTAGGAACACTACGCTGCCATCAGCCGCCGTCAACACCGTCGATCGTCCCCGCCACCACAGCACCATCTTCAAGTTCTTCTTCTTCCTAGGGTGAGTCAAAACCCTCTCTTGTGTTTCAGATTCAAAACCCCCAAATTGATTTTGAAACCCTAACCCTAGGTTTTGATTTTAATTCTCAAAATCTGAAATTAATTGGTGTTTTCTGAAATTGGGAGCATGATTAAGTGTCTCCCTAAATCAATTTTGTCAATCTCTTGTTAAACTGATTTTTCTCAATTTTCATCTTGAGACTAAAAACCCCCAAATCTGTTTTAATTTAAATCAATGATGTTTTTGAGAAATTAAGTATTTTAGTGAGTTAAATTTATAGTATTTATGTTGAGAAATTAATTTAGTATTTTGTCTGGTTGTTTCAATGCTGGGATCGTCTCCCTGGGATGTTTTTCATGTTAGTGCTTGCTCTGGGGAAGCAGAAATTACTTTCTGGGAACTGTTTGGAGCTGACTGCATCGCTGCCAAGTGCTTGGAAAACTCTGAACACCTTTAAGGTGGGGGAAAGAATCATTCTACCGTCGGAATCGATAAGTAGCATATTATATAATAATTATGTAGGGCGACCTAAACCCTACTAGTAGTTGAGTAACCGACAAGACCAAAATCACATTGGAAACCTTTTCTGTAAAACCAATGGTGATTCGGGGATTGTAGGCTTATCGACATTAAGGTTGATTTTATGATGTTGAGGATGTGTGGCTTTATTACTTATTTGAGTTGATTGTGATATGTTCGTTGTGATAATTTACTCTATGTGATATTTTATGATATTTGAATATTTTGTTGATATTGTGTTATGCATGATCTGCCTGGTTTGATAAATTGCTTAGTTGATTTTAAGGAAATATATATATTGCTCGGAGGTATTTTGTTTGGGTGAGAGTTTTGAATATGAATTAGACGTGCCTCGCTATTATTTTATAAAAGTGATGTGATATAGAATGTAAGTGGAGGTTATGAGGAAAAGCTTGAGGTACTAGGTTGTTATTGATAAAAGTCAGTGAGAATCATGTGTTGCATTGTTGTTCATAACCGTGTATTTGAGACACACGAGGTCCGAAGTTCTTGTAGACCGTTCCAAATTAGAATTTAAGTTGTGCAGCTATAGTGTCATTGCTTTGCATGAGCACCCTTGATAGAGTTGAGAGAGAGAACCAGGGTGTGTGCACCGATGTTGATGTGCAGCTATAGTGTCATTGCTTTGCATGAGCATTCTCACCATGGATGTACACCATGGATGTGAATGTGCACCGGCGTGGGGAACGTGTCACTTGGACGACTGACTGGCATCCCTAACGAGGGATGTGTGACAAGAGTAGTAGTGGCCACGTCAGCATAAAGGTCTAGTTGCATGAGTTGAAGGGTAGAGGATGATGTTATAAAGTATGGATGATTGCAAATTGTGAGTGATGCATGTCTGTGACTGTTATTGTATTATATGCTATGAATCTTTTCCGTTTTTGATGATAGAATTGTTTCTTATCCCCTGCATCTCTCTGCATGTTGTATTTGTTTTATTATGAAATCGTACCAGAAGACTTGGTGGACAAACTTAATGATGAGGGATTTGACGAGATTCCCTATGAGCCGAATGCCAGAGCTCGAGTCTTGACCCATGGTGATTAGGGTCCAGGTAATATATGGCCAGTGCGTCTTGTGAGATGTTTTAGATGTTTTCAGTTAGTCTATGCCTGTGAGGGCTCCTACCGAGAGGATACCCTCAACAGTGTTTAGGAATGCAATAGATAAACTTGGGTTATTTATATATTATAATCTTGCGAATATTTCATGTTATTAATGAAAACTGTTTATGTGCATGAAAACCAACTTGGGATTACTGTATCTATTTATCTCCCAAGTCTTTATCACGACTGGAGTTTGTATATTTATTTTTCCGCTCCTGGCAGTTGATGTAAGACCAGAGACCATTTATGGTTGGATTAAGTTTTGAGGTTATAAAACTGTCTATCAGGTGTTTTTCCGACGTCATACAAATCTCCGATTTTTAAAGGGGACATTTCGAAAATGATTTGTGAAAATTTCTAACGCTAAACGCGCGCTTAAGGAACTAATAATTGTAATTTTAAACTAAATGTCACAAAGGGGCACAGCGGGGTGTCTCATTTTGGTATCAGAGCAGTTTGATTCTGATCGGACTGCTAAAAGTTAGGGTGTTGTTAATGGCCGTGTCTAGTTGAGTCCACATCGGATATTGACTATGCTTAGAAATTGGGTAGAAAGTTCGTAGCTTCGTCGTTTTAAGTTCCTAAGTAGAGTAGGGAACTGAAATGATTAATATTCTTACTCATGATAAACACGATATTTTTGGGATAAGTTACTTGGGTAAGTTGTTGTATAAAAGAGAGTATCGTTGTTGATTGTGCCTTGAAAGTTAGAAAGTAAGATTTGAAATAAGTGTTAGACAATGAGTTTATTGGAAGAATCAATTCTTGTTCATAAGGTATAGTGAGCAATTAGTGGTACAAAGAAATTGTTATTACGGGAATTTATTTTAAGTACTAGATATATTTGGATAATGTGGGTAGTTTTTGAAGATGATAAAGAGACAACAAAATTAGTTTGGGTCTTAAATAGTATAGGATTGAATTAGTTGAAGTCTTGTAGCCTTTTATGGTTGAGATGATGGTTATAGTTGTGGATTTGATTGTAAATCTAGGCTTATAAGTTGGATACTTAGTCTCGAATCTAGTGTTTAACGATGAGAAATGAATTAGACTCAAGTTTATGAAATTAATACTTGGATGCGAAGATGAACTTATTTTCTAATGATGTTTTCTAATGATGATAGGTTGGTTTAAAGAAAAGGACGTTTAAGCATATGGTGTTTATAAGAGGTGTTGATTTGGGTGTGGCTTGTACATGATTGGTATTTAAGTCCTTTTGTTGAGAATAGAATTAGTTTCTAATCACTTTGATGTTATTGGAGTTTATTAAGATAAAGTGTAAACCTCAACTTATGACGAGATTTTTTTTCTTTAAAGTGAGATTTGATCTATAAAAATAGTATTAACTCGAACTTGGTTTGAGACACAAGGTTATAAGGTAAATTTAGGGGATTTGATTAGGCTGTGATTTTGTTTAAAATTTAGATTGGTAAAAAGTCTAAGATTCTAAGTTATTTTGAATGGACTTTAGAGCGTACTAAGATGAAATGAATGAGTCAATTGTGCGGTATATGAGTAAGTGTAAAAGGTCATGTTGTAAAGGTTAATATGAGTTTTAGATGTTTAGTGATGATAAAACTAGTAGTTTGAAATATTTGTTTGTTAGTACTTAATTACTAATTATTATTTTGATCGAGGAATAATAAAATATTTTATGTTCCTTATATTTGTTTTTGTTGTTGTTTATCTTTCTATCTTGATTTTAGTTTTGCACTTTGAGTGCGATGCACAATGCATTATTCTATATCGCCTTTCAACATCAATTCTTCCTTTCTCTATATCGTTCTTGCTTCCCGTTATCACCTTTGAGGAAGCTGTAGATTTACCAAGAAGTGATGGAAGTTAACTTCTCCTTCAAGTATCTTACTCCGAAAGATTGTCGAAGTTTAATTGAGTAAGGCTTTTTGCCATAAATTGATATTGTCTCCATTATGCTAATTCATGAGTTTCCAGTTTTACACTTCTTTGTTTGTGAGAATTCGTACTCACACTTTTAAATAATTCTCGATGTATTAGACATTTGAGTGAATTGATTTAACGGATCCATTGGTCTGGATACTTTCACATTTTGTTGAGAGAAGTGGTTATGACTATTTCTTGATGTTATAACACAGATAATTTAGTGATAGCAGAAGTTTCTTGGTGAAACTTAGCTTTGTTGCTTCTATTTTTGGTAGAAGTGAAAGTCATCATTTTGTAAATTCCTTGTACTAAGAATAAGAATTAATCCTTTTTGGATTAGAAGTTATTAATAGTTGATTCCTTAAATCCGCTGGAAGATTCTTGTGGAAGAATGAACTTTATGAGATTCATGTTTGTAAATGTGTATTGATCATGCATTTTTACACCCATGAACCTGATGGAATGATTTCTTTTTTCATACTGGATGTTCCTGTATTCCTCAATTAGTGAAATTCTTTTCTATGCTTATGTGAAAGCGAAATCAAGAAAAATTTCTTTTCTTGTGAAATTCTTTTATGATCCCCAAGTTCATGTCTTATTGTGGTTCAAAAGTACTTGTTGTCGTTGATCATCTTAGTTCTACGTATTCTCCAAATATTGTCGATGTGTGACCTATCCTTAGGAGGTTAGTTGGGGATAGGGTGGTACCGAAATTTTTTTTTGTCATCTCTATGGTAGGACAAACCAGAGTTGATAGGAGCTTCGTTAATGTATAGATGTGAATGGTACTATGAGGACCCTCAAGTTCAACATCATTGAGTGAGATGATTACAATGGACCTTATCATGATTGAGGCAGATATATCATTAAAGGAATTTAGAGTAGTGATCAACGTTTATGGTTATTGTTGACTTAGTAAGTCCGAGGATTAACGGAAAAATATATATGGTAGTTTTCCTTAAGCTGAACGGAAATAGTAAAGAGGAGTTCTTGAGTGAAACTAAGTTGTTAGAAAAGTTTAAGAATTATGATTTTGGATAATTCAAACTGAGGTAATTCCTTTTGATTGTAGTTGCATGAAGGAGTGTAATCGTATTCTTTAAGATTGAAATGAATGACTGATATAATTTGGAGTGGTGGAATATGTTCAAAGGAAAACTAAGACTACAATTATATACTTTGAGTTGAAAGTTGATGTATGATGGGGTAAAGTTAGTGTTGAACTTGATGTTCGTCGTGAGGATAAGGTGTTGAAGAAGTTTTGCTAGCAGACAAATTTTGAGGCAATAAGTGATTAAGTTTTGATTGTGTCTTTCGAGTGTAAGAAGCTATGGTGAAAGGTTCATAATCTTTGAGGTCTTATTCTGGTAAATGTGTGGTTGATGATCCATAGTGGAAACTGGACATTTTTAAATTCAAGATTGCCATTGGGGAGCGTCCACCTGGATTTCTTGGCTTTGTTTTGGTGCAACTCTTAGGGGTAATGGCCTTAGAGAAACTCTGTTTTATAATCTCTTTTCTCGGCTGCAAATATATAAGGGCAGATAGGATACAAGCACTTCCTTGCATAAGTGATAGAGCTATGTCTTTAGATGGAGAAATTGTTAGGAGTTGTGTATTTTCCTTGGACAATAGGGTAGATATGTACGAGAAATTTCTTAAACCAGGGATACAGACGGGGCTTGAGAGTCAAATTGAAAATGAGAGGCAAATGAAGGATATGAAATCGAAGTAGGCAAAAGATTCGAGTGGAATTAAGAAGAGAACGGACTATGTTGGATATGGTAAGATTCAATTTCAATCAGATTGAATTTCTTAGGTTCTTGGAGCAAAGTTTATCATGTGCAACTCAGGAATGTTATGACGTTTTGATTGGGGACTTGAAAAGTGTGAATTTGATAGAACTAGAAGAGTAGACTAAGCCCAAATGAACTAAGACTATGATTGCATCTCTTGAGTAGAAGGTTAATTGATGTTATGGTACAGATAGTGTTGGTTTTAATGTTAGTTATGAAAGTTGGATATTGGAGAAAGTTTTTCTAATGGATCTATATTAAGAAGTGAAGAGATTAAGCGTTCATTTTGTTCTTTGAAGTGTAATAGACTAAGGTGAAATATCGAAGGTAATGGGGATAATGCGGTAGTGAAAAGTTTCGAGGATAAGTAGAATGGCATAAGAATTGATCCTGTTATAGTGTTATAGATGAAAGGAATGAAGCGATGAGAATACAAAGCAAGATTTTAGGGTTAAGGTGTGATTACAAAATCCTGTTTAGTTTTGAGCTACGAAATTTCGAGGACGAATTTTTTTTTTAAGAGGGTTAGTAATGTAACACCCTAGTTTTTACACCTAGGATTAATTATTTTATTTGGATGTTTATGTTTATTATGTTAGGTGGTTTAGTTTGAGTAATTAAATTACTCTCTTCAAATTATTTTATTAGGTGCGTTAGCACTGACTCAATTCAGTGAATGCACGTTTAATAGACAATAATTTATGTTATTGTCACTATTATTACCAGTACAGAAAAATATTTCAAATAATATGATTAAGGGAAAAACATTTTCATATTCTCATTCTATTTAATTTTAGAGTTAAAAATATTTTGGTTTGACATTTATCGGAGATTAAATTTTGCACTGAGTATTTTCTTAGTTGATCAGTTCAAATATTAACCTTTACTCTAACTTGAATTTCTAAAACATATCTTTATCAATCTTTATTTTTAGATTCCAAAAAGTAAAAACATGTTTATTTTAGGCTTAATATTTATCACTCATTTTGTACCCACTAGTACAAAAATAAGAAAATTCTCTCTCTTCCTTTTCTTTCTCACCCGTAACTCTCTTTTTCTCTTTCTTTCTTTCTTTCTTTTTCTTTATTCTTCTTTCTTCTTCTTTCTCTGCTGCTGCTTTCTCCCTCACTCCATCTTCTTCCTCCCACTCCAAGCTCATCTCCTCCACTCTGCACAACCGCGCGCCGCCCAACCCCGCCAGTCGCGACCCGCACAACAACCGCCGCCAACCGAGCTCCGAACGCGCGACACCACGTCTGGTTCGCGTTACTGTTCCGATCGAGCCTGCTGCGTCTGGTTCGAGCTCCGCCGCGAGTCGCTGTCTCGCGTCGCAGGTGAGCAGTCCAACCGCCATATATGGTGGTCTTCCACCAAGGTTGTGTTGTTTGAACCTCATTTCTCTTCTTCCATGAGTTTTAGTTTCATTTTGTTCATGGATGCCTTAGGAACACTACGCTTCCATCAGGCGCCGCTGTCAACACCATCAGTCGTCCGCCGCCACCACAGCACCACCTTCAAGTTCTTCTTCTTCATAGGGTGAGTCAAAACCCTCTCTTGTGTTTCAGATTCAAAACCCCCAAATTGATTTTGAAACCCTAACCCTAGGTTTTGATTTTAATTCTCAAAATCTGAAATTAATTGGTGTTTTCTGAAATTGGGAGCATGATTAAGTGTCTCCCTAAATCAATTTTGTCAATCTCTTGTTAAACTGATTTTTCTCAATTTTCATCTTGAGACTAAAAACCCCCAAATCTGTTTTAATTTAAATCAATGATGTTTTTGAGAAATTAAGTATTTTAGTGAGTTAAATTTATAGTATTTATGTTGAGAAATTAATTTAGTATTTTGTCTGGTTGTTTCAATGCTGGGATCGTCTCCCTGGGATGTTTTTCATGTTAGTGCTTGCTCTGGGGAAGCAGAAATTACTTTCTGGGAACTGTTTGGAGCTGACTGCATCGCTGCCAAGTGCTTGGAAAACTCTGAACACCTTTAAGGTGGGGGAAAGAATCATTCTACCGTCGGAAGATAAGTAGCATATTATATAATAATTGTGTAGGGCGACCTAAACCCTACTAGTAGTTGAGTAACCGACAAGACCAAAATCACATTGGAAACCTTTTCTATAAAACCAATGGTGATTCGGGGATTGTAGGTTTATCGACATTAAGGTTGATTTTATGATGTTGAGGATGTGTGGCTTTATAACTTATTTGAGTTGATTGTGATATGTTCGTTGTGATAATTTACTCTATGTGATATTTTATGATATTTGAATATTTTGTTGATATTGTGTTATGCATGATCTGCCTGGTTTGATAAATTGCTTAGTTGATTTTAAGGAAATATATATATTGCTCTGAGGTATTTTGTTTGGGTGAGAGTTTTGAATATGAATTAGACGTGCCTCGCTATTATTTTATAAAAGTGATGTGATATAGAATGTAAGTGGAGGTTATGAGGAAAAGCTTGAGGTACTAGGTTGTTATTGATAAAAGTCAGTGAGAATCATGTGTTGCATTGTTGTTCATAACCGTGTATTTGAGATACACGAGGTCCGAAGTTCTTGTAGACCGTTCCAAATTAGAATTTAAGTTGTGCAGCTATAGTGTCATTGCTTTGCATGAGCACCCTTGATATAGTTGAGAGAGAGAACCAGGGTGTGCACCGACGGTACTGTGCAGCTATAGTGTCATTGCTTTGCATGAGCATTCTCACCATGGATGTACACCATGGATGTGAATGTGCACCGGCGTGGGGAACGTGTCACTTGGACGATCGGTGGCATCCCTAACGAGGGATGTGTGACAGGAGTAGTAGTGGCCACGTCAGCATAAAGGTCTAGTTGCATGAGTTGAAGGGTAGAGGATGATGTTATAAAGTATGGATGATTGCAAATTGTGAGTGTTGCATGTCTGTGACTGTTATTGTATTATATGCTATGAATCTTTTCCGTTTTTGATGATAGAATTGTTTCTTATCCCCTGTATCTCTCTGCATGTTGTATTTGTTTTATTATGAAATCGTACCAGAAGACTTGGTGGACAAACTTAATGATGAGGGATTGGACGAGATTCCCTATGAGCCGAATGCCAGAGCTCGAATCTTGACCCATGGTGATTAGGGTCCAGGTAATATATGGCCAGTGCGCCTTGTGAGATGTTTTAGATGTTTTCAGTTAGTCTATGCCTGTGAGGGATCCTACCGAGAGGATACCCTCAACAGTGTTTAGGAATGCAATAGATAAACTTGGGTTATTTATATATTATAATCTTGCGAATATTTTATGTTATTAATGAAAACTGTTTATGTGCATGAAAACCAACTTGGGATTACTGTATCTATTTATCTCCCAAGTCTTTATCACGACTGGAGTTTGTATATTTATTTTTCCGCTCCTGGCAGTTGATGTAAGACCAGAGACCATTTATGGTTGGATTAAGTTTTGAGGTTATAAAACTGTCTATCAGGTGTTTTTCCGACGTCATACAAATCTCCGATTTTTAAAGGGGACATTTCGAAAATGATTTGTGAAAATTTCTAACGCTAAACGCGCGCTTAAGGAACTAATAATTGTAATTTTAAACTAAATGTCATAAAGGGGCACAGCGGGGTGTCTCATTCGGCATCCAGCAATCTTCGCTTGCATCTCCACCAAGACTCTGCTCCTCCAGTTAGCATGAAGGCAGCATACGTCACTTTCCTATCCTCTCTACAGCGCATGGTATCGAATATCTTCTCGATCTCTTGTATCCACCATTCCGCCTTCTCTGGATCATAATCTCCTCGGAATTGGGGTGGCTTCCCTTTCAGGAAAGTAGCCATTCCGGCATCTTCAGCTCGGCAGCTCTCCTTTGGTTCCGTTGTTCCTGCTGTTCTTTGTTCATCTGTAGCATCTCAAAGATTCTCTGTGTTTGTAATAACAGAGCAATAACTATGTCTTTCATGGTATCTTGAGTCTCGAGATGACTCTCCTCCACTTCCCGGTATGATTATTTTCCACATTGTTAGCTCCAACAATTCTTTCAGGATTTCTGTCATTACCGCCGATCGGACATCCTCTTCCACGAGCCATGATTCTCGTAAAAGAAATCATTCGCTCTTATCAAAGATGACATATAATACCACATACACCAAGTATATAAATACCATATGCCATACTAATCTTAATTATCGCATCGTATTCGGACACACTACCCATCCTCTAAGAATAGTTAAAATCCGATGTGGACTCAACTAGACACGGCCAGTAACAACATCCTAGACCTCACAGTCCGATTAGAATCGAATCGCTCTCGATACCACCAAATGAGACACCCGATGTGCCCCATCGTATTATTACATTAAAACCTTAATATTTATTTACTTAATCGCTCGCTTATCGTTGAAAATACGTAAAAATTAAAACTTAATTAATAATTATATAACTTATGCAGATATAAAACATACCAAAACTATATTACATAAATACACACCTGTTTATTTATTACATTAACAAAACAACATCATTAAGGGTATCCTCTCGTAGGATCCCTCACGGCATAAACTTCACTACAAACATACTTAGCGGAAATGTAAATACTCTTTAGACACCTTGGCCATAATGTCTATACTCTAATCGCCTTGAATCACAACTCGACCTCCAAAGCATCAGGTTCATACGGAGTTCCATCTAACTCCTCAGCAATTGGTTCCTCCATCGGGTCTTCTCGTATGATCACATCAGAAATAAAATACAACACACAGAAAGATATAGGGAATAAGAAACAGTTCTATCATCAAAAAGCGGAAAAGAGTAATAGTAAATTATACAAGAATTGTCACGAACACGCATCACTCAAAATCATCAATCATCCTCAATTCACTATATCATCCTCTACCCTCAGCCCATGCAACTAAAACTTTATATCGATGTGGCCATCTTCACTCCTGTCACATTAGTCAAGTAGTCCGAACTATTTAGGGTCAAAACTCGGTGCGCCACTATTCCCTAATCTCTCATAGGAAATAGTGCATCACAGACAATATGCGTCACTATTGCCCCCATTGGAAATAGCACATAAGCACATAATAAATAATAACTCGGTGCGCCCCTATTCCCTACTCTCTCATAGGAAATAGTGCATAAGCATGATATGCGTCACTATTGCCCCCATTGGAAATAGCACATAAGCATATAATAATAACTCAGTGCGCCCCTATTCCCTACTCTCTCATAGGAAATAGTGCATAAGCACGATATGCGTCACTATTTCCCCATTTGAAATAGCACATAAGCATATAATAAATAATAACTCGGTGCGCTCCTATTCCCTAATCTCTCATAGGAAATAGTGCATAAGCACAATATGATTCTCACTGACTTTTATCAATAGCAACCTAGTACCTCAAACTCTTCCTCACAACCTCCACTTGCATTCTATGTCACATCTCCTCATTTAGATAATTTAATTTAGCTAAGCACCTCTAAGTCAATTCATTCTCTCACCCAAACAATCATCTCCCGAACAACACATATCCTTACTTAAAAATCATCTAAGCACGATATTTAAAAACAGGCAGATCATGCATAACATAACATCAGAAAATATTCAAATATCTCAATATCATATAAATATTCAAACACCGAAATAATACGTCACATGCAGATGGAATACCTCAACCAGCGTATCACAGTAAATTTGATAACATAAAATCAAACATCTTCAAATACTTAAAATCAACTTAATGTCGATAAACCTACAATCCCCGAATCACCATTGGTTTTACAGAAAAGGTTTCCAATGGGATTTTGGTCTTGTCGATTACTCGACTACTAGTAGGGTTTAGGTCGCCCTACACAATTATCATATAATCTACTACTTATCGATTCCGACGATAGGTTGATTCTTTTCCCCACCTGAGTTAGCACCGGAAACAAGTACACGACGATCCTCGTTATCCCGCCACGAGTTAACACAACCACCTTCATTCAAACAACATAACTATAATTAATCAACTAACAACCATCTATGACACTTTAGGGCTAGGTTCGGCCAAGACTTAGAAAATAGGTTTAGGATTATCTTCTTAATGCCATATTTTGGATCCTAGTTACTAGAGTCTTAACTAACATGGATTACTTATTACAAGACTAAAATTTGAAACAAAATCCTCTAACATTTAGGGTTAAGGTTTCGGCCCATATTAGGAATTTAAGCTAGGGATTTTTGTTGGACCTAAGCTCTTGGGTTTAAGCTATACATGTATTATAGAACTTAAGTCAAGTACTAACTTTCAAAACAAACAACAAAACACCAAACCCATTTTCCTACCTAGGTTCGGCCATTAATGGTTAATAGGGAAGGAAAATGATTTTGATCACATGCTCTTGGATAAATAAAGGAGGGATCATAACTAGATCATAGAAATTGGTTTCACATTTTTATGATTTTTCTACAATTTTCTAGAATTATTTGAAGTTCTAGATCTGGGAATGGAAAAATATGATTCATGGCATAAACATGAGAAATACATGAATATGAAAGCTTATATGATCAAGGAGATGAGATTTTACCTCTTGAAGATTGAATAAATGAAGAAAATGATCAACCTTCACTAAGCTGAAAACTGGACAGCTTGAGGGTGTGATGGTATTGTGAGTGTATCTCATAATATACTCATCCAAAAATCATGAACTCTAGCTTGATAGAAAGATAAGAATAAAAGGAACAACTTTGGTGTTGAATATTTCCTTTGGTTCGGATCATAACAGGTGTGAAATGGGACTTCTTTCTGCTGTTTCGTGGGTTGCTGAGAATTCTGGGCAGTTTCAGTATTTTGATCCTATATCCCAATACACTTATCCGTTTTTGATGATCTTTAGCTTGTTGGAAAGAAGGGAGAAAGACTAACAACTTTTATGTTGAGTGTTTTCCGAGGTTCAGAAAGGAAGAGGGTCATATGTTTGGTGGGAATTCGGTGTTCTTAGGGTTTTGTAACTTAGTTGGTGAAGAAGATGAAGAGAATGAAGAAGATGAGTGAAATGGTGAGGGAGGCCACGGTTTGGAGGGTATTTATAGGAGTAATATTATGCCTTGTTTGGTTAAAAGGAATTGGTTTAATGGGTTTTGTGATTATTAAATTAATATAAGTTTAACCATAGTTAATAATTAACTTAACTAGGGTTACTTTGCTTAACTATGGTTAATAAATATGTGGCTCACATTTGATGGAGGTGTGGCTGATTTTGGGCCACACAAAGTGACTCACTAATGAGTCACCGATCTTATCCGATAACGGTTCCCGGAAATTCCGTCGTTGACTCGTCGTTTACCCGATTTCGGTTTTTTGAGAGGAAAATAATGAAACGAAAGCAAAATGAAATAGGTAAGATTTATTGGAGGTGGATGCACGAAATTGGAGAGATGTGGGAGGTTTTCAACCGCGTAAAATGAGTGGTTAAGAGTGCGTAGATGCGTCTTGTTAATACCCGCAAAAGCTTGGGGGTATTTTGGTCTTTTTACCTAAATGTCATGATTACATGCATTTAATGCTCATAAATGCTTGGTGACTCATCCTCCACGAGTCATCATATATGACTCGTTGTCCCGATCTCTTGACGGGTCTCTGCACTTCCCTTCTTGACTCCGTCGGTTTCCCGATTAGGGTTTTACACCTGCGTAAAAGCGTAATATTTCGTTTTCGACTGAAAATTTTCAAACTAACCAAACTCGTTGGAAATATGATTTAAATATAAACCATTTCGTTCACGAGTCAAAATTAGGTTTTTCTGCTCAGAAAATTATCCATCGGTGAAAACGCAGATTGGGTTCCGTCTGAATTTTCAACCCAAATTTTTATCGTAAGCTTCTACTCTAAGATAGAGTATGAATATGATTTTTATTTCATAAAAATCAATCTCCATGAACTCGGATAAAAATATAAATAAATACATTTATACCGGTTAATACAGCGAAAATATTTTTACTGAAAAAAATAAAATCGGAAAATAAAAAGTAGGGTGTTACAGCACGCAAACAAGTGGCCACCGAATTCGCGAGTAATTAAGACGATAGGGATCGAATCAAAAACAAATCTGAATTAACAAGAAGTCAAAATCTATACATCACCATAAACAAGTTTCGGGCATAGCCCCAATTCCTAGAAACTAGACTACTACTCAAGTTTTGTCATAGTGACAACAAGCTTGATTACAAAAATATGAAAGCAGAAAATCAGAGGAGAAGAGGGAGGAAGAGAAGAGATCCTAAGTTATAGCCTAAGTGGTAGCAACCAAGTGTCCCTAAGCCTCTGACTTGATCCCATATTTATAGAATTGGGAAGTTAGAGTCCTAATCTAACTCAAATTAGATCCAAAATCCGTTGCTTCTGGTCCAAGTAACACGCATCACGGCCGTGATGGCCATCACGGCCTGGTCGTGTTGGATTACGCCTTGTGCTCTGCTTGATGAAATGGTCCATCACGCGTAGTGATGGCCATCACGGCCTGGCCGTGACAGATTCTGCCCTGATGGTCTCTGGCTTAATATGCATGTCACGGCCGTGATGTGTGTCACGGCCTGGCCGTGACAGCTTCTGACTTTTTTCATCCTTTTTCAGCTTCCCTTGATCACGGCCGTGATGGGAATCACGGCCTGGCCGTGATGGGAATCACGGCCTGGCCGTGATCACCTCTGTTTGCTCTGTTTTCTTGCCTTCCAGGCTCCCATCTTTGTACCAGTTCCAATTGCGACTGATCCTGAGCATTTCAATCTATTTTTCCTGCACACAAGCACACAAAACCACCTTACTCGTTCCAAGGAAAAATTAACTAATAATCAAACAAAACAAGCCTAATCTATATGAAAATGCATGCAAAATGTTATGAAAATATGAGGTGAAATCACACTCATCAAACTACCCCAAGCTTAAGATTTTGCTTGTCCTCAAGCAATAACCAATGCCAGAAAAGTTAACCAATCGAAGTATGGACAGTGAATCTAGAACCCTAGTCATGAATTCAAGCAATCAGGCATATTTCATAAGAAACTAAGAGACAATCGATTTTAAGTCCAATTAGGAGCTTCGGTTCCCAGACTCACATCTCTCACCAATTCAGGTACTCTTCTCACCTCACTCATGTGTTTGAGGGTATGTGACAATTCGCTCAGTTTCCTCGAGTAAGGTGCCCTTAATATCATCAATTGTATATCCTATCACTTTCCTATGCATTCTAATCTCCCTAAGTAATTTCGTAGTTTCCAACTCATTCAAGCTAGCATTCACAATTACCGGATAGGAAGAGTTAGGACCGAGAAATTCATACCTCAATGTCGAGGGAAGGGGTTTCAGTTCTACCTTAGGGGCTTCTTCATCATTCAGATCTTTCTTCTCTGGTGTCAACTCAAGTTTTTCTTTCTTTGTTCTGTTGGGAGGAATTTCTGGACTAGCCTCCAGAAAGCGGGCATAATTCCCTACTTCTCCTCCATGAGCGCTTAAGTCTCCACCAATCAAACACATTTCCAGCGGGTCATCAACACAAGCTTGTGTAGATTCTTCCTTCACCACTTGGTGCATTAAGTCAATCCTGCAACAAGAATCTTCAAAAGAGGGGTGTTTAATAGATTTGGCTAAATCAAATTCAACCTTATCGTCACCCACAGTTAAGGTCAATTTCCCGTTTTTAACATCTATAATGGCTCCTGCGGTGGCCAAGAAAGGCCTACCAAGAATAATGGGGATTTGAGAATCCTCTTCCATTTCGAGTACCACGAAATCCGAAGGAATGAAAAATTTACCAACCCTAATAGGAACATCCTCCAAGATGCCCACTGGGAATTTGACGGACCGGTCCGCCAATTGAAGGGAGATTGTTGTGGGTTTTAGTTCACCCATCTCCAACTTCTTGCAAACAGAGAGGGGCATAAGACTAACACTAGCCCCCAAATCACACAGAGCCTTATCAAAACTTGTGTTACCAATTAAGCAGGGAATAGAGAAACTACCAGGATCTTTCAATTTAGGAGGCAATTTATTTTGAATTAGAGCGCTTCACTCCTCTGTTAAGGCCACTGTCTCATAGTCCTCTAGCTTTCTCTTATTTGACAAGATATCCTTAAGAAATTTAGCATATGTCGGCATTTGTTGTAATGCCTCAGTGAAGGGTACATTAATGTACAATTTCTTAAGGACGTCTAGAAACTTTCCAAACTGCTTATCTAGCTTAGCCTTAGCCAACCTTTGAGGAAAAGGTATCGGGGGTTGGTATGGTGGTGGAGGGACATACTTAGACACTTTTTCACTAGGCTCTTCCTCGTCCGAGGGTTGTGTCTTAGTAGGTTCCTCCTCCTCAACTGCACTCTTGTCATTACTCTCACCTTTAGCCTCAGGATTTTCAAGTTTCTTACCACTCCTTAGACTCACGGCTTTACATTGCTCATTATTCGGGTTTACCTCAGGTTGTCTAGGAAACTTGCCCGGTTGCCTCATCGAATTTCCAGCTTGTTGGGAAATTTGAGTTTCTAACATCTTGTTATGGATGGCTAAGTTATCTACTTTAGATGCTAGTTCCTTTATTGCCTCATTAACTACCCTACCTTGTTGCCTAAATTCTTCATTCTGCTTAGTTTGAGTGGCAACAAAGTTTTCCATGAGACAAGCTTAGATTTTTGTACCTGAGGATACCCAGACGCGGGCTTCCTATTACCTTGTCCTTCTTGGAACTCGTGATTCAACGTGTTGTTGTAGTTTCCGTAGGAAAGGTAAGGACTATTCCTCCTCTGGTTATAGGGATTCGGGGGAGCATAGTTTGGCAGCTTCGGGTTTGTGTCGTAAAAATTGTGGCAAGAGTTCACTTGCTCCCCTGAAGCACCGGACTCAAAAGCGACACCATGTGGGAACTCCATTATATCATGTCCCTGCACACCACAAATCTCACAAACAACATTAGTAGCACCGACTGAACTCACATGAGCCTTTTCAATCTTATCTAATCGTTTATTTAGTGAGTCAAATTTAGACATAATCAGATCGGTACTATTCATTTCGAACTTACCCCCCGAAATCTTTTTCGGGTTATTACCTCTCTTAGAGCCCCATTGGTGATAATTGGTGGCCACATTCTCAATGATGTTGAAGCCTTGATCGGTGGGTCTGTTCATGAAGGCTCCACCAGCTGCGGAGTCGAGTGACACCTTTGATGAATAATCCAATCCGTTGTAGAAGGCGTGCACTAACAGCCACTTTTCCAGTCCATGATGTGGGCAAGACTCCAGCAATCCCTTATAGCGATCCCAAGCTTCGGATAAACATTCTCCGTCTTTTTGGAAGAAGCCGGTGATCTGGGTCCTTAGATAAGCAGTCTTGGATGGAGGGAAGAATTTCTCCAAGAATGGTTGCTCTAATTGGTCCCAAGTTGTCAATGTGTTAGAGGGCACTTGCTTCAACCAAGCCTACGCTTTTCCAGTCAGAGAGGAAGGGAATAACCTCAGGCGTATAGCATCGATCGAGGCACCTTGGATCCTTATCGCATCGGTGAATCCCAAGAATGTTTCCACATGATCCGTTGGGTCCTCTGAGGGCAATTGATGTCGTGCGAATGCACGTGCGATTCCGGCAAGTGTACCGGACTGCCATCAAGTAATAAAAGATATCGAACCCACAGAGACTGTGTTCTCGAATCGCAATTAAATTCTAATCGATTATATCTGGACAGTTTTAAAGAGGGTTTTGAAATTGGTTTTTGAATTGAAAGATAGATGAGCAGAGAACAATTAAAACAGAAAACAATTGTTTATGGGGTTTTTATCTAAAACGGATTCCTAGGGATTTGGGTTACCTTTGAGGCTGTTTATGTTGCTAACAGATTTACCTTTGTTGATTACCGAAATTGCCTTGAAGGCGAGTTTATCCTCTAATAGCTTAAGCTCCCTCTCGGGTTACAAAAGCCGTGCCCAATTGACCCGACCCCTACTCTCGTGGTAGTCGATCCCAGATTGGACCCTTTGCGTTCCGTGACAACTCGTTGCTCCTCGAGGGACGGCTTCTAACTCTCGTGATTTCAGTCCCAAGTCTGACTTCTATAGGTCCGACACCCAAGTTCACCGCTAGGTTCCTCCTTGAAATGTCTCGGTCATGCAAATAACCTAAGTTCACCGCTAGGTTCCTCCTTGGATCATTCACATCTCACAAACCAGTGGCTGCCGGGCTTTACGAGTGAATCACCCTAGAGATCCTAAGTTCACCGTTAGGTTCCTCCTTAGAACGTCTATGTCACGTAAATAAACGGTTGCCAAAATTTATGAGTGATTAACACACTAGAAATCAGATCTAAAGCAAATCGTAATTAACAAAGAGTTTACATCAAATTTACATCATAAACAAACTATGCTACTACTCCAGTCTTGCCATGGAGATGACAAGCTGGGTTGACAACATAATAAAAATCAGAAAAGAGAAGAGAGGAGAAGAAGAGGAGAGATCTATGCCTAGAGTAGTAGCCCCCAATGTGTAGATTTCCTCCTCAGATCTGATGCCTTGGTCCATATTTATAGAAATGGGGAAGTTAGAGTCCCAAACCAACTCAAAATCTGATCTATTTCGGTTTCTTCTGAGCCAAGTAATACGCGTCACGGCCGTGATGGCTATCACGGCCTGGCCGTGACGGATTCTGCCTTGAAAATTCTTCACTGGTTGGTCTGTCATGGCCGTGATGCTCATCACGGCCTGGCCGTGACGGACATCACGGCCGTGATGGCCATCATGGCCTGGCCAGGTCAGCTTCTGACTTGTGGTGGTTTTGGGTCACGGCCGTGATGGCTATCACGGCCAGGCCGTGACAGACTCTGACTTCAGCCTTTCTTCTTTTTCAGTTTTGCTCGATCATGGCCGTGATGGGCATCACGGCTAGGCCGTGATGGGCTCTGTTTGGCTCATTTTCTTCAGTTTTAAAGCCCTATCTTCATCCAAACTCCATCATGGTTGATCTTGAGCAATTTACCCTTGATATCTGCAAAACAACACACGAAAACCGCCTTACCCGTTCCAAAGGAAAATTAACCTAAAATCTAATAAAAATATGCCTAAACTACATGAAAATGCATGCAAAATGATGGACAAAGATGAGGTGGAATCACACTCATCAAATCACCCCAAGCTTGAAACTTTGCTTGTCCTCAAGCAATTACTCAGGCCATAAGATATAAATCTTTCAAAGCATGGATAGTGAACTAAGAACCCTAGAAGCTAATCCAAGTAATATGCATTTTTAATAAGCATTCAAGAGATAATCAAGTTCAAGTCCAATTAGAAGCTTAGGTTCTTCAAGTTCATGTCCTCACTGATTTGGGCACTCATCTCACCTCACTCAAGTGTTTTAGGGTTTATGACAATTCACTCCATTTCCTCAAGTAAAGTATTTTACCATAGGCTTGACTATTAACCAAATCTCTACTTTATTTAAGAAAACACTTAAGAATCAAGAGGTCTTTTCCTTTGGTTGTAATGTGGCCATGGGATTTATTGTTAGGTGGGAAAATCAAAGAAAGGGAATTTTCAAGAAGGCTAGATAGATTATCAAACATTACAAGGTATGACACCTTCTAAAATACCTTTTAAGGGCTTTGATTTACTTTTTCCACCTTTCTTCTTCTTTTTTTTCTTTTTTTTTTTCTTTTCTCACTTTCTTTGTCATCCCCTTCTCCATTTTTTTCTGTTCATTTCATTTTTTATTTGTTTGGAGAAGGGGAGATTTATAGCTCAATAGAAATATTTTCATCCCATTCTTTTTCCAACTACCAATTACCCTTTTTGTAATACTTTAAAAGGTGCCATACCAAGCATTATTTATCAAATTAATTCATGGTACCAAGAAAAGTATTTTTTTTCTTTAGGCTCAAAATTGGGCAACTAAGGGGTAGCATTTATCATTCAAAGCTCGGGAGGCCAGAAAAATACCTAGTGCCTCAATCATTTCCAAAAATGTTTTCAGAAATTTTTAAGTTTTGAAATGGTTTCAAGTCAAGTTCTAGAAAATACAGTCCAAGAGGAATTACAACACTCTAGCACAAGAAATGGGGTAGATTTAGTGAATACCCCTTTTGGCTCAAAATCTTACATTTAGTAGTTCAAAAATCAGTGAGGTACACAAGTTTAAGGAACCACATGCTAATTATCAACTATCAAATGACTATCTCAAGAAATTTCATTTTTAGCCATATCACAAGAATAATGAAAAATTGGGTTCAAAATTCACTATCTCAATTCATTTGGCTCCAAGTTCTCACAATCGGATGCATGTTCTAAGTGAGGGGAAATCTAGAGAATGTGATCATACCAATCTATGCCTATGTGAATGCAATATGAATGCAACAATGCAAATGCAAAAATAAATACCCCTACCCCAAGCTTGATTACTTACATTGTCTCCAATGTAAATAATCAAGTCGGAGAGAGGAGAAAAATGGAACAACTTACCGAGTCGGTAGCGGGTGTTGGCTTCACATTCCAGTCAAAACTTGGGTAGAAATTGTATCACGGCCGTGAGGCTCATCACGGGCAGGCCGTGATCGTTTCTGATCCTCAGGAGTTGCCCTGTCACGGCCGTGATCTACATCACGGCTAGGCCGTGATGCTCTCTGATCTTGGCATCCTACTCATCACGCCCGTGATGGTTGTCACGGCTAGGCCGTGATGCTCTCTGTGCTCTTGTTTAGTTCATCACGGCCAGGGCGTGATGGCCTCTGACTTTATCTTTTTATGCTCTTCTTCTCTTTCTCAACCTGAAAACACTAGACAAACCTATTAATGATATTTTTGCCTCTTGATCTTCTCAAATTATTCAAGAGGTTAAATCAAAAACAAAAGGAAAAAGGGAAATAAAACTTGGGTTGCCTCCCACGAAGCGCTTATTTATGGTCTTAAGCTTGACCACACTTCCTTCAATCAACCGGGGTCGGCTGGGCATAGAAGTGCAGGCACACTTCTCTTCCATGGAGCTCCTTCAAATAGCCGTTTCTGCTCATACGGCCAGTAACGCTTCCGCTTTGCTCTTTTCTCTCGGAGCTTCCTAGCCTTCCTTCCTCCCGGCGGAAGTTTTGTTTCCGCATGGACAAAGCAAATCCAACTTCACCACTTCTTGGGTGCATCATTAGCCCTGCAAATCTTTGGGGTTGCTTCCATGCTAAGTTCTTTCTCTACCGCTGGAGTCTTTACATCAATTCTGCACACATGGCTCTCAAAAGGAGGGTTGTTACAAGAGTTAATCAACTGAAAATTTACCCTACCTTCCTCTACATTTAGAGAGAGTTTGCCATTCCTTACATCTATTAATGCTCCAAATGTTGCCAAGAATGGCCTTCCTAAAATGATGGGGAATTTAGAATTCCCTTTCATGTCCAATACCGGGAAGTCGGTAGGGATGAGAATTTTCCCTACCTTTACGGGAACATTCTCTAGTATGCCTAGAGGAGTCCTAGTTGAGCCATCCGCAATTTGTAAGGGGAATTTGAATGGTCTCAACTCTTTGCTTCCCAACCTTTCCATGATAGTGAGGGACATCAAGCTCGTGCTAGCCCCTCGGTCACATAAGGCTTGGTCAATTTGCAGTTGTCCGATCCGAGCAAGCGATGGAGAAACTACCTGGGTCTTTCAGTTTAGTAGGCATTTTAGTCTCTACATCTTCTTGCTTTTTCCCGACCAACCTCTGTGGGAAAGGTATCGGGGGGTTGGTACGGTGGTGGAGGGACATATTTCGGTTCGGCTCTTCTTTTTCGCTCGTGTCCTCCTCCGGTTCCACCTCCATTTCAGCTACCCCCACCCCAAGCTTATCATCCCTCAAGTGTATGACATTGCAATGCTCATTGGGATTTGCTTGGGTTGCCCAGGGAATGTACCCTTAGGTCTCGAGCACGTGATGGCTTGTTGGGCAATCTGGGTTTCTAGCATCTTGTTATGAGTTGCTAAGTTGTCTACCTTAGATGCTAGATCCTTTATTGCCTCACTCACTGCTTCTTCCTTGTTATCTAAACTCCTCATTCTGTTTTGTCCGAGTTTCGACAAAACTTTCAAATAAAGTCTCGAGTTTAGATCTCTGTACTGAGGGTACCCGGTCTTCATTCTCTTATTACCTTGACCTTCTTGGAGCTCATGATTAAGCGTGTTTGCTGTAGTTGCCGTAGGAGAGGTAAGGGTTGTTCCTTCTTTGGTTGTAGGGATTTGGGGGAGCATAGTTGGGCAGCTTCGGGTTCGTATCATAGTAGTTGTTACAAGAGTTCACTTGCTCACCCGGCGCCTTAGGATCCATGTGGGCATCCCATAATGTCATGTCCCTGCATTCCACAAATCTCACAAACAAGGTTAGTAGCACCTAATGCACTCACATTAGCTCTTTCAAGCCGATCAAAACGTTTATTAAGTGAGTCTATCTTTGACATAATAAGATCTGTGCTATTTACCTCAAACTTACCCCCCGAAATCTTGTTCGGGTTATTACCTCTTTCGGATCCCCATTGGTGGTAGTTGGTGGCGACATTCTCGATGATGTTGAATGCCTCAGTGAGAGGCCTATTCATAAACGCTCCACCGGCTGCAGAATCTAGTGACACCTTCGAAGAGTAGTCCAATCCGTTATAGAAGGTGTGCACTATTAACCACCTCTCGAGTCCGTGATGTGGGCACGACTCCAGCAGTCCCTTGTATCGATCCCAAGCTTCCGATAATGATTCTCCGTCTTTCTGGAAGAAGCCGGTGATCTGGGTTCTTATGTAGGCCGTCTTGGATGGAGGGAAGAATTTCTCCAAGAACGCCTGCTCCAGTTGGTCCCAAGTGGTCAAAGTGTTAGCGGGGATTTGCTTAAGCCAGGCCTTCGCCTTTCCAGTGAGAGATGAGGGGAACAATCTCAAACGCACAACATCGACTGAGGCTCCATGAATCCGGATTGCGTCGGTGAACTCTAAAAATGTCTCTATGTGATCGGTCGGGTCCTCCGAAGGCAATCCTCTGAATTGATGTTGCCTAATCATGTTGATTAGCATAGGCGGTATGGTATAGTTTTCCGCCTCAATCTCTGGCCTTGCAATCCCAGTTCGCAAGCCTCTCGCATTTGGGGCTGCGTAGTCCTTCAAAGGCTTTGTATCCGGTTGATTCGCCATGAGTGGAACGGGACTCAACCTTTCTCCCTCTCTTTGTAGTTTTCTACGTCTGTGGAAGGTACTCTCGATCTCCGGATCAATCTCACTAAGGCTCCCAAGACTTAGGGATCTTTGCATATAATTCACAGAGAGATGGATACAATAGAAGGAAAAGAAATTTTAAATTTTTTTTTTAATATTTCAGAAATAAGATCAAATAAAAAGAAAAAGGTCCAGAAAAATCAATTTAAAAACTAATTGAAATTCGAAAAGGCACAGTCCCCGGCAACGGCGCCAAAAACTTGATGTCGTGCGAATGCACGTGCGATTCCGGCAAGTGTACCGGACTGCCGTCAAGTAATAAAAGATATCGAACCCACAGAGACTGTGTTCTCGAATCGCAATTAAATTCTAATCGATTATATCTGGACAGTTTTAAAGAGGGTTTTGAAATTGGTTTTTGAATTGAAAGATAGATGAGCAGAGAACAATTAAAACAGAAAACAATTGTTTATGGGGTTTTTATCTAAAACGGATTCCTAGGGATTTGGGTTACCTTTGAGGCTGTTTATGTTGCTAACAGATTTACCTTTGTTGATTACCGAAATTGCCTTGAAGGCGAGTTTATCCTCTGATAGCTTAAGCTCCCTCTCGGGTTACAAAAGCCGTGCCCAATTGACCCGACCCCTACTCTCGTGGTAGTCGATCCCAGATTGGACCCTTTGCGTTCAGTGACAACTCGTTGCTCCTCGAGGGACGGCTTCTAACTCTCGTGATTTCAGTCCCAAGTCTGACTTCTATAGGTCCGACACCCAAGTTCACCGCTAGGTTCCTCCTTGAAATGTCTCGGTCATGCAAATAACCTAAGTTCACCGCTAGGTTCCTCCTTGGATCATTCACATCTCACAAAACCAGTGGCTGCCGGGCTTTACGAGTGAATCACCCTAGAGATCCTAAGTTCACCGTTAGGTTCCTCCTTAGAAACGTCTATGTCACGTAAATAAACGGTTTTCGAAATTTATGAGTGATTAACACACTAGAAATCAGATCTAAAGCAAATCGTAATTAACAAAGAGTTTACATCAAATTTACATCATAAACAAACTTGGGCAGAGCCCTAATCCCTAGAAACTATGCTACTACTCCGGTCTTGCCATGGAGATGACAAGTGGGTTGACAACATAATAAAAATCGAGAAAAGAGAAGAGAGGAGAAGAAGAGGAGAGATCTATGCCTAGAGTAGTAGCCCCCAATGTGTAGATTTCCTCCTCGGATCCGATGCCTTGGTCCATATTTATAGAAATGGGGAAGTTAGAGTCCCAAACCAACTCAAAATCTGATCTATTTCGGTTTCTTACGAGCCAAGTAATACGGCGTCACGGTAGTGATGGCTATCACGGCCTGGCCGGTGACGGATTCTGCCTTGAAAATTCTTCACTGATTTGGTCTGTCATGGTCGTGATACTCATCACGGCCTGGCCGTGAACGCCATCACGGCCATGATGGCCATCATGGCCTGGCCCCGACGACTTCGACTTGTGGTGGTTTTGGGTCACGGCCGTGATGGCTATCACGGCCAGGCCGTGATGACTCGACTTGACCTTTCTTCTTTTTCAGTTTTGCTCGATCATGGCCGTGATGGGCATCACGGCTAGGCCGTGATGGGCTCTGTTTGGCTCATTTTCTTCAGTTTTAAAGCCCTATCTTCATCCAAACTCCATCATGGTTGATCTTGAGCAATTTACCCTTGATATCTGCAAAACAACACATGAAAACCGCCTTACCCGTTCCAAAGGAAAATTAACCTAAAATCTAATAAAAATATGCCTAAACTACATGAAAATGCATGCAAAATGATGGACAAAGATGAGGTGGAATCACACTCATCAGCAATCCTCCAAACTGGTGTTGCCTAATCATGCTAATTAAGTGAGGCGGGATGGTGTAGTTTTCCGCCTCAATTTCCGGCCTCACAATCCCAGTTCGCAGACCCCTAGCATTTGGGGCTGCGTAGTCCTTTAGCGGTTTGGTATCCGATAGATTCGCCATTAGTGGAATGGGAATCAACCTCTCTCTCTCTCTTTGTAGCCTTCTTCGTCTATGAAAGGTCCGTTCGATCTCGGGGTCGGCTTCAACAAGGCTTCCAAGACTTAATGATCTTTGCATAAATGGGAAGAATACCTAGGGAAGAGAGATAGATACTCTAGAGAAAGAAAAAGAAATAAGTAATAAAATAAAATAAAAAATGTCCAGAAAAATCAATTTAAAAATCACTTGAAATTTAAGAAAACACAATCCCCGGTAACGGCGCCAAAAACTTGATGTGATAGATTCCGGCAAGTGTACCGGATTCGTTGCCAAGTTATAAAAAGATCGATCCCACAGGGACCGTGATCTCAAACTTCAACTAATTAGAAAATCGATAAAACTGGACTAAGGTTTTGAAAAGGTTTTGAATTTTTGAGATAAGATCAAGTAACAACCAAATTCAATTTCGCAATTAAACAAAACAGAAAGCGATTCAAATCGGGGGTTTTCAAATTTAAAATGGATTCCCAGGAATTGGGATACCACAAAACTGTTTATGATTCTGAATCGATTTCTCCCCTTGTCAATTACCAAAACCTGTTTTGAAGGCGAATCTGTCCTTTATTAGCTAATGCTCCCTCTCGGGTTACAAAAGCCGTGCCCGATTAAATCAATCCCTACTCTCGTGGTAATTGAATTTAGATCGGACCCCTTGAGTTTTGTGACGATTCGTGGATCCTCGAGGGACGGCTTCTAACTCTCGTGATTTCAATCCCAAGTTCGATTCCTATGGATCCGACACCTAAGTTCACCGCTAGGTTCGTCCTTAGTGTATCTATGGCACGCAAACAAGTGGCCACCGAATTCGCGAGTAATTAAGACGATAGGGATCGAATCAAAAACAAATCTGAATTAACAAGAAGTCAAAATCTATACATCACCATAAACAAGTTTCGGGCATAGCCCCAATTCCTAGAAACTAGACTACTACTCAAGTTTTGTCATAGTGACAACAAGCTTGATTACAAAAATATGAAAGCAAAAAATCAGAGAAAAAGATGGAGGAAGAGAAGAGATCCTAAGTTATAGCCTAAGTGGTAGCAACCAAGTGTCCCTAAGCCTCTGACTTGATCCCATATTTATAGAATTGGGAAGTTAGAGTCCTAATCTAACTCAAATTAGATCCAAAATCCGTTGCTTCTGGTCCAAGTAACACGCATCACGGTCGTGATGGCCATCACAGCCTGGCCGTGATGGATTCTGCCTTGTGCTCTGCTTCAGTAAATGGTCTGTCACGGCCGTGATGGCCATCACGGCCTGGCCATGACAGATTCTGCCCTGAGGGTCTCTGGCTTAATATGCATGTCACGGCCGTGATGTGTGTCACGGCCTGGCCGTGATGTGTGTCACGGCCTGGCCGTGACAGCTTCTGACTTTTTTCATCCTTTTTCAGCTTCCCTTGATCACGGCCGTGATGGGAATCACGGCCTGGCCGTGATCACCTCTGTTTGCTCTGTTTTCTTGCCTTCCAGGCTCCCATCTTTGTACCAGTTCCAATTGCGACTGATCCTGAGCATTTCAATCTATTTTTCCTGCACACAAGCACACAGAACCACCTTACTCGTTCCATGGAAAAATTAACTAATAATCAAACAAAACAAGCCTAATCTATATGAAAATGCATGCAAAATGTTATGAAAATATGAGGTGAAATCACACTCATCAACTATCCATGCTCTGATTATTTATATCTTCTGGCCTTAGTAATTGCTTGAGGACAAGTAAAAATCTTAAGCTTGGGGTGATTTGATGAGTGTGATTTCACCTCATATTTCATGTACATTTTTGCATGCATTTTCATATAGTTTAGGCAATTTTAATTTGATTTTTGTTAGTTTTTACCTTGGAACGGGTAAGGCGGTTTTGTGGTGTTGTTTTGCAGGACTTGATGATTAAAATGCTCAAGTCCAGTTAATTTAGAATTTGCATGAAGATTGAGCATGGCTCAAGAAACTTGGAGAATTTAATAAAATATGAAAAAAGAAAATTTCAAAGTCTCGTCCCGCGAGGATCCCAAATCACGTTAGTTGCCATAAAACGAGAAGGGTGTGCGTAGGACTTTGTTCAATTGGATTTTGTAACTGACAAAGTTAATTGATAAAAGAAGATTTACAATGGTCCCACATGCATGAAGTTGATTACAAATTGAATATGGCAGGACTTTGTCAACGCTATGGACTTGGTCAAAGACTCCACGTGGTTGCTTACCAATTAATGATAATGAAGATTTACATAAGTTGGTAATTGATAAGATTGCAGCATGAATTTAATCTGATTGAAAGAAGATTTGCAATTAGTATCACGGGACCCACATGAATCAATTTAAAATTGATTGGAGAAGTTGGCAATTGGCATAAAGCAAATTTGGAAAGGGCCAACAACGTGAAGTATGGGATTTGAAAGGTAAATTGATTTTGATAATTAAAGCAAGGGACCCACGTGATCAAGAGAAATTGAAAGAAGAATTTTGGAAATTGATGAGTTGATATGGAACAAAAGTTGGCAGCAACGTGAAGGCAAGTGAATGTCATTGGATTCAATCAAATGCGTGGGGCCCATATCCAATGAAGTGAATATCTAGAATTGAATTGATTTGGCAACAAAATCAAAGGCCACGCGGGACCCAGGAGCAATTGATATATGGCTTCAAGTTCAATTTGAAAGTGAGCGTGAATCAAGGAATGGCGAAACTTTTGCAATGAGAAAAGGGGCCCCACGCATTATGAGACTTGAATCCTAATTGAATTGAGAGAAAAAATAAAAGGAGGAGCCGTACAACAACATAGGGGAGAATTTTTGAACCAGAGACTTGGACATTAATAGGGATTGTGGCTGGGGGAAGGATCTGAACCCTAAAAAAAAGTGGTTTTTCTCTGCTCTTGGAGGGGAAGAAGATTGGAGGATTCTTCATGGAGTTTTCTTCTTCTCTTCTCTTCTCTCTTTCTCTTTTGTAGTTCCTATTACCATGAGTAGTTAAATCCCCTTTTTGTTGGGATTAGATGTAGCTAAACTGAATATTATGTAATTGCCTTGATTTATTAATCCATATTTATGTTTCTCTATTAGTGTTTAATTCCTTTGCTTAATGCTTTTTGTGGTTTGGCCATCCATGAAATGTTCTTGAGATTTGATTTGCAATGGGGATGTTCTTATCAATTCTTGATCTGGAATTAATCACCTAGTAAACCTTGCATCTAGGAATGGATTTTGGTTTATTAGTAATCGTGTAATCCCTACTCTTAATGCAAATTCACTAATTAGGTCACCTAAGGAATTAGGGTTTAATTAGGGGATTTAGGCTCTTGTCATCTAAGGAATTAGGGCTTGAGTAATCTTGTGGGTTGATTTTAATAATTGAAGCATAAACTGGATTGGTGGTCTTGGTATTGAATGAGGCTAAGGTTTAGTGAAGTTTAATCCCAACACCTCTTTTTACACTCCAAGTGTTTGATAAAAATTCCCAAAAAGACCAAAAATATTTTATTGCTTTTATTGCTTTATTTTATGTTTTGATCTCTCCTTATACCATAGTTTAGTCTAGATAGTTGCTTGACTTGTGAATTGGTATTTGACAACTGATCCTCGTGGGAACGATATCGTATCACCACCGTATTACTTGTACGACTAGGTATACTTGCCTAGATTTCGTCCAACAGTGAGCCAATGAGTTACGTTTTTGAACAATAACCCTGGTGAAACTGTTTTCGTCCAACAGGATACCAGGGAGTCAGCAACGGGGCTGACTAATGTGACATGCATTTATGACGATCCTATCCGCGTCATAATGGCCATAATGACGCATTTATGGCAAAGGAATATTTTCCCTGGAAATGACGATTTTACCCTTGGCTCTTCATGAATTTTTCAAGCCATGCCATTGTAAATTTTGACCAAAATACCCCTAAAACCCATGACTCCCCCTCTTTAGCAACACACTTTGGCAAATTTCTTCATTTCTTCATGTCATCTCCTTCCTCCAAACTTAATGTTTTCTTAAGAACACATAAGAACAACCATAGGTGTTCATACTCGCCAGATTTTGCCTAGCGATTCTGAACATTTTCTATTCTGAATCTCGAAAAACTTTCTAGATGAAAGTTGTTCCTCTTTCTCTCTTCTTTCCAACTACATAAATATCATCAAAAACGGACAAGTATATTGAGAGATATGTCTAAATTACCGAAACTGCTCTAAATCTTCATCTTTCTCTCTAAACTTCTCAAGAACACTTAGAACACCAAGGTGATTTTGTGAAGAACATCGTCCTAATCATCATTTTCTTTGATAATCAAGAGGTAGTCTCTCTTAATATTGTTATTCTATGCTTTTCTCTTCACAAGATTCTTGAGTTTATGCCTTTGATCATCATGTTCTTCATATGATTCAAAGTTCTTGAAGCTTTATTCAAAAATTCATAACTAATTTTAGAAAAAATCCTTTTGACATGAAACCAATTGCTATGATCTCATAATCATCTCTATTTTAATTATCTATAAGCATGTTATCATGAGAAATTTCTTTCCTAACTTTCTGAACTGGGCCGAATCCATGGAAAAAGTGATGTTCATGGGTTTTGTTTCATTTTCATGTCTTGATTCATGATTCAATCTTTTAGTACCTTGATAGTTTTTGTATGTAAATAAATAGAAGATCAAAATCAAACCCTAACCTATTTGTTTCATAAAGGCCGAAACCCTAGCTATGAACACTTGATGGATTTGTGATTCAAAAGTTGTCTTGTGACACTTGAATCCAACTCTAAGTTTTGTATGTTGATTAAATCCAAGAGTTAAGGAAATTTTAAAAACCTCTAGCCTATAATCTTGAGAAAACCGAAACCCTAGTTCTTAGAACTAGATGAGTTTTAATCCATGTTCTTGGTTCATGATCTTGGGTTAAGTGCTTAATCATGTTTAAGTTACTTATGGATCATAAATCCCGAAGTTAACAAAATTTTAACTTTCCTAACCTAGAAAAATTGTTGAGGCCAAAACCTAACCTTCATGATCCAAGTATGTTGTTGTTTGATTTGATTTATTTTGGTTGCAATTCGTTTGAAGGAAACATCCAAGTTAGCTTGACTTAAGCTGACGGAGGAGAATCGGATCGGGATAAGGAGATTGATTGAAACTACTAGTTCAAATCTTCAAGAGGTAAGGGGAGTATGCCTGAGGAGTTTAAGATAATCACATTCGTAGTGTTGGAGTCATTTGTTAAATTAATGTAGAAAATATTATATAATCTTGCATTGTTTACTGTTGACTGCTGGATTGATTTGATATTTATCTGAGTAACTGAATTGATGTAATATGTGGATTTACATAATTATACTTATTTGGTTATATTATAATTGTGATGCATGTCATAAATGGATATAGGTCATGTTATTTGGTGATTGAAATTTATCTGCTGTTGAGTGTTGGATTGAGAAACCTGACATTGGTCAGTGTTAAAAAAATTAATTAAGGATAAAAAACTTAATAATCTTGGATAATTAATCAGAGGGGTTAATTTGGGAGATTTTGAGAAAAAAAATTATTATGTTAATAATATTTTGTGGAAACTGTGTAAATAAGCGATAGTAATGGCGAAACTGTGAAATTTTTTTACAGGCTCTAATTTTTGTAAAATAAATTCAATTTTATTATAAAATATTATTTAAAGTGATTAAGTTCCGAAAATAATGTTTTATAGCAGTCAGAACAATTACTTCTGACAAAAAAGTGATTTAAGTTATAAAAAGAATTTTATTAAAAATTTTGGGGAAAAAATTAAATATCTAATTATTTTATTATTATAAATTAATTTATTGATTACTTTTTAAAGTTGACTTTTATTAAGAATTAATTTTAGAAATAAAATAATTAGAAATGAAAGGAATTTATCAATGATTTTTAGGTTTTATCAACGTTTTAACAGAAAAAGGATTTTTGTAAAAATATTTTTATTCAGCGAAATTATTCCGTTAAACTTGGAAAAGTTTTCGGAGCTTTTGTTTTGTAATTGTTTTTCACTGAGCGAAATGTTTTACAAGCAGATAAATAAACCTAGGAACCGAGACGTCGGGGTTCTAGTGTTCTATGGACACGTAGATCAAGGATCTGTGTCATTGGACGGAGTGTGTGTCCTAGATTGATGTGGAAAGTGTGAGTTTCATATCTGCGAAGCCTAAAACTGGTGCATCGGTTTAAGGGTCTCGTGATTGAGCACTCGGACTGTGTGTCCTGTGTTGTGTTTAAGGGGGGAAAGTCTTAATAAGAAATTAAGGATGGTCGTTAGCTTTGTGCTTCGACAAGGAAAGATTATTACGACAAAGAAAACAAATCAAGAATAAAAGTTTTTCTCATGCATAGATGGCAGACGTGTCATGTGTTGTGATCATTGAGTCCGGAGTGGATCAATGTATCTGTTATGGACTATGTTCCATTTAATTATTGGGCCTCTGTACATGTGTGAGCCAATACATCTTTACAGCACTGTGTGTCCAATTTTATGCGATAACTATTGTGGTTTTGTGTGAGGCAATAGGTTATGGACAATAAACTCCATTGTTCGCAGTGACCATTGGGCCTCTGTACATGTGTGAGCCAATGAGTTACGTTTTTGAACAATAACCCTGGTGAAACTGTGTGTGGCCAGCATGTTATGTGTTCTCTTCGACATTGTTTTATTTCGTTTTTACAATGTGCCATGTACGGAGCTTGATCAGCTCGAAATGAAACAGAAAGTTGTGGGATCTCCGGAGATTAGGCATTAAAATAGAGCCTGAATATTGAAGTGCCATGCACTTTTACAAAATGACCGATGACTATAGGGTATGAAACCCTTTGAATTAAATTATTCTCTTTGTTTCAATTAATTTTTATTATCTTTGTGAATATATGGTATTTGCTATTTGAGTGTCGTGCATGGGGTTGTCTTATCAAAACTCATATATTGGAAACTCACCCTTACAAATATATTAGGTTTATTCTAGACTAAGGTAGTACTTTGGTACACTAGTACGAATGAAGCGAAGGAATTCATTGAGTCATTTGAGGACTTAACTTCTGTATGCTTGAAGAAGTATTCGTTAGTGGGAATGTCACGAGGGTAATAATTCAGGACCTACATCAAGTACGTATCAGACTTTGACCGTGGAGATATCTTTACCACCTCTCTGATTTCTTACCGGTTTTCTGGTAGATTAAGAGTTTATATGTTCTGATACTTCCATAGTTCCGGGAGTAGAGGTATCCTCACCGGATATTTCGATAAGTTGGGAGAACTATGGTGGTCTTCCCTTACTAGTATTGACCAGCTATAGGCCTTTTGGTGTCTTATAAAGTAGTGGTACTTGGTTAGTCTGGATGTTTGGCTATTGAGAGTCATTCTTTTGAGTTGTAATTCCAGATTACCGCTACGATACAATTACGTCTTTATTTTCTTATGTTATGATTTTGGAGATGACCTATTATGTAAAACTCTTATGATACCTATTTATATTATGTTAATGGTGTTGGATTGTATATGGAGTAGAAGAAAAAAAAATTATCACTAATTTTGAAAGGGATAAGTAACTAGAAAATTATATTTTCCGAAAGCAACCAGCAACATTTATTTTTTGAGTGTATTTTCACAACAAATTACTTAAATGTGATACCCTGAAAAGGGGGCGTCACATTGATGAATATTGAAGTGTCCTGGTTTTTAAAGTGGGTACGACTGTCGGGTATGAAACCATTTGATAAATATATTGTTTATCTTTGAATATTCATGTTAAACGATAATTGAGAGTCGTGCATGTGGTTATCGTGTTTAAATCCATATATTGGTATCTCACCCTTGCCTGTATATGTTTTTCTGGTTTTACTATTGTACCTTGGTACACGCGTACAAAAGATGCAGAAGAGGTTTCCAGTTTCACTTGGGGATATTATTCCCAATCCTGGAAGAAGTATAATGTCAGGTATAATGGTGAGAACCATAGGGGTCTTACCCATGAATATCTTTTAGAACGACCAGCTTAGGTTGTGAGATGACGTTGATCAATGTTAGTATTATGTTTATGGCTCGGAGAGCCTTTATTTTGATGGAATGTAAATGGCTCGAGAGCCTTTCTTTTGGAGGAAAAATTTAAAATCTTTCATTTTGGTCGGGTATAGTGTGTTTATGTAAATATTTTCAGAAAAATACCATCTTGATTTTTTTGTATGACGGGGAACACTGGGATGAAAATAGAAATATTTCAGCAGGTGTTTTTATTCGGGATGTTGGAAATACAGAGGAGGCTCTGCCAAAATTTTTGTAAAAATATTCTAGCATTTTATTTAAGTACATTTCCAAAATAAATAGGCTACTAGGCTAGGTTTGTAAGTATGTGCGCGGTCACGGCTTAGGTTTTTGGTCATATGACAAATGGTATATATGACCATAATCTATCTGATGATATATGAAGATGTGGTGTTACTATCTTAAAATAGGTTTAAATTTTACCGTAACTTCATTTAACAAATTTTATACCCAAGTTTTATGACCTAAAGTAAATAAATTTCCAAAAGCAACTAGCAAATTTCTTTTTAATTTATTTCCGCAAATGTTTATAAAGTAATGCCCGGGGGTGTTACGAGATAGAGAGAGAGAAGGTAGTACCAGTTTTCATTAATCTTATTGTAATCACGTCAGTTACTATAGTAAGAAAGAATGAACGGTTCCATGCACACAATCTCCAACTCAACCATCCCAACGTTACTTCTTTCTTACTAGAGTAACTGACGTGATTACAGTAAGATTCATGAAAACGGGTACTACCTTCTCTCTCTATCTCTCTCTCTCTCTCTCTCTCTCTCTCTATATATATATATATATATATATATATATATATATATATATATATATATATATATATATTAAATTACCATATAATATAGCAAAATAGTATCTATATATATAGAGAATAAATCGTTGAAAAAATGATGAAAAAATCCTAATATTTGTTATATTCTTATGAAGTTGTGATATAACAACTGAATTATATGCTCATAAAAAAATCTCTTTAAAATAAACTGAATTATATCATAAAAAATTGAATTTTAAACAAATGTAGAGTGCTAGTGGTGTGTGATAAAAAGTATCTAAATTTGTTTGAGGACTATCTAATTGAAATTGAATCTGAAATCCTCAATCATATCGCTCTCTTTGCAATTTAAAATTAATGAAAAAAAAAGAGGGGAGACAACTCATATCGCTATTCACTCTCTCTTTGTAATTTTAAATTAATGAAAAAAAGAGAGGAAATAACTTGAATTCTCAAATTGTGAATAAACTAATAAACACTATTAAAGGTGCATCATATAAGAACGATATAAACGCGGGTTTGTTGTAGTGATAGACAAAAGAATCACAATGGCTTTGATTAACTGGAGTTTGAAAACCAACATGGTGTGTCACGGTTAGTAGATAACCGAGTCCCTTAAGCATGCGGTCAGGGTTTCGATTTCTGCCTCATGCGTATGGAAAAACATCTGTTGGGAGAGGTCGACCCCTTAAATAGATCTCAGTACCTCGAGGGATTAGTCTCCGACTCTCGCCTGGAGGATACCCGGGTTTACCAAAAAAAACTGGAGTTTGAAAGAAATGGAGTTTGAAGATAATAGTTAGAGGAGTAGTGGTGACTCACCAAGTAAGAGTGAAAATAATACGAAAACCGATGCAAGGTGCAAGAGGACTTTAGATTTGGTTTTGAAATCAAAGGAGGGTTTATATATAGAGAGAGGAATTGTATGGAGGGGGAAATTTAGTCAATTGCAAAATTAAAACATACTTGGCAGTCTCAGGATCCCTCTCATTCGGGTGTATAATCGGTTCATTCAGGTGTCCCTCAGCCTAGAAGCCTGCTAGGAGCCGCTCCTTGATCGTGCCTTCTTGCACCGGCGACCACTCCCCGCCCTCGCTGGCACTCGGGTGTTACAATGCACGGGTGAAACTAAATACGCGTCGGCAGTTTAATTTTAAATTATTTTCAGACAATACATGGTTAGGTTAAATTCGAAAAAATAAATAAAAGCATGAATGACACAATGCATTTCCACATGTTTTGCAACATATGCTTGTGAAATTAAAAAACAAAATTATGAAATTATAAAATTAAATACATATTTTTCTTATAAAAATAAAATGCTAGTAAAGAGTTTGCGGTCTCTACGGCATATCAACTATAGATTCCATTTATAGCCCCGAACATGAGCCTTGTAGCACTAGTTTCTAAGTCTCATCAACAACTGAAACATCAATTAATTATGACATGTATTAGATTAAACGAATTGTAGTAGTGTTATCTTCATGTCGAAGCAAACTTAGGAAGCAACTAATCAAAACCCAAATGCATAATCAAATTGTTCCCACTTGCACAAAATTTCACACAAAAAATAAATCATAAAACACGATTTCACAACAAAAATAAATCATAAAACACAACTTTTTTTAAAAAAGTGGTCCCAAATTTTTTGGAAATATTATGACACGTATTAGATTATATCAATTGCAGCTATGCTATCTATGTCCCCGTAGAAACAAATGAAGCAGTGAAGGCAGTATATATCCAACTTGCTAGAAAAATTGCAATCACATGCGTATTACTACTATATAATTCATATAGGGTATCTCCCAATTTTTAATATATGCACATATATATTGTAAAAAATGAACACTATAATAACATATATTTAAAATCAAATCATTTTCCATTTAGTCTTTACAAATTAAAAAAGTAATAATGAGAGTGATAGTAGATACAATTAGGGGTGGCCATGGGTCTGGGTCACTACGAGAAATCCACTTTTTAGTGACCGATTTTAGAGACCGAAAATATTCGATCACTGTAGAGACCGAATATATATATTTTTGACAAAAAAATAGTTGGTCTCTAAATCGGTTGCTAATATATTTTAGTGACCGAAGTAGAGACCAATTATTTGAATAAAATTAGAGACTGAAATATCGGTCACCAACTTACTAAAAAAACAAACTAACATTAAAATAAAAATAGGAAGTTGAGCATTAGAGACCGAAATAGAGACCAATTTGTTTATTAAAATTAGAGACCAAAAAATCGGTCACTAAATTACTAAATGATTTAATTCACTTTAAAATAAAAATAAGAAGTTGAGCATTAGAGACCGAAATAGAGACCAATTTGTTGCTTAAAATTAGAGACCAAATTGGTCACTAAATTACTAAATAATTTAACCCACATTAAAATAAAAATAAGAAGTCGAGCATTAGAGACCGAATTAGAAACCAATTTGTTGCTTAAAATTAGAGACCAAAAAATTGGTCACTAAATTACTAAACAATTTAATTCACATTAAAATAAAAATAAGAAGTTGAGCATCAGAGACCAAAATAGGGACCATTTTTTGATTAAAATTAGCGACCAAAAAATTGGTCACGAAATTACTAAATGATTTAATTCACATTAAAATAAAAAATAATAATTTAAGCATTAGAGACCGAAATAGAGACCAATTTGTTACCTAAAATTAGAAATCAAGAAATCGGTCACCTAAATTACTAAATAATTCAATTCACATTAAAATAAAAATAAGAAGTTGAGCATTAGAGACCAAAATAGAGACTAATTTGTTGCTTAAAATTCGAGACCAAGAAATTGGTCACTAAATTACTAAATAATTTAATCCACATTAAAATAAAAATAAGAAGTTGAGCATTAGAGACTGAATTAGAAACCAATTTGTTGCTTAAAATTAGAGACCAAAAAATCGGTCATTAAATTACTAAATAATTTAATTCACATTAAAATAAAAATAAGAAGTTGAGCATTAGAGACCAAAATAGAGACCATTTTTTGATTAAAAATAGAGACCAAAAAATTGGTCACGAAATTACTAAATGATTTAATTCACATTAAAATAAAAAATAATAAGTTAAGCATTAGAGACCGAAATAGAGACCAATTTGTTACTTAAAATTAGAAATCAAGAAATCGGTCACCTAAATTACTAAATAATTCAATTCACATTAAAATAAAAACAAAAAGTTGAGCATTAGAGACCAAAATAGAGACCAATTTGTTGATTAAAATTAGAGACCAAAAAACCAGTCACTAAATTACTAAATAATTTAATTCATATTAAATTTAAAATACGAAGTTGAGCATTAGAGACCAAAACAGAGACCAATTTTTTGATTAAAATTAGAGACCAAAAATTAATTTAATTCACATTTAATTAAGGGAAAAGCGCACATAGACCCTCTAACTTTAACCCATTTGCAAATAGACATGTGTAATTATTGATTTTTCCTAATTAATCCTCAAACTCAAACTATTAGTAAAACCAGTCCTTCGTTAATTGAAAGTTAGATAATTAATGATAATCAAATCCAACCGTTCATTTTGCTTAAATCTCAATCGTTGATTATTTTTTTCTTAAATTTTAATTTTTTTGAAAAAGGAAAAAAAAAACAGAGAAAGGAAGAGCTCTCTTTCGTGTTTTCATTCCTTCCTTTCTTCCCGTTAGTTGTTCTTCCTGAAGTGTACCTTCTTCTGGTCCATGTGTATTCTGCTTCACTGTAACTATTGAAGCAAACTCTGTCTTCACGCATATGCAACAAAAGTCAACAAAACAATAAAGCTATCTTCACGCATATATATGCATTATTCTTAAATTAAAGTTTATATTTTTCAATAAATATATATATATATATATATATCGTGTGTATGTCAGAACTTTAATTAGCTTCTGTTGTATGTTCTTATTTGCAATTCTTTTAGTCAACACTTAACGGAGCTAATAGAAGAATACCAAAAGTTTTGGACTTTTTATGCAAGTCCTTATGTACCAGATTCTTAAATCAAGGTCAATCATTCTAAATTAATATATTCAAATCTTGCATTTTTGGTGACCCACATCCTTCCTTCCACCTTGGAATGGAGGAAGAAGACGCACACTAGGAATAACAACGAACTTGAACACGAAATAGAGCTCTTCCTTGTGTTTATTTTTTTCCTTTTTTAAAATATAAAAGATAATCAACGGTTGAGGTTTAAGCAAAATAAACGGTTGGATTTGATGATCCTTAATCATCTAACTTTGAATTAACAAAATGACTAATTTCACTAATAGTTAAAGTTTAGGGATTAATTAGGAAGAATTAACAGTTGAAGGTGTCTATTTGCAAAAGAATTTTTCTTATAGCACGCAAGTACCGCACGCACAAATTCAAATTATCATGGTGTACCAAAAATTCAAGTATCAAGACCAGAAGACCAAATGGGTAAATTATTTGGTCTTAGTCTTACATACTTTTGTAAGAAATTGATTTAATTAGGTTCTGTTGTGGCTCAAATAATTATTGATGATAAAACATATAATAAGCAAGCATATTTTTTAAATGATTTCAATTTAAAAGAAAAGGATTTAACTTCAATATATCTATTATCAAATGATTTTGGAACTAAACTTTTTTTTATTCAATAAATGTTGATTTTATCAACTCAATGACCATACCTTTTATCTGATTTCCATTATATATATATATATATATATATATATATATATATATATATATATATATATATATATATATATATATATATGAATTATTTTCAATGTATTGAAATCTGTTGATTTATTCAATTTCAAGCATTCAATTTCAAGTCTGCAGATTTTCAAGCGGTGCAATAAACTTACATGGATACAAACCTAACACTTCACTTTTAGGCATAACTACTAAAATGTTGACAACACATTAAAATATAAATAAAAAATTTAGTTTTAATAGGTCTAAGACTCTCTCTTTATTACTTCATCCTCAACCTCCTTAGAGAAAGTCTTGGGTGGGCACAAACCCACCACCTTATCCTTAGACACATCCAATAGTGAAGTGACAACTCATCATACTTTAATCCATTTTTTTTAAATACACTTCTGACTTCTCACTACCCATCGCAGAGTTTGGAAGAGGGAAGAGGGAGAGGGAGAGGGAGAGGGAGAGGGAGAGAGGAAGGTGATAAGGGGAGAGAGAAGAGTGAGAAGAAGTCAAAAGTGTATTTAAAAAAAAATAAAAAAAAAAGGATTAAAGTATTATGAGTTGTCACTTCACTATTGGATGTGCCTAAGGATGAGGTGGTGAGTTTGTGCCCACTCAAGACTTTCTTGTTTTGAATTGCGGTTATGAAAAGAGCACTTCAAACATTGGTTGATCATCTTTTGAAATCAATTTTCAAAATGAATTTGGTCATTGCAAATTAAATGAAAAGATCAGATGGTGGGCATTCAAGTTATGGGTCTTGCTGTAACACCCACCCCTTAGGGTATTACTACGTAACACATGCGGAAGTAAATTAAAAGGTAATTTGCTGGTTTCTTTCAGAAAATTGTTTTCTTTTAAGTCAGGAAACTGGGGTATAAAATTGTTCTTTAAGGATAACTCTGAAATCCATCATACATACATTTAAAACGTAAAGACACGTTCGTAACAAAGTTACCATGACATACAACATTTCTCTAAGTTTCCATTTTCGAAAGAAAAAGTTTAAACTACAGATGGATGTATATAACACTACATTTACCGACCTCTTTAGATATACAACCCAACTCAGACTGCTAAGCTGGTAATTCTATCAAATATTCATTGGAGAGACCCCCAATCAGAATACTTTCCCAACCTCTAACACTAGGTCTTCAAGTGACTTAGAAAGACTCCTCTGCAACATCGGTACTAGAGTACCAAGGTACTCTAGTAAAAACCGAAGAGACCTGATATAACTGTAAGAGTGAGACACCGGCAAATGGATATATCGTACAACAACCATACACATGATACATACAACACCTTGGCATATTAACGTTTTAAACATTACTCATAGGTAAACAACAAGTATTATTTCAGTGGGTCTCATACCTGGATCAATCAATTTTATAAAGATAATGCATGACACTTCAATCATCAGGCTCTAATCTTAATCTCATGAGATACCATCACCGTTTTAACATTAAGAAAGAAAGAGTTGAACAGGCTCATACGCCATGTTTGGTAAGTTGTCTCCGTCACCTCATGCACCCGGATCAACATCATCACGAATCCCTTATAGCGTCCATTCGGATGTATACCTCATCGAATACCACCTCTTAAGCGGGTATTCGGTTAACTCAAGCATGTCTGCTAAGGGGAAATGAATATGAATAAAAGACTTTTCATTATTGAGACTTTTCTTTGTGTTCACTCTTTTCCGTTGTCGAAGCTCAAAGCTAACGACTATTCACAATTTTCATTACTTGAAAATCAATAACACGGGACACGCAGTCCGAGTGCTCAATCACAACACCTTAGACTGATGCCGCAGTCCAAGGTTGTGGTCGTAGAAACAATTATAATTTTATCCATGTTTTATTTCAACATGATAAGGACTCCTAGCCCAAAACAACGAAATTAGGACACACAGTCCTCAATTCCAAAATTAGGACTCCTATCCCATAATATCACGATTAGGACCCTTGGTCCATAATTCTTGACACGGATCTCAGATCATGTGCATAAACTGAATGCTAGAGGCAACGTCTCGCGAACTAGTATTCTCTTTCACATGTGCTTACTTTTCGCTCAGTGAAAAATCAAAACCAAAACAAAACCTCGGTCACTTATCCAAGTATCCGGGATGTTTCTAAATCATTTAGGAGAAAATCTTTTCCTTTACAAACTCTTTTACAAAACAATCTGGAAATTCGTTTGCTTTTGAAATCCTTGATCGAATAAAGTCAAATATTTTCAAAGGGGTTTTGCCTTCATAAAACACATAGTTCGAAAAGGGTTTTCTCTCGTACAAACTTTGGATCATAAAAAGGTAATTTCTATTGACTTTAAAATACTTCAACGTTTCTTTTCCAAAACTAGAATCTCATTCTCTTGAAGTAAGCGTTTTAAACAAGGAACTTTAATAAATGAAACCAATACTTTCAAAGTTCTATTCAAGGCTTATTAAGGCTTTTAATCCTTATAATCATTATGCCTGGACTCAAGTCCGGCTTCTCAAACTTCAATCAACAGTAATACATTCTCAACAATAATATCACAGTTAACGACAGTTCATCACATATATACAACTCACGATACTTTAAGGCAAGTAATAATCAAATTCAAGTAACAATCACAATAGTTCAAGTAAACAAGTCATTCAAGTATTTGCTCCACATAATAATAATATTCAAATCACTCAAGTAAACACATACACACATGCATATAGTCATTGAATATCCCTAGGCAATCCCCTCTTACCTGCTGTGAAGGTAAGGAGATTAGATGCTCGAAGAGGTATACCACGAACGTCCTTGTTTCCTCCGTGATGGAAGTCTAAGGTTATGAACACAAAATCACAAGTTAAAAATCAAACAAGAACACTAAACCACAAGGTATATGTAACACCCCGATTTTCACTGCTTTCTAGTGTCGGTAATTATATATAAAAATATATTTTTATCCGAGACTTAGAAAACTGTTTTGGGTAAAATACTGTTATTTTCCTGTCATGCTATATATCTTATGGTTACGATGCAATTTTGGATTGAAAATTCAGACGGAACCCGGTCTGCGTTTTCACTGACAGTAAAAGTTTACTGCTCAGAAGACCTAATTTTGAGTCGTGAACGAGATGAAAAATGTTTTTATCGTATTTACTACGATATTGGAAGTTTTGAAAATTTTGGTAAAAAAATTAAAATATTATATTTGTTGCGGGCATATACGTCGAGATGTCTCTAGGAAGAGCTTGAGCCAGATGAATCGGGAAGTCGGAAACATAGCAGAGATGTTGGATTGACCGACTTGACGAGCATTTATGACGAGTTTATCCATATCATAAATGGCCATAATGGCACATTTATGGCAAAATTAAATTTTCCTATGAAATGACCAAAATGCCCTTGTCTTTTTATGACAATTTCAAGTAAATGCCATTGGACAAGTTGACCAAACCTTGCCCAACCCTCACGGCTTCAATAGTGTCATCTCCCTTAAGATGGTTGTCTTCTTCATATAAATACCAATCTTCCATTTTCATGTTCTTCTTCTTCAAAGTTCATCAACTTGCATAAGAACACCATAGGAAAAATTCAAAAGAAACTCATCCAAATCTTGTTTTCTTGGATCAACAAGAGGTAATACCTTATTCTCTTGTCATTTAAATCATTTCTCTTCACAACTTTTGAGAGATTCATGGCTAAGAATCATATGTTCTTCATTTGTTTAAAGTTCTTGGAGTTAGATTCAAAATTTCATAACTAATTCTAGAAAAATCCTTTTGACATGAAACCAATTGCTATGATCTTATAATCATATCTATTTTCATCATCTAGAAGCACAAGATCATGAGAAATTTATTTCCTTGATTTTTGGTTATGGCCGAACCTAGGTTAACTTTGAGTTTTTAGGTTTTGTTTCATTTTCATGACTTGATTCATGATTCAATCCTTTTGTATCTTGCTAGTTCTTTTATTCAAGTATATAGAAGATCAAGAAAATCAAACTTTAACATATTAATCTCATCAAAACCGAAACCCTAGATTTGTGAACTCAAGGGTTTTGTGATTCAAAAGTTGTTTGTAACACTTGAATCAAACCCTAAGTTTTGTATATTGATTAAATCCCAAAAGTTGATGAAATTTTAAAACTTCTAGCCTATTGATCTTGAGGAAATCCGAACCCTAGTTCTTAGAACTAGATGAGTTTAGTTCATGTCTTAGTTCATAATCATGGTTAAAGTGATTAATCATGCTTAATTAACTTATGGATCATTAATCCTTAAGTTAATCAAATTTTAAACTTGGATGAGTTTTCAAAGCTTTTGTTTTGTTTTTCACTGAGCAAAATGTTTTACAAGCAGATAAATGAGCCTAGAAACCGAGACGTCGGGGTTCTAGTGTTGTATGGACACGTAGATCAAGGATCTGTGTCATGGGACGGAGTGTCCTGCAAGTTTTGTTTTTGGACTGTGTGTGTCCTAAGTTGATGTGGACAGTGTGAGTTCCATATCCGCGAGCCTAAAACTGGTGCATCGGTTTAAGGGCATCGTGATTGAGCATTCGGACTGTATGTCCTATGTTGAGATTAAAAGATTGGGACGGTGTGTCCTGTATTTGTTTTAAAGTGAAAAGTCTTAATTTAAAAGAATTAAGCATGGTCGTTAAGCTTTGTGCTTCGACGAGGAAAGATTATTACGACAAAGAAAACAAACGAGAATAAAAGTTTTTCTCATGCATTTAATGGCCATTGTGTCATGTAAATGGCATTGAATCCAGAGTGGATCAATGTATATTACAGACGTGTCAGGTGGTGATGATCATTGAGGTCCGGAGTGGATCAATGTATCTTTTATAGGACTTTGTGTCCAAATTGATAGGACTTTGTGTCCAGATTGTATATATGTGCCGCTATTTTCTAATTATGGAATAGTGTCATTGCTTTGCATGAGCATCCTAACGAGAATGGGGATGTGCACAATTGTGTCGTTGCTTTGCATGAGCATCCTAACGCGAATGGGGATGTGCACAATTGTGTTAGGTGCTGGCATGAACATCCTATCGGGAATGGGGATGTGCACCATTTATTTTCTTGGGCATTGTTTTGTTCGTTTTTACGATGCGCCATGTGCGAGCCTGATCAGCTTGAAACGAAACAGAAAGTTGTGGGATCTCCGGAGATTAGGTATCAAATTAGAAATTGAACATAGAAGTGTCATGCATTTTTATAAAATGACGATGATTGTCGGGCATGAAGCCCTGTGAGTTATATTATTTTACTGTAAGAATTCATGTTATTATATTGTGAATATTTGGTAATTGCTATTTGAGAGTCTTGCATGGGGTTGTCTTATAAAACTCATATATTGGAAACTCACCCTTACAAACATTTTAGATGGATTCGGACGAGGTGGATTTGAACTACTCGGGGGTACGATCCCTGACGTTTGACGATGCTGATAGAGGAGACGCCTGGGTTATTAACCCAGGGGCTCGGAGTGCTACTTATACTGGTCCAGTAAGGACTCTCCGAGGTACGATCATTGAAGGACCACAACAGTTAGTACATAGCAGGGAAACAATTGAGATATCGCTACCACCCATCTGGATGATACTACAGTATTTAGTACAACATGGGAGTCTGGAACACCAACCGCCTCAGTTTATTCAACCACTACAACAAGTTGCACCAGGATCACCTCCTGCGCCCATTATATTAGTTCCAGAGAACATTCCGGAGGAGATGGAGGAAGACCCGAGGAGGAGAATCCGGTGGAAAATCCCGACTATGTTCCTTTAGCGAGGCGAAAGTGCGGAGCTACTGGAGAGGGGGCTGTTGTATCCTCTCCAGACACATCTTCAGGGGGTGGGGGAGTGTACACTGGGCTTCCCAATGGTTTTATAATGTGGTGACCAGCTTAGGATGTAGTTTTAGAAATAGTGGGAATTTTAGGATAGTCTGAATTAGTGACTCCTGAGAGTCATCTTTTGAGTAGTATTTTCAGACACCCACTATGACTTAGTTGTAAAAATTTCTGATGATGTAAAATATTTGTGACAAGTGGATAGTGACCTAGTAAGAAAAGGGTCATTCGTAAAATAGAGAAGTATATGTGAAATATATATATATATATAGTGGTGTATATTATATTATGAGAGTTTGAATGTATGTGCAGAAAAAGAAAAAAAAATTTATCACTATTTTTTAAAAAAATAAAAGAAGTATAGGGAATTAGAAAATGCATCTTATTTTCCGAAGAAAACCAGCAACTTAATATTTTATTTAGTTTGATGTTTGGGTAATGTTACATAAATGTGATACCTGAAAAGGGGGTGTCGCATTTAGTGGTATCAGAGCTGGTCGAGTCTTTCAGGAAATCTTTGGGGGTAGGTCTGTTGTGTTGATGTTGTGTGATCTCTGAAGAGAATTGTTTGAATTACTTCTTAGAAGTAATATGTGTTAGTTATTAGATTAAAGTCTTATTTTATGGTTGCCATTTAACTGATTATGTCTTGTAGGTCAGTTATGGAACCAGAGGGTGGACTTGGACGTGGACGTGGACGTGGTCGTGGACGTGGACGCGGTCGAGGAAGAGGTCGTAGAGGTGGTCATGTTAACGGTCAAGAGAAATTTGAGGAAAATTATGAAGAAGGAGGAGGTATGAACTTTGCTGCATAAGCAATGGCAGATGTTTTGCCTTGCTATTATACAACAAACCGCAACGATGGCTGCCCGAATTTGCAGGAACAAATTCGAGCGGAGCAGTGTGAAGGTAGAAGTCTTCTTGCTTTTAGACTTGAGAATCCTCCACAATTTCATGGAGATGTGGATCCTGTTAAGGCTGACTTATGGATTCGGGAAGTGGAGAAGATTTTTGAGTTAATCAATAGTCCAGGAAGGAGTGAAGGTACCGTATGCTACCCATTTCTTTGTTAGGGGATCTTGAATATTGGTGGAGAGGTACTAAGCAACTATTAGAAGTAGAAAATCAGGTGATTACTTGGGAGATATTTAAGAACATGTTTCTGAACAAGTATTTTCCACAAAGCGCTCGAGCAGAGAAGGAGCAGGAATTTTTACGTCTATCTCAAAGGGATTTAACTGTAGGAGAGTATGCAGCTAAATTCGAGTCATTGGCCAAATACTTTCGCTTTTTCCAAAACAATCCGGATGAAGATTGGAAGTGTGAACGTTTTGAAGCAGGATTACGGTTCGAGATTAAGGAATCTGTACTTCCGTTGGAAATCAGGAATTTCCAAGCTTTGGTTGAGAAGTGTAGGAAGATTGAGCAAATGAGGAAGGGAAGAGATAACAGAGGATATGCGGGAGGACCATCAAAATCCAAAGGTCAATATCAGAACCAGAAAGGGAAGCAGGTCAAGAGTAAACCGTATTATCCAGCACCGGGAAGTAATCGTTATCAACAACCCTATCATCCTGTAGCTACTGCATCAAGTGGTGGAGACCAGAAGAATCAAAATCAAAACACAATCAGGAAATGTTTCAAGTGTGGAGACCCAAATCATATGGCGAATAAATGTCCAGTGAAAGTACCCAGGTGTTATACTTGTGGTAAGGTGGGACATATGGCTAGAGACTGTGGTAAACCAAGGACTACACCAATTGTCAATACTGTCAAGACCAATAAACGGATAGCTAAGGGGAGAGTTTACACCATGAGTGGTGCTGAGGCTTCTAATTCTGACGATCTTATACAAGGTAGTTGCGACATAACTGGTAATCTCTTAACTGTACTTTTTGATTCGGGTGCGACGCATTCCTTTATTTCGATGGATGTTCTGAAACATTTGAAATTGCCTATTTCATCTTTGTCCTATGACTTGATTGTTTCAACTCCAACTGCTAGGCCAGTTGTTGTGAATTCTATATGTCTGAACTATCCTATTGTTATTCAGGATAGACATTTTCTTGTTGATTTGATATGCCTGCCTTTAATACAGTTAGATGTAATTTTAGGCATGGATTGGTTATCTTCCAACCATATTATGTTAGATTGTGCAAATAAGACTCTAGTTTTTCCTAATCCTGAGATTTCTGGAATTTTATCTACCAACCATATAAGAACTTTTTCGAGAGAAAGATGTCAGGGATACATGCTTTTAACTAACTTAGAAGTCGAGAGGGAGATCGATTTGAGTACTCTGCCTATTGTGAGAGAATTTCCGGATGTGTTTCCTAATGATGTCCCTGGATTGCCGCTGAGAAGAGAAATTGAATTCTCCATCGATTTGATACCGGGAACAGGGCCGATTTCTATTTCTCCGTATAGGATGGCGCCTACAGAGCTTGTTGAATTGAAAACTCAACTAGAGGATCTTTTGTCAAAACAATTCATTCAACCAAGTGTTTCTCCGTGGGGAGCACCAGTTCTGCTAGTGAGGAAGAAAGACGGAGGTTCGAGACTTTGTGTGGATTTTCGACAACTAAATAAAGTAACGATTAAGAATAAGTATCCGTTACCACGTATAGATGATCTGATGGATCAATTGCGAGGAGCTGTTGTGTTCTCGAAGATTGACTTGAGAACAGGTTATCATCAGATTAGAGTAAAAAGTGAAGATATTCCAAAAACTGCGTTCAGAACTCGTTACGGACATTATGAATATCTCGTAATGCCATTCGGAGTAACCAATGCACCAGCCGTTTTCATGGACTAGATGAATCGGATTTTTCGTCCGTTTCTTGATAAGTTTGTTGTGGTGTTCATTGATGACATTCTTATTTACTCTAAGAGTAATGAGGAACATAAAGAACATTTGCAACAAGTTTTACAGATTTTGCGTGAGAAAGTTTTGTATGCGAAATTGTCTAAGTGTGAATTTTGGCTTAAGGAAGTAAAATTCTTAGGACATGTGATTACCGAGGAAGGTATTGCTGTCGATCCTGCAAAAGTGGAAGCGGTACTTTCTTGGGAAAGACCAAAGACAGTAACGGAGATCAGAAGTTTTGTGGGTTTAGCCGGTTACTATAGAAGATTTATTGAAGGATTTTCCAAGATAGTTGCGCCGTTAACTTTGCTTACGAGAAAAGATCAACCTTTTGTATGGGAAGACAAATCTGAAGAAAGTTTTCAGAAGATCAAGGAACAATTGACAACTTCACCAGTTTAATCTTTTGCTGAACCAAATGAACCTTACGAAGTGTATTGTGATGCTTCTTATCAAGGTTTAGGATGTGTGTTGATGCAACATAGGAAAGTTGTAGCTTACGCATCACGTCAATTGAAGACACATGAAAGAAATTATCCGACGCATGATCTGGAGTTGGCTGCAATGGTTTTTGCACTAAAGATCTGGAGGCATTACTTGTACGGAGCAATATTCGATGTCTTCAGTGACCACAAAAGTTTAAAGTATCTGTTTGATCAGAAGGAGCTCAACATGAGACAAAGACGTTGGATGGAATTTTTAAAAGATTACGATTTCAAATTGCAGTATCATCCTGGAAAGGCTAATGTTGTAGCTGACGCACTTAGCAGAAAAGCCATTCATATCTCAGTTATGATGGTAAGGGAATTAAAATTAATAGAAGAGTTCCGTGATCTCAATTTGATTATGGAATTTGATAAAGAGAAAATCAGTGTGGGAATGATCAAAATTTCTAGCGGATTAATGGAAGAAATCCGAGAATGACAAATTTCGGATGTCTATCTTCAAGAAAAGAGGGAATTGATGAAACAAGGAAAGGTTGCAAAATTTAGTTTGGGATCAGATCATATCTTAAGGTGCAATGGACGAATATGTGTACCTGATAATCCTGAGATGAGAAAGATGATTTTAGATGAATCTCATAAGAGTAAGTTAAGTATTCATCCTGGATCGAAAAAGATGTATCAAGATTTGAAACAAAGATTTTGGTGGCCAGGCATGAAAAAGCAAGTAGCAGAATACGTTGCATCTTGTCTGACGTGTCAAAAAGCAAAGGTGGAACATCAAAGGCCAGGAGGTATGCTTACATCACTAGATATACCAGAATGGAAGTGGGACAGTATATCAATGGATTTTGTGGTAAGTTTACCACGAACTTCTAAAGGCTTTGATTCAATTTGGGTAATTGTTGACAGGCTAACGAAATCGGCACATTTCTTACCTGTTAAGATTAATTATACAGTAGAGAAATTGACGGATATCTATATCAAGGAAGTAATCAGATTACATGGGATACCATCAAGTATTGTGTCAGATAGAGATCCAAAGTTTACTTCACGTTTTTGGGGAAGTTTACATCGAGCCTTAGGAACTAAGTTAAGGTTTAAGTTCAGCTTAGCATCCTCAAACTGATGGACAAACGGAAAGAACGATTCAATCATTAGAAGATTTACTGAGAGCATGTGTTTTAGATCATCGAGGAAGTTGGGATGATTTGTTACCACTGATTGAATTCACATATAACAACAGTTTTCATTCAAGCACAGGGATGGCACCCTATGAGGCTTTGTACGGAAGGAAATGTCAAACACCTTTGTGTTGGTACCAAGACGGAGAGAGTATGATGTTAGGGCCTGAAATCGTACAGCAGACGACGGAAAAAGTAAAACAAATCCGTGAAAGGATGAAAACAGCACAAAGTAGACATAAGAGTTATTCAGATCAAAGGAGACGACCTCTCGAATTTGAAGAAGGTGAACATGTATTTCTGAGAGTCACACCAACGACTGGGGTAGGTAGGGTTATGAAATCCAGAAAACTCACTCCTAAATTCATTGGACCATACCAAATTCTTCGTCGTGTTGGTCCAGTAGCCTATCAAATTTCTTTGCCGCCATTTCTTTCAAATATTCATGATGTGTTCCATGTTTCACAACTAAGGAAGTATATTCCTGATCCATCATATATAATCGAACTCGATGAAGTACAATTAAAAGAAAACTTGTCTTATGAGACTTCACCTGTACGAATCGAAGATAAGATGATTAAGCAACTCAGGGGTAAGCAAATCTCATTAGTTAAAGTTATTTGGAATGAAACTACTGGAGAAGCGACGTGGGAGGCTGAGGACAAGATGAGATTACAGTATCCTGAACTCTTTACAGGTACGTAATTTCGAGGACGAAATTTTCTTTTAGTGGGGTAGTAATGTAACACCCCGATTTTCACTGCTTTCTAGTGTCGGTAATTATATATAAAAATATATTTTTATCCGAGACTTAGAAATTTTTTTTGGGTAAAATGCTATTATTTTCCTGTCATGTTTTATATCTTATGGTTACGATGCAATTTTGGGTTGAAAATTCAGACGGAACCCGGTCTGCGTTTTCACTGACAGTAAAAGTTTACTGCTCAGAAGACCTAATTTTGAGTCGTGAACGAGATGAAAAATGTTTTTATCGTATTTACTACGATACTGAAAGTTTTGAAAATTTTGGTAAAAAAATTAAAATATTATATTTGTTGCGGGCATATACGTCGAGATGTCTCTAGGAAGAGCTTGAGCCAGATGAATCGGGAAGTCGGCAACGTAGCAGAGATGTTGGATTGACCGACTTGACGAGCATTTATGACGTGTTTATCCGTATCATAAATGACCATAATGGCACATTTATGGCAAAATTAATTTTTCCTATGAAATGACCAAAATGCCCTTGTCTTTTTATGATAATTTCAAGTAAATGCCATTGGACAAGTTGACCAAACCTTGCCCAACCCTCACGGCTTCAATAGTGTCATCTCCCTTAAGATGGTTGTCTTCTTCATATAAATACCAATCTTCCATTTTCATGTTCTTCTTCTTCAAAGTTCATCAACTTGCCATAAGAACACCATAGGAAAAATTCAAAAGAAACTCATCCAAATCTTGTTTTCTTGGATCAACAAGAGGTAATACCTTATTCTCTTGTCATTTAAATCATTTCTCTTCACAACTTTTGAGAGATTCATGGCTAAGAATCATATGTTCTTCATTTGTTTAAAGTTCTTGGAGTTAGATTCAAAATTTCATAACTAATTCTATAAAAATCCTTTTGACATGAAACCAATTGCTATGATCTTATAATCATCTCTATTTTCATCATATAGAAGCACAAGATCATGAGAAATTTCTTTCCTTGATTTCTGGTTATGGCCGAACCTAGGTTAACTTTGAGTTTTTAGGTTTTGTTTCATTTTCATGACTTGATTCATGATTCAATCCTTTTGTATCTTGCTAGTTCTTTTATTCAAGTATATAGAAGATCAAGAAAATCAAACTTTAACATATTAATCTCATCAAAACCGAAACCCTAGATTTGTGAACTCAAGGGTTTTGTGATTCAAAAGTTGTTTGTAACACTTGAATCAAACCCTAAGTTTTGTATATTGATTAAATCCCAAAAGTTGATGAAATTTTAAAACTTCTAGCCTATTGATCTTGAGGAAATCCGAACCCTAGTTCTTAGAACTAGATGAGTTTAGTTCATGTCTTAGTTCATAATCATGGTTAAAGTGATTAATCATGCTTAATTAACTTATGGATCATTAATCCTTAAGTTAATCAAATTTTAAATTTTTCCTAACCTAGATAATGGGTTGAAGCCGAACCCTAACCTTCATAAACTAAGTGTATTGTTGTTTGATTTGATTTATTTTGGTTATAATTCATTTGAAGGAAATAACTGAGTTAGCTGAGTCAAGCTGACGGATCTTTTTATTTATTAAAATTTTTTTATTTATTAAAATTTTTGTTTTGTTGACCTTTATTGGAAATTATTTCTTAAAGTGAAATAATTAGAAATCAAAGGAAATTATAAATGATTTTTGAAATTTATTAACGTTTTAACAGAAAAGAATTTATGTAACAATGTTTTTATTCAGTGAAAGTATTCCGTTAAACTTGGATGAGTTTTCAAAGCTTTTGTTTTGTTTTTCACTGAGCAAAATGTTTTACAAGCAGATAAATGAGCCTAGAAACCGAGACGTCAGGGTTCTAGTGTTGTATGGACACATAGATCAAGGATCTGTGTCATGGGACGTAGTGTCCTGCAAGTTTTGTTTTTGGACTGTGTGTGTCCTAAGTTGATGTGGACAGTGTGAGTTCCATATCCGCGAGCCTAAAACTGGTGCATCGGTTTAAGGGCATCGTGATTGAGCATTCGGTATGTATGTCCTATGTTGAGATTAAAAGATTTGGACGGTGTGTCCTGTATTTGTTTTAAAGTGAAAAGTCTTAATTTAAAAGAATTAAGCATGTTCGTTAAGCTTTGTGCTTCGACGAGGAAAGATTATTACGACAAAGAAAACAAACGAGAATAAAATTTTTTTCTCATGCATTTAATGGCCATTGTGTCATGTAAATGGCATTGAATCCAGTGGATCAATGTATATGACAGACGTGTCAGGTGGTGATGATCATTGAGGTCCGGAGTGGATCAATGTATCTTTTATAGGACTTTGTGTCCAAATTGATAGGACTTTGTGTCCAGATTGTATATATGTGCCGCTATTTTCTAATTATGGAATAGTGTCATTGCTTTTCATGAGCATCCTAACGGGAATGGGGATGTGCACAATTGTGTCGTTGCTTTGCATGAGCATCCTAACGGGAATGGGGATGTGCACAATTGTGTTAGGTGCTGGCATGAACATCCTATCGGGAATGGGGATGTGCACCATTTATTTTCTTGGGCATTGTTTTGTTCGTTTTTACGATGCGCCATGTGCGAGCCTGATCAGCTTGAAACGAAACAGAAAGTTGTGTGATCTCCGGAGATTAGGTATCAAATTAGAAATTGAACATAGAAGTGTCATGCATTTTTATAAAATGACGATGATTGTCGGGCATGAAGCCCTGTGAGTTATATTATTTTACTGTAAGAATTCATGTTATTATATTGTGAATATTTGGTAATTGCTATTTGAGAGTCTTGCATGGGGTTGTCTTATAAAACTCATATATTGGAAACTCACCCTTACAAACATTTTAGATGGATCCCGGACGAGGTGGATTTGAACTACTGGGGTACGATCCTTGACGTTTGACGACGCCGATAGAGGAGACGCTGGGTTATTAACCCAGGGGCTCGGAGTGCTACTTATATCTTGGTCAGTAAGGACTCTCCGAGGAATCGGTCGTTGAAGGACCACAACAGTTAGTACATAGCTGGGAAACAATTGAGATATCGCTACCACCCATCCTGGATGATACTACGATTATTTAGTACAACATGGGAGTCTGGAACACCAACCGCCTCAGTTTATTCAACCACTACAACAAGTTGCACCAGGATCACCTCCTGCACCCATTATATTAGTTCCAGAGAACATTCCGTAGGAGATGGAGGAAGACCCAGAGGAGAATCCGGTGGAAAATCCTGACTATGTTCCTTTAGCAGACGAAGGGTCTGGAGTTGCTGGAGAGGGGGCTGTTGTATCCTCTCCAGACACATCTTCAGGGGGTGAGGGAGTGTACACTGGGCTTCCCAATGGTTTTATATAGTGGTGTCCAGCTTAGGATGTAGTTTTAGAAAGAGTGGGAATTTTAGGATAGTCTGAATTAGTGACTCCTGAGAGTCATCTTTTGAGTAGTATTTTCAGACACCCACTATGACTTAGTTGTAAAAATTTCTGACGATGTAAAATATTTGTGACAAGTGGATAGTGACCTAGTAAGAAAAGGGTCGTTTGTAAAATAGAGAAGTATATGTGAAATATATATATAGTGGTGTATATTATATTATGAGAGTTTGAATGTATGTGCAGAAAAAGAAAAAAAAATTTATCACTATTTTTAAAAAAAATAAAAGAAGTATAGGGAATTAGAAAATGCATCTTATTTTCCGAAGAAAACCAGCAACTTAATATTTTATTTAGTTTGATGTTTGGGTAATGTTACGTAAATGTGATACCTGAAAAGGGGGTGTCGCAGTATAGGTTCGGCCAAGACTAGTTCTTAGGGTTAGAGATTCCCGAAAATTATACAACTCATGGATTTATGATCCTTAAGTGTTAGGAGTTCATAAACACTGATCATTTAACAAAGTTGAATTAAAATCCCACTAAGTTATAAACTTAGGGTATTCGGCCAAGGCTAGTAAAATAGGCTATCATTCACTAAACTTTCCAATCTCTTAGGTTTAGCATCCATATGTATTAAGGAGCTCAAAACCATGATCATTTTGGAAAAATAAGAACAAAGTATCCTAGGTCCACAACCTTCTAGGTTCGGTCTTCATAGGATTTATAGGCTAAAAATCTTTAAACTTTCCAATCTCTTAGACTTAGCATCCAAATATCTTATGGAGCTCAAGTCCATGATCATCTTGGAAAACAATGGAAACTTAAACATTCCAATCTCTTAGACCTAGCATCCAAATATCTTATGGAGCTCAAGTCAATGATCATCATGGAAAAATGAAAGTAATACATACTAGCTTTAATAACATAGAATAAACAAGTTAGAAATCCTTAAACTTTCCAATCTCTTAGACTTAGCATTCAAATATCTTATGGAACTAAAGTCCATGATCATTTTGGAAAAATAAAAACTCAAACATCCTAGCACCTAAACACTAAGTTTCGGCCATCATAGGTTGATGAGGAAAACATTATTTGTTTAACAATAACTCTTAGGTTTAGAATCACAAGGTATTAAGAGTTCGAAATCCATGATCAATACTTGGAAAGTTGAAACATAGTATCCTAGGCCTACTTATTCATATTTTTCGGCCATCATAGGAACAAGCTATCAAAACTTCCAAGATTTATAGATTCAAGATCAAGGGATAATTAGAAACTCAAACACATGATTATATTCCAAAAGTTGAAACAAAAACTTCCTAGGTCACAAATGCAAGCATCCGGCCTTCATTGGGAGAGATGGATAGAGATTTTTTTTTTACACAACCTCTTAGTATGTGAAAATATAAGTTAACACAAGACTATAGAAAGTGGTTTCAACTCAAAAGGAGTTTTCTACCATTTTAGAGAGATTTTAGAAGTTTAAATCATATAAAGAACACATAAAGTAAACTAAGAAATAAAATATGAAACTTGAAAAACGATTCATATGAGAGCATTACCCTTAGTATAATGAAGAACTTAAGTAGAAAAGATGAATAAAAACTAAAGCTTTAAGAGCTTGAACTTTTAGAAGAAAGAAGAAGATGAAGGTTTAATGGAGGTTGAAGGAGGAAGATGATGAAGTGAAAATGAAAGGGCATATATAGGGAAAGGGGAGAAGTCCACGGCTCCAAGGGAAAGAGAGGGAGAGCTTGTTGAGGAAGCTTGGTGGTTTGATGCTTGATTGGATGGAGGAAGATAGAGAAATGACTTTTTGGATTAGAATAGTATTATAATTTGAAAAGTGTGATGATTACACTTTTAAAGTGTGTCATAGCCTCTTCCATCATGTCTCCTTACTTCTTTAATGGTCCCTAATCTGCTCCATCTCGTACCCGGTTGCATTTATGATCGTAATTCTTCCGATGTTTTTCGCCCGAATAAAATATTATATTTTATTTTTGAACGAAAATTTTCAAAATAACCAATTTGAAGAAAACATAATAAAAACACCAACTGTCTTGTTCATGGGTCAAAATTAGGTTTTCTGCACAATAAACTTGTACCGGCAGCAGACTGGCTTCCATCTAAATTTTCAACCGAAAATTTTACCGTGACTTCATATGATATAACAACACAAGAAAATGATTTTAGTTTAATTAAAATCATCCTCTGAGTTTAATCTAAAATAAAAATATTTAAATATATATTTACTGCTACAGAAAGCATAGGAAAATAAGGGTGTTACACTTGCTAACCAGTACTCTAAGGGTATTGGTTAATGAATTCAAAGATAGAAAATTATAATTGGAAAGTGTAACTTTTAAGAGTTTAATGATTTGAATACATCACTTTCCCATTTAAATTTTCTATGTTTAGTTCCTTAACCAATGCCCTTAGGGTACTAGTTAGCATTTCCCTCAAGTTATTCCCCATTTCATGGCTTTAACGTTCACATTTGATCCAAACTAGTGTAGTTGCCCGTGCGTCCGTTAGATGGTTATTTTTGTAATAGTTTATTATAAATAATTTCAACATGAACAATATTAAATGTATTATTTTTTTGAATATAAAATAATACTATTGTGTGCAACAGTTAGATTCATATATTCAATAGTTAATGAATAACAGGCTACATGACAAATTTGTATAATAAAAATTTTAGTAGGTTTTATAAAATCTTGACTTTTCATTACATATGAGTTCATGATATGCAATATGTTAATCTTTAATGTTTATGAAAAGAATACACATTTCCATGATATTATATGTTATTGTATTAAACATTTATATAACAACAACAATAGAAGATACTTTGATGAAAAGAAAGCAATCATACTTTGATATTCAACACTATTTTAAATATGTATGATCCTGTTATTTAGGGTAAGTTATAATATTGGATTGTTATGTTCAATTTAAGTATCAGATTATTTCTTCTTTTATTAATTTTTCATTTTTCGTAAATTTTTATTTTGTTTTCTGTGAGTTTTTATTAATCTGAGACAATGATTTTATTTTTTCATAAGAAAGTGACACGTGTCACCCGTTTATTCGTTCACAATAAAAGCATGCTACAATTTAAATTTAAGAAAAGGACCTAGTATGAATAACACAATAATTAAAATAATTAACTAAATAATTATTTTTTAAGAAAATGTCAGATGTCGTCGGTGACACGTGTCGCCAATTTATTCGTCCACGAAAAATCAAGCTACCATTTGTTTTAAACAAATTATCTAATATTTAACTATTTTATATTTAAATTGTTAAATTCATCAAACACGAAGGTGGAAATAAAAAAAAAGTCAAAAAAAGAAGGCAATATAATAAATAATAAAACAATAAGTAAAATAATAATCTAAATAATTTTTAATTTAAAAAATCCAGAGGTAAAAAATCTACGTGGGCACGACCCGTGACATTTGGCGCCGACCTTTTCGTCCACAATAAAAGAATGACATAGTTAAAAAATAAGAGAAGGCTCATCAAGCTACCATTTGTTTTAAACAAATTATCTAATATTTAACAATTTCATATTTAAATTGTTAAACTCATCAAACACGAAGGTGGAAACAAAAAAATTTTGAAAAAAGAAGTCAATATAATAAATAATAATACAATAAGTAAAATAATAATCTAAATATTTTTTATTATAAAAAATCCAGAGGCCAAAAGTCTATGTGGGCACGGCCCGAGACATCTGGCGCCAACCTTTTTGTCCACAGTAAAAGAATGACACAATTGAAAATAAGAGAAGGCCCATGAATGAATTTTAAAATAATTAAAACAATTAACTAAGAGAAAGCCCATTGTAACACCCTTCCCGGGCGCTACATTGTCTGTGACATTTCTATTTTTATAAGATCGAGTAAAATGGAAAATAATTATTTTGCCAAAAATATGGGTTTATTTTTTTTCTTTTCTCTTTCGTAATAATACCATACATAGTCTTTAACATATAACATCAAATTATGCATCAATATTATACAAACCAAGTTCCAAGTATTATCAGTCATACATATTCAGAAAGAAGGCGGAAATACCAATGCCAGTAAATAACAACAGACTTAAATATGTTTATAATAATAATATCTTTAGAGACATAGCTCCACAAAATATAACATAGACACGAGACTGGCCAGACACAAAATACTGAGAAAATTCCATTATACTAAAGCCCTCGAGACGGTGTCCATGTCTCCCGGTACGCTCAAACTCCAGCAGGATGTGATGGAGAAACAGTGTTGTCGTCATCTTCGTCCAACGCAAGATAGAAAACAACAAACCAGAAAATACAGAAATGAGGTGAGATTTCCGTTCATCTTAAACCTAACGCAGACATGCAGTGGTACGACACACAGGTACGCACAAATATCAATAAAAAGTTATATCATCCATCACAACAGAAATAATAATGTTTTACAACAACATAATCACAAGACACCGCTTTTCCTAGATAAGAGACATCTAAGACTCGAGGAATGACCTCTGATCCCCTATACCATGGTTTTAACAAACAGTCGGAAAGAGTGGTTCGGAGGATTGTTCCGGACTACGCCAGCCTTGGGAAATAGAATGCGTCCAGAGTCATCAACGTGCACATTGGCTTTATCGGGAACATCCTACACTACCAGAAAATACATAGTGTCTAGTAGAGCATGTCAGTGTATTGCAAGATCACCATGCCACAGAAGAGCAACCAACTGGGCCTATATGAGTATTTCATACCCCGACACCCCCCAAGCATCAATAGATTGTCACTACGAAATTCGCACCCGCATTAAAGTGTTAGCTCGATCTCCTAGGCACAACGGCCTTACAGAACATAGTTTCACCGTGTTTAGGCAACTTTGCCAGAAATGCGCTCTTCTCGTCTATCCATTGGATGACATAGTTTGATTCCATCAGAATCCTTTCAACATACTGCAACAGATGCTAGATGTCCTTAAGTCCGAATCACCGGTACTTAATCATTAAGCTAAAGTTCTCAAGTAACCTTTGATCTTTGTGCAAAGTTTTCTTAGAATACTTGATTACGAAACCTAGAACATTGTGCATTTGGAACCTAGGTCCAATTATTTATTCCTCTGTACTTTTCTAGTTGAGCCTTTTTCTTTGGCTTTCAATAAAACAAATCATTCTGAGTCCACTAAATTTTATGGAATATGGATAATAAATTATCCATAATTTATGACATAAGGTCGTGTTCCACCCCACGTCATAAATTATTACGTTCGTATTTTCACTAAGTCATTCTTGACTTAGGTTTTTTTACATTTTACAGTAAAATCTCATCTTGAAAGACAAAAATCCTTTTGGCTTAGAACCAAAACCTTTAGATAAAATCCAATCCATTTTCAAGAGTAATATCCTTCAAAGATACTTAGGTATCAATTTCTCCAAAAAATTTCCTCAAAAATCTTTAAAACGTTAAACAACGGTTTTGCCGCTTTTTACTTAATTTAGGCTTAAAAAGCCCAACTTTTAAAGATATGGTTCTTAACCTCAAATGTGTTATTCTCCTAAGTTATATTACTCATGGGAAAAGTTAAAACACTGATTTTACATCATTTATACAAAATTCCTAAAATTTGACCGAACGTCATTAATTTTGTAAATCGCGTAAATCCCCTTTCAACAATTTTACACTCTAATAGTCCAAAACTCATTTTGGAGTTTTAGAACAGTTTTATCAGAATGAAAACCAGTTTCTAACTGTCCAATTACATTTATTTTCGAAATTTTCATTTTAGTCCCTAAACTTTCATTAATTACAAATTAGTCCTTTTTCACTTAAAACCTTATAAATTTTTATTTATAACTCCAAATCACACCAAACCAACTTATTTAGAAATATTTTTCAGTTGCCCTCAAATTTTCCAGAAATCACTTTTCTGCACCAAATATTTTTCAATAATTGCAAAAGGTCCTTTTTCACCAAAAAGCTTATAACTTTTTATGTATTAATCCAATTAACACCAAACCAATTTCTATGGTTTTGTATCATCAAGTAATACAATATTAACATTCAATAACACGAATTTCAGTGCAGCCACTGAAATTCTCAGAAATTGCAATTTAGTCCCTAAGGACTCATAAATCCATAACTTTCATTATACACATCCAAATCAATCCAAACCAATTTCTATATTCTTATACATTCATTTACTTCTCATAAAAATTATTCAAACAATTTAACACATCATGGAACCCTTTTTAAACAACCAAGGCCGAATGGCCTAAAAAGTGATTTATATAATTTTCTCATGTAGTCATGCATCATATAATCATATTCAACATCAATAGTAATTCTACCACAAACACAAACATCAATCAATCCCTCCAAGAGGATCACACACATATAAATCAATAAATTACACAATTTAGATACTTATAATTTATAAGACCATTTACACTAAATAACACTAAGTAAACCATCAACATGTCTACCCTAAGGTAGGATGATGGTAATCTCCCCCATACCTTTGTTGATCACTTGAAACAAGAGGATGATGTTCACCTAGAACTCAAGGTTTGAAACACCAAAACCTAGCCATGGATCATCAACAAAACAACAAGGCATTGAATCTCCAAAATTTTCAAGCTATTGGATAATGAAAAATAGAAGTCATATGAAGATCATAGAAAATGGAATCACATTAAAAGGATTTTTCTATGATTTTCTAGAGATTTTCGAAGTTCTAGATCTAAGAATTTAAAATAACGAACAAGGCATTGAATCATGAAAATAGTTGAAGAACATGACCATGATTGAGTGAGTAGAGTATGGTATACCTCTTGGAATTGAAAAATGGGCAAGGAATCAAGCACTTCACAAACTCAACTATGGTGTTCTTAGCTTTTTGAGAGAAAATGTGAGACGATGAAGATGACGTTAGAAAATGACTAAGTGTGGATGTGAGGAGGCTGCACGAAATTAAGGAAGTGAGGGGCAATTTTGTCCATCAAAAATTGCCTTGGGGACAAAATGGTAAAAATACACAGTGACTAACTTGTAATTCCATTAAAATTCAAGGACATTTTGGACATTTCACACCTAAAGCCATCATGACAAACATGTGATGAGGATTGGTTGGAGATGTGGCTGATTTGTGTCCAGAAATTGTGGGGCAAACTTGTCATTTCGATGAAAGTTCATGGTAAAATCGTCCAAGGGCAAAACGGTCTTTACACTAGTTTAAAGAAATATCTAGATATTTTGTAAAAAGTAATCATGACATGGGTGACTCATCTATGTGACTCACCGTCCTAGGTGGCAAGAGGTCTCAGCATCCAACGTCGGGTTTTGTCTCTGCACGTCCGTTCTCGACTCCGTCGATTACGCGATTTAGGGTTTTACGCCCGAATCGAGTATAGTAACTTATTTATTTTGAAAATTTTCAAAATAAACACTATGGTTGGAAATAAAATATAAACCTAAACGGTTTCGTTCACGGGTCCAAATTAAGTTTTCTGACCAGTAAAATCTTACTGTCAGTGAAAATGCGAATAGAGTTTAAATCTGAGTTTTAAACCCAAATTTTTACCATAAGGTAGTGTATAGCTCTGATTTTATTTTATTAAAAATCATTTTCTAGATCCAATATAAAAATTACGAACAATTAAAATTTTACCGATAATTGAAAAACAGTAAAAACAGCAAAAACAACAAAACGGTTAAAACAGTAAAAACAGTAAAAACGGGGTGTTACACCCATCAAGCTACCATTTGTTTTAAAAAAATTATCTAATATTTAACAATTTTATATTTAAATTGTTAAATTCATCAAACACAAAGGTGGAAATAATAAAAAAATTGAAAAAAGAAGCCAATATAATAAATAATAATACAATAAGTGAAATAATAATCTAAATGTTTTTTATTATAAAAAAATCTAGAGGCCAAAAATCTACATGGGCACGGCCCGTGACATTTGGAGACGGCCTTTTCGTCCACAATAAAAAAATGACACAGTTAAAAATAAGAGAAGGCCCATGAATGGATTTTAAAATAATTAATACAATTAAATAAGAGAAGGTCCATCAAGTTATCATTTGTTTTTAATCAAATTATCTAATATTTAACAATTTTATATTTAAATTGTTAAATTCATCAAACACGAATGTGGAAATAATAATAAAAAAGTGAAAGAATAAGGCAATATAATAAATAATAATACAATAAGTAAAATAAAAATCTAAATATTTTTTATTATAAAAAATCAAGTGGTCCAAAAATCTACGTGGACACGGCCCTTGACATTTGGCGCCGACCTTTTCGTCCATAGTAAAAGAATGACACAATTAAAAATAAGAGAAAGCCCATAAATGAATTCTTCAATAATTAAAACAATTAATTAAATATTTATTATTAAAGAAATGTCAGAGGTCGAAATTATATGAGCACCCCTCCCGTGACACGTGTCACTCGTTTATTTGTCAACAGTAAAAGCATGGTACAAATGTATTTTAAGAAAAGACCCTAGAATAACTTAACAATAATTAAAATAATTAACTAAATATTATTATTAAAAATAGCAGAGGGCAAAAATATATGTGGGCCCTGCCAGTTATATGTGTCACCCGTTTATTCGTCCTCATAAAAATAAAGCTACCATTTATTTTAAGAAAATAATATAATATTTAAAAATTTAATATTTAAATTTTTAAACTCATTAAACCAAAAGGTTGAAATTTAAAATAAAGAAACTGAAAAAGAGAAGGCCATATAATAAATAATAATACAATAAGCAAAATTATTATGTAAATAATTTAAATTATATAAACTAAAAAATATATATAATTTGGGCAGTGACCGCCGTCGACACGTGTCGTCATCCAATTCATCTACTGTGACACAATGGTCAAAAAACTGGAGCGCGTTATTAAAAAAAATTTAATTAAAAAATTAAATAAATAATATTTTTTAAAAAAATAAAAAAATTGGAAATTTTTAAAATTAAATAAAAAGTTAAATAAAAATTTGTTTTTAAATAAAAATGTTTTTAATAAAATTTCAATTAATTTTTGAAAAAAAACGAAAACTTTTTTAAAAAAACATTTTTAAATAATAATCGAAAAAAAATTAAATAAAATTATTATTTAAAAAAAGTGGGAAAACTGTAATAAAAAAAACTTTAATTAAAAAAAATTTAAATAAAAAAATGTTTTTTTAAAATAAGGGTTAAATTAAAAAAACAAATCAAAAAATATTTTTTTTTAATTTTTTTAAATTAAAAAACTTTTTTAAAAAAACAATTCAAACAATAATGTACATTTAAAAAACTAAAAAATTTAATAAAAAGAAATTTAAATTTAAAAATTAAAAAATGTTAAATTAAAAAAAAATTCGAAACAAAATAAGTAAAAAAAAGTATATAAAAATATTTTAAGAAAAGTTTAAAAAAAAAGATTTTAAAACAATTTCGAAAAATAATAATTTTAAAATTGTTTTTATAAAAAAAATATTTTATAAAAAATTTGTTAAATTTTCAAAAAACAAATTTAAAAAAATATTTTATAAACAAATTTGTTAAATATTTTATTGTATCGTGTACGTGCGTTGACGGTTTCTGGATTCGCAGCAAAGTTTTAATCGGATGTTTAAGTTCGTCGAGAGTTAAGAGGGGATTGCCTGAGGGATTTATCCGATGGCTACGTGCTATCTGTTGTTGGTCTGTATATTTTTCTGTGGTTGTGGTGTTTTTGCTTAGCTTGTTTTAAGTTGTGTTATTTATATCTTTGTTTATTTATATGCGGTTAAGTGTTTACTTGCAATTATATATTATAATGTGGTGATGCATGATCTGCTGATGAGTGTGATTCCACCTCATATTTCATTTTCATTTTTCATGCATTTTCATATAGTTTAGGCATTTTTAATTTGATTTTTAAGTTAGTTTTTATCTTGGAACGGGTAAGGCGGTTTTGTGGTGTTGTTTTTCAGGAATTAAGGATGAAATGCTCAGGATTAGCCATGATGGAGCTTGGATGAAGATAGAGCTTGAAAAGTGAAGAAAATGAACCAAACAGAGCCCATCACGGTCTAGCCGTGATGACCATCACGGCCGTGATCGAGCAATAATTGAAAAGAAAGAAGGCAAAAGTCAGAACTGGTCACGGCTAGGCCGTGATGCCCATCACGGCCGTGACATGTACCCTCAACAGGCAGAACTGATCACGGCCTAGCCGTGATGAACATCACGGCCGTGACAGACCAAAAATTGAAGAAGTGCCTATGGTAGAACCCGTCACGGCCTGGCCGTGATGGCCATCACGGCTGTGACACGTATTATTTGGATCTGAATTTATCTATAAAAAAGGCATCTGGGCAGAACAAAAGGGTATCAGACTTGGAACCCTAAAAAGATGTTTTCTCTGAACCAGGGGCTGTTGTGACTGCTGTGGAAAGCCTCCATGGAATTTCTTCTCTCCTTTGTTCCTATTACTTTTGTTTTTGCTTTCTCTACTATTAGTAGCTAAAATCCCTTTTTGTTGGGATTAGATGTAGCTAAACCGAATCTCATGTATTTGCTTTGATCTATTAATCTATGTTTATGCTTCGTTATTAGTGTTTGATTTCTATGCTTAATGCTTTTTGTGGTTTGATCACCCATGAATTGTTCTGAGAATTGATTTGCAATTGGGAAGTTCTTATCAGTTCTTGATCTGAAATCAATCACCTAGTCAACCTTGCATCTAGGAATGGATTTTGGTTTATTAGTAATCGTGTAATACCTACTCTTAATGCAAATTCATTAGTTAAGACACCTAAGGAATTAGGGTTTAATTAGGGGATTTAGGCTCTTGTCATCTAAGGAATTAGGACTTGAGTAATCTTGTGGATTGATTTTAATATTTGAAGCATAAATTGGATTGGTGGGCTAAGTATTGCATGAGGCAAAGGTTTAGTGAAGTTTAATCCCAACATCTTTCATCATATTTGAAGAATTCCCTTTTTGCATTCCAAGTGTTTGATAAAAATCCAAAAAGAATTTGTTCCTTTTATTTTGTTTATCTTAAATGTTAACTCTTGTTGGGCTTGGTATTTAATATTGAGCTCCCTTCCATCCAAATATCTGCTTAAATAGTAGTTGATTTGTTATGTGCTAGTACTTGTCTCAGTCCTCGTGGGAATGATATCCCTCTTACCTCTTTATTACTTGTACGACTTGGTATACTTGCCAATAGTCCCAACAAGTTTTGGGCGCCGTTGCCGGGGACTGTGTTTCAATATTAGCATACCCATTTCGATTACAAATTTAAGCACAATTTTATTTTTGTTTTGTTGTCTGTTTCTCTTTGCTGTCATTTAGTGCTAACATTCTTGGTGTCTAGGCTTTTGTGCATGCGAGGTACTATCCCAGCTGACCAACTTCTCTACGATCCTGAAATAGAAAGAGCGGCTAGGAAGAATCGGAGTCAAGCAAGACAGCAGAAGTTATTAGCACAACAAGAAAAAGAACAAGAGACCTCCACTTCACAAGTTCATCAAGAACCACTTGAGATGGCAGGCAATGGTGAGGGTGCCCCATGGAGGACACTTGGGGATTATGCCAATACAAATGTCAATCGGCATGTCACTAGCATAGTGAGGCCTCTAGTGAATTCCAACAATTTTGAGATCAAGCCGGCTCTCTTGAATATTGTGCAGCAAAATCAATTTGCCGGGATGGAGAAGGAGGATCCTAATAATCATGTCTCCAACTTCATTGAGTTATGTGATACGGTGAAGATAAATGGTGCTACCGATGATGCAATTCGCATAAGGTTGTTTCCTTTCTCTCTAAGAGATAGAGCCAAGGCCTGGCTCTAATCTCAACCAAGGGGGAGCATCACTACATGGGATGACTTAGAGGAAAAATTTCTTGCAAGGTTCTTTCCCGCATCAAGATTTGTGAAGACACGGGGTGATATCACAAGCTTTGCTCAACAAGAGGGTGAGACTCTTCATGACACATGGGAGAGGTTCAAAGACTTGCTCCGAAGATGTCCAAATCATGGGTTTGATGATCTTGTCCAAATGCAAACATTTTACAATGGATTGAGGCCGTCAACCAAGCTTATGTTGGATGCCTCAGCTGGAGGTTCCATGAACACAAAGACACCGGAGGAAGCATTGACTTTGATAGAAGCTATGGCATCTAATGACTATCTGATGCATCATGACCGAGGTACCACATCAAGAAGGGGAGTGTTGGAGTTAGACTTGCAAACTGCACTTTTGGCTCAAAATAAGATCATGACACAACAACTTGAGTCCATCACCAAGCAACTAGCTCAACTCCCACAACAACTCCAAACCATGCAAGGGACAACCATGCCACCTCAACAGGTAATGATATGTGATTTTTGTGGAGGAGATCATGATAATGGAAATTGTGAGGCCACACCTAGTTCGCTAATTACATGGGGAACTATGGGCGGCAAGGTAACAACCAATATTCTAACAATTACAACCAAGGGTGGAGGAATCAAACAAGTTTTGGTTGGAAACAAGATGCCGGACAAGAAAGTAAGCCTCATCCCACACAACCGCCTCAAGACCGGACTTCTATCTTGGAGAACACCCTCAATCAATTCATGCAAATGTCCATGTCAAACCAGAAAAACACCGATGCTTCCATTAAAAACTTGGAGATTCAAGTTGGACAAATTGCAAAGCAACTAGCAGAACAATCTAGCGGCGGTTTTTCAGGTAATACTCAAATAAATCCTAAAGAGCATTGTAAGGATGTTGTTTTGACGAGTTGAAAAATTCTATAAAACGTGAGAGGTGAGCCTTTGTTGAAAAATAAAAGAGATGCATAAAAAAAAGAGTTTAGTGCAGAAAAAAGAGCGAAAATGAGGAAAAAGGCAAAGATGTTGTAATAGAGGGAGAAAGAAAAGACAGTGAAAAAGACAAGAGAGAAAAGTTAGTGGATGAAGATTCAATTTTGAGGAAGAGTAAAAGTCAGATTTTGAAAGATGGAGACAAGCCTCAAGAGATCCCTTGTTATGTAAAGTCGCCATATCCTCACTTAAGCAAGAAGAAGGAGAAGGAAGAGCAATTTGCCAAATTTCTTGACATCTTTAAGAGGTTACAAATCAACATACCCTTTCTTTGAAGCACTAGAGAAAATGCCAACTTATGCAAAGTTCATGAAGGAGTTACTTAAGAAGAAAATGAGGTTCAAAGAAGATGAGACTGTTGCCTTGACGGAAGAATGTAGTGCGATACTTCAATGGAAGCTACCTCCAAAGCTTAAAGATCCTGGTAATTTTACAATCCCTTGCACAATTGGGAGTGTTTCTATTGGGAAGGCCTTGTGTGACTTGGGGGCGAGTATCAATTTGATGCCGCTTTCAATCTTGAACAAGCTTGGAGGCGGTGAAGTGAAACCAACAAGGATGGCATTGCAACTAGCCGATAGATCAATCAAGCGTCCTTTTGGTATTATGGAAGATGTTTTGGTTAAAGTGGATAAGTTTATCTTCCCAGCGGATTTTGTGATATTAGACATGGAGGAGGATGCAGAAGTTCCACTTATATTAGGGAGACCTTTTCTTGCAACTGGTCGTGCTTTGATAGATGTACAAAAAGGCCAACTTTGACTCAGAGTGCAGGATGAAGAGGTTATTTTCAATGTATTTGAAGCTATGCATCGCTCGAGTGATGAAGAGAATTGTTTCCGCATGGATATTGTGGATGTAGTGGCTAAAGAAGTCTTTGCACATCAGCACCACACCTCTACTCTTGAGAAGGTAATTATGAATTCTATTGAAAATCTTGATGAGAAAGAGGAGAAGGAAATAGAGGAATGTTTATGTGATTTGGAAGCTCAACCCAATCAACTTGCTGTCAATACTAAGAAAGAAGAGCTTAAAAAGGATGAAGTCCAAGAAAAGGTCAAGTTATAGCTTAAACCTCTACCTCCTCACTTGAAATATGTGTTTCTTGGTGAGAATGATGAAAATCCTGTCATAGTGAGCAATGTATTGTCCAAATTGGAAGAGGAGAAACTTGTAAGGGTGCTTCGAGAGCATAAAACAGCTATTGGATGGTCCATCTCAGATTTGAAAGGTATTAGCCCTACATTTTGTATGCACAAGATTATGATGGAGGCTGAATTTAAACCGGTGGTCCAACCACAAAGGAGGCTTAATCCTACAATTAAAGAAGTGGTAAGGAAGGAGGTGCTGAAACTCCTTGAAGCCGGAATGATCTATCCGATTTCCGATAGTGCTTGGGTGAGCCCGGTACAAGTGGTTCCCAAGAAAGGTGGCGTGACCGTTGTGAAAAGCGAGAAGAATGAGTTAATCCCAACTAGAACGGTTACCGGTTGGCGAATGTGTATAGATTACCAGAAGCTAAATCAAGCTACTAGGAAAGATCACTTCCCACTTCCATTTATGGACCAAATGTTGGAGAGATTGGCCGGGCAAGCTTATTATTGTTTCTTGGATGGTTATTCGGGTTATAACCAAATTGCGGTTAACCCGGAAGACCAAGAGAAAACTGCCTTCACATGTCCTTTTGGAGTTTTTGCCTATCGGAAGATGCCTTTCGGTCTTTGTAATGCGCCTGCAACATTTCAAAGGTGCATGCTTTCCATTTTCTCTGATATGGTAGAAAAATACATTGAAGTTTTTATGGATGATTTTTCTGTTTTCGGTTCCTTTTATGATAATTGCTTGTCTAACCTTGCTGCTGTGTTAAAGAGGTGCATGGATACCAATTTAGTCTTAAATTGGGAGAAGTGTCATTTTATGGTGTAGGAGGGCATTGTGCCTGGGCACAAGATTTTAGCTAAGGGGATCGAAGTGGATAGATCCAAGATTGATGTAATTGAGAAACTACCTCCACCAGTGAATGTCAAGGGTGTGAAGAGTTTTCTTGGTCATGCAGGCTTTTACCGGCGGTTCATCAAAGACTTCTCAAAGATAGCCAAGCCGTTGTGTAGCCTTTTGAACAAGGACACACCATTTGTGTTTGACACTGCTTGTCTAACTTCTTTTCAGATTTTGAAAGAAAAGTTGATCACCGCTCCCATTCTTGTTGCACCCAACTGGGAGTCACCATTTGAATTAATGTGTGATGCCAGTGGCTACGCAGTTGGGGGCAGTTTTGGGACAGCGAAGGGAAAAGTTTTTCCATGCCATTCACTATGCTAGCAAGGTTCTCAATGAGAACCAAATAAATTATGCAACAACCGAAAAAGAGTTGCTAGCCATAGTGTTTGCATTGGAAAAATTTCGTTCATACTTGATTGGGTCCCAAGTCACTATTTTTACTGATCATGCTGCAATTAAATATTTTTTGACTAAGTTAGATTCAAAACCAAGACTCATAAGATGGATTTTATTGTTGCAGGAATTTGACTTAGTCATTAAGGACAAAAAGGGCAGCGAAAATATGGTGGCCGACCACTTATCTCGGTTAGTGAATGAAGAGGTTACTGCAAAAGAAAAGGACATTCGGGATGAGTTCCCAAATGAGGCTTTATTTCTAGTGCATGAAAGACCATGGTTTGCCGACATGGAAAATTTCAAGGCAGCCAACATTGTTCCAGAGCACCTCACTTGGCAACAAAAGAAAAAATTCTTCAGGGATGCCAACCATTTCATGTGGGATGACCCATTTTTGTTCAAGGTTGTACCATATGGCTTATGGAGGAGGTGTGTTAGTCAAGAGGAAGCGAAGAGTATTTTGTGGCATTGCCATAACTCTCCATATGGTGGACATTACAATGGGGATAGGACAACTGCAAAGGTCCTCCAATCTGGGCTCTTTTGGCCCTCAATCTTCAAGGACTCTTACAATCATGTGAAGAGTTGTGACAAGTGCCAAAGGACCGGGAACATATCTAAAAGGGATGAGATGCCACTTCAAAACATATTGGAGGTTGAAGTATTTGATTGTTGGGGCATAGATTTTATGGGTCCACTTCCACCTTTATTCTCCAATCAATATATCTTTGTGGCAGTGGATTATGTTTCTAAATGGGTGGAGGCCGTTGCAACACCGAATAATGATGCACAAACAGTAATTAAGTTCATCAAAAAGAACATTTTTGCCCGGTTCGGTGTCCCAAGGGTCCTTATAAGTGATAGGGGATCTCACTTCTGCAACTCACAACTGAAAATAGTGTTAACCAAGTATGATGTGAGGCATAAGGTGGCATCTCCATACCATCCGCAAACAAATGGGCAAGCGAAGGTCTCTAAATGGGAGATTAAGCGAATTCTGGAAAAAACTGTGGCAAAATCAGTGAGAATATGAGTCTAAAAAACTGTGGCCAAGCGGAGGTCTCTTGACGATGCCTTGTGGGCTTACCGGACTGCATTAAAAACTTCTTTGGGGTTATCTCCGTTTCAGATGGTCTATGGGAAGGCATGTCATCTACCCGTAGAGTTGGAGCATCGAGCCTTTTGGGCATTGAAGTTTTTGAATTTTGATGCCACTTTGACGGGTGAGAAACGAGTCCATCAGCTGCATGAATTAGAGGAGATGCGCCTTAATGCATATGAGAATGCAGCTATTTACAAGCAGTGAGTCAAGACTTATCATGACAAGAAGATCGTGATGAAATCATTTCAGTCGGAAAACAAGTTTTATTATTCAATTCCCGGCTGAGATTGTTTTCGGGCAAGTTGAAGTCTAAGTGGTCGGGACCGTTCATTGTCAAGGAAGTCTCATCTGATGGAGCTATAGAAGTGGAGGATCCTACTTCAAAAAGGACCTTCAAAGTCAATGGCCAAAGTTTCAAGGCCTACTTGGGTGGTGACATCGAGAGATTGACCATAGCCGTGCGCCTTCGTGATCCTTGAGATCGTCGGCTGTCAAGCTAGTGACGTTAAAGAAGCGCTTCTTGGGAGGCAACCAAGTTTTCTTTCCCTTTTCCATTTGTTTTTGAATTTAACTCTTGAATAATTTGAGAAGATCAAGAGGAAAAAGATCATAAATTAATAGATTTGTCAAGTGTTTTCAGGTTATGAAGGAAGGAAGAGCAAAAAGGCAAGGCCAAAAATACAATGAAGTCATCACGCCCAGGCCGTGACAAGGTGGTCACGACCATGATGAGCTAACCAGAGAGGTCAGAAAAGATCACGGCCCAGCCGTGATATCCATCACGGGCGTGATGAGAAGGACCCTGAAGATCAGAAAGTATCACGGCCTAGCCGTGATGGAGGTCACGGTCGTGACAGGCCAGCTCCTATGGACCAGAGTTGATCACGACCTGCCTGTGATGAGCACCACGGCCATGACACATCTTTCAGCATCTCCTTGACTGGGCATGTGAGCCAGCACCCGCTACCACCTCTGTGAGTTGTTCCATTTTTCTCCTCTCTCCGACTTGATTATTTACATTGGGGACAATGTAAGTTTTTAAGCTTGGGGTAGGGGTATTTTTGCATTGAATTTTTGCATTTTTCATGTTGCATTCATATAGGCATAGTTTTGCATGATCACATGATTAGATTGCCCCTTGCTTAGATTATGCATCCAATTGTGAGAACTTAGTGCCAAATAAATTGAGATAGTGAATTTTTTAACCCAATTTTTTTTTATTATTGTGATAAGGCTACAAATAAAAATGCTTGAGATGATCCTTGATAATTGATAATTAGCATGTGGTTTCGTAGATTTGTGTTTCTCATTGATTTTTGAACTACTAAATGTGAGATTTTTGAGCCAAAAAGGGGTACTCACTAAATCTACCCCATTCTTTGTGATAGAGTGTTTTATTCCTCTTGGATTGTATTCTTTAGAACTTGACTTGAAACCGTTTTGAAGCTTAAAAATTTTTGATTTTTTTTTTGAAAATGATTGAGGCACTAGGTATTTTTCCGGCCTTCTGAGCTTTGATTGATTAAATGCTACCCCTTAGTTGCCCGATTTTGAGCCTACAAGAATAAAATACTTTTCTTGGCACCTTGAAATATTTTGATGAATGATGCTTGGTAGGAGACCTTCTAAAGTATTGTACAAAAGGGTAAAAAGGTAGTTTGAAAAAGTATGGGATGAGAAAGTTTCTCTTGAATTGAAAATCTCCCCTTCTCCAAAAAAAAATTGAGAAGGGGATGACAAAAGGAAGTGAGAAATAAAATAAAAAGAAAGAAAGAAAGGTGGATAAAAGAATCAAAACCCAAAAAGGTATTTTAGAAGGTGTCATGCTTTGCAATGCTTGATATTTTGTTTAGCCTTTTTGAAATTTCCTTTTCTTGATTTCCCCGCCTAACGATTAATCCCATGGCCCCGTTACAACCAAAGTAAAAGACCTCTTGATTCTTATGTGTTTTCATTAATAAAGTAGAGATTTGGTTAATAGTCAAGCATTCATTCCTTGAGGAAATTGAGCGAATTGTCATATATCCTTAAACACTTGAGTGAGGTGAGAAAGAGTGCCCAAATCAGTGAGAATATGAGTCTAAGAAACCTAAGCTTCTAATTGGACTTGAAATTGATTGTCTCTTGGTGAATTATTTGAAAATGCCTGTTACTTGGATTAGTTACTCGGGTTCTTGGTTCACTATCCATGCACTGATTACTTATATCTTCCGGCCTTAGTAATTGCTTGAGGACAAGCAAAATCTTAAGCTTGGGGTAGTTTGATGAGTGTGATTCCACCTCATATTTCATTGTCATTTTGCATGCATTTTCATATAGTTTAGGCATATTTAATTTGATTTTTAAGTTAGTTTTTATCTTGGAACGGGTAAGGCGGTTTTGTGGTGTTGTTTTGCAGGAATTAAGGATGAAATGCTCAGGATTAGCCATGATGGAGCTTGGATGAAGATAGAACTTGAAAAGTGAAGAAAATGAACCAAACAGAGCCCATCACGGCCTAGTCGTGATGACCATCACGGCCGTGATCGAGCAATAATTGAAAAGAAAGAAGACAAAAGTGAGAACTGGTCACGGCTAGGTCGTGATGCCCATCACGGCCGTGACATGTACCCTCAACAGGCAGAACTGATCACGGCCGTGACATACCAAAAATTGAAGAAGCGCCTATGGCAGAACCCGTCACGGCCTGGCCGTGATGGCCATCACGGCCGTGACGCGTATTATTTGGATATGAATTTATCTATAAATAAGGCATCTGGGAAGAACAAAAGGGCATCAGACTTGGAACCCTAAAAAGACGTTTTCTCTGAACCAGGGGCTGCTGTGACTGCTGTGGAAAGCCTCCATGGAATTTCTTCTCTCCTTTGTTCCTATGACTTTTGTTTTGGCTTTCTCTATGACTTTGAGTAGCTAAAATCCATTTTTGTTGGGATTAGATGTAGCTAAACCGAATCTCATGTATTTGCTTTGATCTATTAATCTATGTTTATGCTTCACTATTAGTGTTTGATTTCTATGCTTAATGCTTTTTGTGGTTTGATCACCCATGAATTGTTTTGAGAAATGATTTGCAATTGGGAAGTTCTAATCAGTTCTTGATCTGAAATCAATCACCTAGTAAACCTTGCATCTAGGAATGGATTTTGGTTTATTAGTAATCGTGTAATCCCTACTCTTAATGCAAATTCATTAGTTAAGCCACCTAAGGAATTAGGGTTTAATTAAGGGATTTAGGCTCTTGTCATCTAAGGAATTAGGACTTGAGTAATCTTGTGGATTGATTTTAATATTTGAAGCATAAATTGGATTGGTGGGCTTAGTATTGCATGAGGCAAAGGTTTAGTGAAGTTTAATCCCAACATCTTTCATCATATTTGAAGAATTCTCTTTTTGCATTCCAAGTGTTTGATAAAAATCCAAAAAGAATTTGTTCCTTTTATTTTGTTTATCTTAAATGTTAACTCTTGTTGGGCTTGGTATTTAATATTGAGCTCCCTTCCATCCAAATATCTGCTTAGATAGTGGTTGATTTGTTACGTGCTAGTACTTGTCTCGGTCCTCGTGGGAACGATATCCCTCTTACCTCTTTATTACTTGTACGACTTGGTATACTTGCCAATCGTTTCAGCATCTGCCTGGGAATATTATTATGAATGTTGTTATTGATTGTTGTTTGAGAAGCCTGACAGTGGTCAGTGCCCAATCAAATAACCAGATAAAAGCTTTAAGAAGCTTTAAAAATTATATTCAATGTTTAACGGTGAAACATTTGAATATAATGTTGATCAAAAATATTATTTGGAAAAAAATAAGAAATGTTGGAAAATATTGTTATTTTAATGATTTATCAGTGTAAGAGTGAATTATGAGTCACAGTGAGGACGTAACCATGAAATTATTTTTGTGCTGCTAATTTTTACGTAAGAAATTCTGTAATATTATAAAAAGTTATTTTATGAAAATAATTTTCGAAAATAAATTAATTATGATTTTATAAAAATATTTAAGTGGAAAAGTTTAAGAATTGGCTTAAATGACTTTAAAAATGCTAGACGACAGTAATTTGGAAAAGTATCAACGGCAAGAAATTCTAAAATGCCAATAGGTGCTTTAAACCAAGACCGAGCCTCAAGTGACTCCCATTTTGAAACATAAAATTTTCAGGAAAAAGAGATTTCAGGTAATTGATGATTTTACAAAGGATTTTCTGTAAATGAGTTTTATTAAACTGTGTTATTTCCGACAACTTGGATAAGTTGCGGAGACTTTGTTTTGGATTGGTTTTTCACAGAACGAAAACAGTGTTAACGTTGAAACGCGAACCTAGTATCAGAGACGTCGTGATGCTAGTGTTATTTAATATAAGCACGAAGATCTTTGATCCGTGTTACGTTGTTATGGACTTTGTGTCCTATCCACGTTGTGGGTTACGTTGTTAAAGTTGAATGTTGTTTTCTACGACCACAAACCTAAGACTGATTGCAAGGTCTAAGGTGTTGTGACTGAGCACTCGGACTTCGTGTCCCGTGTTGACGTTGAAAAATCTAACACGTTGAAAAAGTACGAATAGTCGTAAGCAATCTTGAGCTTAGACAAAAGAAGAATGAACACAAAGAAAAATGACGAGAACAAAATGTTTTATATGCATTCATTGGAAGATGTGTCCACGTTGTTATGTATGGTGCCTTGATAATTAAGGTATTCCATGCCACGTTGTATGTCTGAATGCCTTGCAGGGTAAGATATTTCAGGCTACGTTGCTTCATTTGTGCCCTGGTGGACAATGAAAACCCTTATATGTTGATCACTGTGCCTTGTGTTGGACGGTGTGCCTATGGAAACACGTTGTGCCTTATTTGGAAATCGAGCTTGATCATCTCATTTACACGGTGTTGGGATCTCCGGAGATTAAGTGAAAAGTTAGACGTTGAAAGTTGACGTGACGACTACACGAGGAAGTTTCATTTTGATCTCCGAGTCCAGATGAACCACTCAAGGGATGTGACGACTACACGAGGAAGTTTCCTTAGTTCCGAGCATGCCGATGTTTTTTTTTTGTGCTACTATTAGGTCTGTGTTATAGGTGTGACCAGCTTAGGTTTTATGTAGTGTATGTTGTTGTTTTTCAATAAGGACCTATACTTATAAAGGTCTAGGTGTGAAACAGTATAATGCAGTATAGTTGTATGATGCTATATATATAACTATCCATAAGCGGTTATGTTTATGTTGTTGTTGTGGTTGTAGAAAAGTAAAAGAAAATGAAAAATTTTTATCACCATTTTGAGAAAGGATTACAACTTAAGAAAATATTATTTTCCGAAAGCAACCAGCAAATTACTTTTAATTTATTTCTGCACATATTATAAAGTAATGTCTAAGAAGGGTATTATATTAGTGGGATCAGAGTTGATCGAGTCTTTCGGGAACCTTGAGAAGCATATGTAAATATACTAAACAAATAAAAATATATCCACCAAAAAAAATAATAAAAATATGCATATGTCTCGTAAGCTAGGACTCCACATATGTATCATAAGAAAAGAAAAGAGACCACGTAGAATCATCTAAAACTACCGTACCATCTAGAAAAAGGAAACCCACCATTTGCATAGAGAAGTTCGACACCATTGTCTTTGCAAATGCTTCGTTTGACTGGATGATGAGTTTCACATTCTCGCTCATAGAAGTAGAGCCCATAGCTAGATCCGCCGCGATTGATCAGGTCGAAGTTGAGTCTGTCCATCCGCGAAGAGCCACCGCCCAAGCACGCGCCGCCCTGAGCTAGCTTCCTTCCTTATCATTGAGTGGCTTCTCTCTATTTCTAGAAGCTTGAAGGTTCTCTCTGTTTCTTGAAGCTTGAAGGTTCTCTCTGTTTCTTGATGGAGATTAATGGAGGATTATTTTTGGGAAAACTGAAAGCAGAGGTTGTGACTTGGTTCTTTTGTTTTGGCTATGGTCTCTGGCAAATTAGTGTAACACCCGATTTTCACTGCTTTCTAGTGTCGATAATTAATATATAAAAATATATTTTTATCCGAGACCTAGAAAATTATTTTGGGCGAAATACTGTTATTTCCCCGTCATGTTTTATATCTTAGGGTTACGATGAAATTTTGGGTTGAAAATTCGAGATTGAACCCGTGTCTGCATTTTCGGTGATGAGAAAAGTTTCTTGCTCGTAAGACCTAATTTTAATTCGTGAACGAGATGAAAAATGTTTTTATCGTATTTACTAATATGCTGGAAGTTTTAAAAAATTTGGTAAAAAAATTAAAATATTATATTTGTTGCGGGCATATATGTCGAGATATCTCTAGGAAAAGCCTGTGCCAGATGAAACCCGGAGTCGGCAACGGATCTGAGATGATGGATTTGACCGACTTGAAGAGCATTTATGACGATCTTATCCGAGTCATAATGGCCATAATGGCGCATTTATGGCAAAGGGAATTTTTGCTATGAAATGACCATTTTACCCTTGTCTTTTTATGACAATTACAAGCCATGCCATTGGAAAATTTGACCAAATGTTACCCAAAACTCATGGCTCCTTCCTCCATTCCAAGCACTTGGACATCATTTTTTTCTAAGCCATAAATGAGCATTTATGTTAAGTGGATGAGTCTTAGGCAAAACCACTTTCTTCCCATCAATCACCCGAAACTGCCACGAAATTCTGACCAATTTCTGCTCTTAATCTCGGAAAACTTTCAACATGAAAGTTGTTCATCTTTCTCTCTTATTTCCAACGACATAAATATCATCCAAAACGTACAAGTATGTTGATAGATATGCCCAAATTACTAAAACTGTTCTAAATCCTCATCATGTTCATCTTTCTCTCTAAGTTTCTCAAGAACACCATGAGAAATTTGTGAAGAACATCATCCAAATCATCATTTTCTTTGATCATCAAGAGGTAGTCTCTCTTAATCTTGTTATTCTAAGCTTTTCTCTTCACAAGATTTTTGATTTTATGCCTTTGATCATCATGTTCTTCATTTACTTCAAAGTTCATGAAACTAGATTCAAAAATTCATAACTAATTCTAGAAAAATCCTTTTGACATGAAATCAATTTCTATGATCTTATAATCATCTCTATTTTCATCATCTAGAATCATAAGATCATGAGAAATTTCTTTCCTTGATTTATGGTCATGGCCGAACCTAGGTTAAAGTTGTGTTCTTAGGTTTTGTTTCATTTTCATGTCTTGATTCATGATTATATCTTGATAATTCTTGTAATTAAGTATATATAAGATCAACAATCAAACCCTAACCTATTTGTTTCATTAAGGTCGAAACCCTAGCTATGAATATTTGATGGATTTTTGATTCAAATGTTATCTAGTAACACTTTAATCCAACTCTAGGTTTTGTATGTTGATTAAATCCAAGAGTTTAGAAATTTTAGAGATTTCTAACCGCAAACTCAGCCCTTGGCCGAAACCCTAGTTCTTGGAACTAGATGAGTTTTAGTTCATGTTCTTGGTTCATAATATTGGTTTAAGTGCTTAATCATGTTTAAGTTACTTATGGATCATAAATCCCTAAGTTAACAAAATTTTAACTTTCCTAACCTAGAAAAGTTGTTGAGGTTGAACCTTAACCTCCATGAGTCAAGTATGTTTTTGTTTGATTTGATTTATTTTGGTTGCAATTCGTTATGAAGGAATCGATTGGGTTGGTTTGACCTAAAGCCGACGGAGGAAGCCAGATCAAATCGGGAGATTATTTGAAACCGTTAGTTCAAGTCTCCAAGAGGTGAGGGGAGCTTACCTGAGGGATTTTTATCAATAACTAATTGCTTTAATTGTGGTTTATATGATTTATATGTGGTTGTAGTTATTTGTTTATGTTGTTTACGTGGTGTTGTTTATCTGTGTATCGGTGATTTATCTGCTTTTAAATTATTTAATTATCTGCAGTAGTAAATTATATTGCTATGATGCATGATCTGCCTGGTGATATAAGTTTGATGATGTTGTTGAATGTTGTTTGAAAGGCCTGACAGTGGTCAGTGCACAACCGATTAATCAGATAAAAGCTTTAATAAGCTGTGAAAAATTATATCCAATGTTTTATGGGAAATATTAAAATATAATAGTGGTGGAAAATGTTATTTTGGAAAAATAATGAGTTTTGAGAAATATTATTATTTTAATGATTTATTAGTGTAAAAAGCAAGTTTTGAGAAATATTTTCTTGGGAAATGATAAATGATGGCAAGTTTTGAAATTATTTACGGTGAAAGTTTAAAAATAGCAGTACTTGTTTCGAGAAGTGGTTTAATCTGAATTGATTTAATTTTTAAAGCTGAAGTTTCCGTAAAAGAGTTTTTAATGAGTTGACGTTTTACAGACGAATTTCAAGTAGAAATGATTTTCTGTAAATAAGTTTTACTTAACGATGTAAACGATGATATAGAACTTAGTAACCGAGATGTCGGGGTGCTAGTGTTCTTATGACGTTATCCTATTTTGGATTTGTGTTTCACAGACAAAAATGATGTAAAACGACGATATGGAACTTAGTAACCGAGGAGTCGGGGTACTAGTGTTCTTATGAAGTTATAGACTTGGTATCTAGCAGGTAGACGGTGTGTCTACTTCACGACGTAATAAACGACGGTAAAAGATTTATGATGTTTTCTATTACCACGAACCTAAGACTGATTGCAAGGTTTAGGGTTTCGTGACTAAGCACTCGGACTGCGTGTCCTGTGTTGTTAATGAAAGACTTTAAGACATTGAAAACTACGTTGGTCGTAAGCTTTTGAGCTTTGACAAAGGAAAGATTACACACGAAGAAAACGACGAGAACAAAATATTTTATATGCATGCATTGGCAGACGTGCCCACGTTGTCCTATGTCGGATACCTTAATGATAGGGTATTTTGGCTACGAAGTTATGTCGGATACCTTAATGATAGGGTATTTTGGATACGAAGTTATGTCGGATACCTTGATGATAGGGTATTTTGGCTACGAAGTTATGTCGGATACCTTGATGATAGGGTATTTTGGCTACGAAGTTATGTCGGATACCTTAATGATAGGGTATTTTGGCTACGAAGTTATGTATGGTGCTTTGATGAATAAAGTATTCCATGCCACGAAGTGCCTAATATATTTGGCTATTGAGCTTGATCAACTCATTTATGCGGTGTTGTGGGATCTCCGTAGATTCGGAAAAAGTTAGATGATGTATTGAAGTGTTCATGCATAGTTTTCCAACGTTGATGTTTGGGGTGTGAAACCCATTGATAAACTATATGTTATAATGTGGATTGCTTATGTTGTTATAAATATGTATATGTGTATGTGTCTTATTTTGTGCAAGCATTTAGTTATCGTGTTAAATCCATATATTGGCGTCTCACCCTTACAAACATATCAGAGTCGCACAAGGGGTATGACCTCTACAAGAAGGAGAAGGTTGTCTAGTTCGGGGCATGCCGTTGCTGCTTCTATGGGTGGTAGTGTCAGTTAGTTACGACCAGCTTAGGTCCTATTGTGTTATATTATGTTTTAAGAATAAATTAAACAGGTAAGGATCTAGGTGTGAAAATATATGAGGCAGTATAGTTGTATAACTTATATACAGTATGTATTTAAGTGTGGTTTGATTTCGTTGTTGTTGTCTTGAGGATTAAAAGAAAATTTTTTATCACTATATTTTGAAAATATGAACGTTGAGAAAACATTATTTTCTGAAAGCAACCAGCAAATTAATTTTTATTTCCGCAAACGGGTAGCAATGTGACGACCCGAGTTAGGGTGTCACAATTGGCGTTGTTCATTTTAAAGAGTCAGAGGGTATTCCTGTTATCAAGAGAAATCAATAGCAGGTTTTATTTATTTTTCAGGCTTTTTTTTGTGTTTCTTTCTTTTTTCCCGAACGTTTGTTTGATTACAATATTTTTATAACCATCTATTCCCTTGCTCAGTAGCTCTGTAATTGTATATGGTTTTACCTTATATAATTTGTTAAGGTTCAGTCTAATGGAAAAGTTATGAAGCCAACAAAAGCTGGATAATTTTGTTGATCTAGGAACTGAGCAGAACAGATGTGACAAGAAGAAAATCGATGAGGTGAACATTGTTTAAGTCTATCATGTTTCTTTTACTATGTCATCTAATATGTTCAAAAGTTGATTATTATTAGATTATTGGTTACTCATTAGATATCCTTGAGCTTGCCAAGGTTGATTTGTTTGCATGAGGAAGTTATAATATTTTATTATTTATTAATTACAATAACATAATATGATCAGGACATTTTAGATGTGGAATGTATGTAACAAAACGCTTATTATCTAACCTTGCCCAATAGGAGTGTTGTTCACTACAATTAAAAAAAAGGTAATATCTTGTCTTAACTTTTCCCAAAAATTGCTACATAGAAGACAGATAAATAGTAGTTTGCAAATGCAATAGTTGTGGAAGAAATATTTTATATTGTCTGAGATTAAAACAAACAAAAAAGCTAATGAATTCTTTAGTATTCTTCAAAAATTCCCCAAAAATGTAACCTTTCGACACTTTCAACACAGCTGATGATATTGTGTAGAGTTGGTAGTGATGCTCTGCATATTTTATAAACCTGTAGCATTATCATGTATGCAATGGATTGTAGTGATACCTGTCTGCAATTATTAAACTTCGACATTAGTTTCTGTTTAATGTAAAACATAAATATATATTAATTTTTACACTGGCTATTAAACAAAGAAACCACACTGAATATCATGTACAGAAAATAACCTTAATAGTGCTGGATTGGATATCTACACATTGTCAAACACTTCTCGATATACCACATTAGTGGTTGAAGAGCACACCTTTTGATCATCATCCAGTATCAAACTCTTTAGACCCTTTCTTGACTTGACTCTAGATACTGCAACATATAACTTGAATACATGCCTTGGGAGATAGATACCAACATGAGAAAGGGATTGTCCTTGACTTTTATTATTTGTCATTGCAAAACATAATGCCAATGGGAATTGTCGCCTTTGGAATTTAAACGGTAGTCCAGGGTCACTTGGCACCAAATTCATTCTAGGAACCAAAATTTTATCACCTATATTTGTTCCAGTCAAAACAGTTGCACCTATGACATTATTTCTAAGCTCATTGACCAGTAGCCTAGTTCCATTGCATAACCCAGTAGGCTGATCAATGTTCCTCATTATAATTACTGGTACTCCAACCTTCAAAAATAATTTATGGTTTGGAATCCCGGAACACATAATTTCTTTGAGAAACTCGGTGGTAAACCACTCACCCTGTACCTCATTATTTTCATTGGACTGACAAACAGAGTCGCAACTAAGGTATTCTCTCAAATCACCGGGAATCATAGAGATAACATAATCATTCGCCCGCTCAACAGATTCTAGGGTTGGTGCAAGTATCCCTCTATCCTGGAAATAATGTGTCATGTTCATGTTTTGTAATAGCTCCAGATAGGCAAACTCTATCAAAGACAGCAATGGATCAACATACTCATGAATAAGTAGGTCATCAGGTATTTGCACATCACTAACACCATATTCATCCGCATTTGGATCTCCATCACTAATACCGAGTATCCACTCTGCAAACTAGGTTATATCCTCTTGGTCCGCATTTTCAGATGAAGAATGTAGCCTAATGTTAGTCGTTAGTCTCAAAACCTTGCAACTTGTGAATAGATTAGATGCATTTACAGCTGCTCCAACAATATCTTACCCCAATCCTTTTCTAATGACAGTCAATATCTGTCTGAAATCACCACCCAATACAACAACCTTACCCCCAAGAGGTTTGCCAATATTATCCTTATCTTCAGACGACATTATATCCCGCATCGTCCGATCAAAAGCCTCAAAGCAAAACCTATTCATCATTGGTGCCTCATCCCATATAATTAGTTTGGAATGAAGAAGAAGATTTGATCTAGCACTCCCTTTGTTAATATTGCAAGTTGACTATTCGTGAATTACCAATGGAATGGAGAATGTAGAATGAGTCGTGCGACCTCTAGGCAAAATTAGGGAGGCAATTCCACTGGAAGCCACATTTAACACTATTAATCCTTATGAACGATGTCTTGCAGATAGAGTTTTCCAAAGAAATTTCTTTATAGTGCCACCATAACCATACAGGAAAAAAACCCGCCAAAACCAGTCAAAACTGCCTCCATAATCTCATTGTAAACATTCTTTTGTTCAGGGGTCAACAACTCCAATAGAGTGTAGCGTGTTCTTGCCATGTCATCTCGATCATAGCTAAGCTCATCAACAATTAGTCTATTTTGGTAGTCCAGGACACCGACATGATTGGGAATGGCATAGAAAAATAGTCTCGCAAAGATCTGCCATTTGACTGGAGCAACTTTTCCAATTCAATAAGACAGATATTTTTTAGTCATCATCTTCAAGTTGTAGACCTAGGTAAAAAATACTGCATGTTTAATAGCTTACACTAAGATGTCAATACAAAATATATGCGTGCTTATTTACTTGGACCAAGAAATTAATATAGAAAATAATCGTTAAGAAATCATTACCAGGAATATTTAAGTGCCTGCTTCTCTCGTAGACTATACCATCAGACAATAAGCTCCACGTGGCATCCCAGACCCCACCTGGATGTGACATTGTATTCATAAACAACAAAGTAACAAACAGTCGTCGGAGCTGGTTTCCGGAGGAGAGCTGACTCGCTTCAGTAATTGCATCTATGAACTCCCTATCATCTACTAATAGACCCATTGTGTGACATGCTTCCTCAAAACTTTTATATATCACTCCATCAACCGTCCCTAGACATGTATAGTCAGTGCAACCCCTCTGGACCGTTAGAATTAATCTCATATAATATAGCTCACCTACACAAGGAAGAACATAATTAAGCCTGCCGATAATTTGACCATTCTTTCTTGGCAGCCATATTCTATCTTCCTCATGATACACAAACCTAGATGGGAACTCTCCATATGTTAAGCACCTGCCGTCAGCATAATTTCTATTTGCTACAAACCACGCAAGAAACATTGTGAGTCCATCCTCATTCTTTCTGACAACCGTCTCCAACTTGTTTTTTTCATTGAAATAAACAAAATGCTGACCAAGTAGGTGAAACATTAATATCTGGACAGGTGGCCACTTTTGGTGTATATCAAAAGCCAAAATTCTCCAAGTTGCTTCGCATGGTGACACGTACCTGCAATCATAATACCTTTTGATCTCATCAATCGGGTGATTAGTGTCTTGTCCTACGGCATTGCATATCTGTAAGGTAGCTCTATCAGGACCCTTATTGACGTATTTAAATAAATACTTGATAGAGTTTGACTTAATACAGAACTCAACGTTGATGTGTCCTCCGTACCGCATAAGTAGATGAGGATTGTATGGAAAAAACACTTCTATTATCTAACTTTACCCCCATTTTCTCCACAAAAAGACCAGAATCACGGCATTTGTACACGGGATAGCCCTGATCATCAATTAGGGTAGAAGGTTGGAAACTCTTGGGGGAAAAACTTGCTACATTCCTCTCTTTCATGAATGGAGACCTTGGGTTGGCATGTCCACAAGGACCATGCATCATGTAGTTGGATACTGCATCATATAATCTAAGATATAACGTTGGATTAGGCAATTCAGCAGAAATGACATTGTCGATATCTCTACCAATTTTTAACTTGTTGTCAGAACTGAGCCATAATAGTATGTGAGCATGTGGAAGGCCTCTCTTCTGAAACTCCATAGTATACTTTCCTACAATTTGAAGATTGCAATAAAAAATAATTTTTATCATTCACCCACAATTTTGAATTAATTATAAAAAACATGTTAAAAAAACTTGCCTGCATCAGTCTTTCCGAATATTTGATCTTTATTGAAATCTACCATCATTTGGTCTAGCTTGATTTTGAACACCCTTGACATGATGTCTGGTCTATCTGATGGTCTTTGCCCTCTATTTAAAAAAAATTCCTTTATTTCATTCCAATTTGAGTTGCATGTAATTGTTATAAATAGATCTGGATAACCAAATCTCTTGCAAACAGCCATGGCATCCTAATAGTTGTTGAACATGTATCTCATTCCACCAGTGAATGACGACGGTAATATGACATGCTTACCAACCGAATTTGGATCAGTCTCACCTCTGCTGACTGCATCTTGCAACCCATTTAGAAAGTCATATCTTATCACTGTCTGATTTGCTCTTACCCAAGTTAACCTTTGTGACTCTATCATTGTATAACAATCCACTACAAATTGCTGAAAAAGTCTCCTAGAGTTAACAATATTACCAAACTCCCCCTCCCTTTGTTGGATCCTAAATACAATCCACTCTCTTAGTTCCACCCTTGTTTTCCTACGATTGTGAACATACACCTTGGAATCCCTTATCGGAATGTCTTCTTTATAATCGTCCTCTCCATAAGGAAACACCAACGAATACTGTAGGGGAAGAAAGGATGTATGGGTCTCATGAAGTCTTTCTAACTCGCCACAAACATTTTTAACAATTATATCTCTGCCTCTTTCAATGTTTTCCAAATCACCCACAATTAAGACTGCAACCTCTTCCACAGTTGGAAGATTGTAGGTTCTGGCATCCTTTGAGCAATGTGTAAACAATCTCAAACAAAAGTTAGATGCTTCCTGATGTTGAACAAAGTCCCTAACCATGCGGAAGGACTTGGCCAATTGATTGTGTGAATCAACCATTTCCATCAGGTCTCGAACCATGGAATCATCAAAGGATATGGAGCCTTTATCTGTTCTGCAATGAATAATAGAATCATAATAACAGAAGTTTTGAGCATAAATAACTATTTAATCATAAGAATATGTATATAAAAGAAAACCTGAAGTGACTGACTCAGTTTACCACTTCGTTATTAGTATCATATATATAAAGTTGAGCAAATTTTGGCTTAGAACCACTTTCCGGCAACAAACTACCAATGCGATGGAAATTCTGCCCACTAAGAATAAACTGTGGTGGACCACCACCATCATTTATAGATCCTTCAATCTTACCTCCCATAGAAGTGAAAGAAAACATGTTGTTGTATGCTCTTATATTGTCAATGTAGTGGGTACTTTTGTGATCAATTCCATGCAATAAATTGAACAATAAGTCTGGAGGCTTTTTCAGGAGTGGTAGCTGTATTCTTCCTTTCATACAACATAGAGAAAAACCATTATTCACCGTCCTCTTTGATTTGTCAGGTCTTTCTTCAAACCAAAATATAGCCATACAATGGACATTGTGGTATGAAGGACTCCCAAAATCTAGACATGCTGCAGGAAAGACAACATTACATATTAGCTACCTCCATGAAATATTGAAAATTCAAATACAAGCATTTTCATAGTAGTATGGTTTTATGTTCCACATACACTCTCGTTCAGCTCCTTCATATGGTTCTGACCGGATCTGTGGCATATGATCATCACCGGAAAGACCTATCGATAGCAGTGACTCTAAAGTTAATTACGAATGGTGAATCTGAAGAAAATAGCTAAACATTACTTTTGCTTCTGAAAATTATGTTCACAGTGTAGTATATATGCACAAACCTGATTCAGAAATACCCTCTGACTCATTGTCTAGAACCAAACGTGTAGAACCAACTGATTGAATGACATGAGCCGAGTGAATTATACGTTTGTTCCATACAAAAGAATAAGATTTGTTTAAGACTTCTGAAATTTGTGTTGTGAATGTTTGTACTAGTGGTCATACGCTAAATAGATTGACGATCGACACCTAACAATGGAAAGATTCAGTACTTGCATAATCTTAAATATTTAAAGAAATTAGTGGAAATAATAGACTTTTCAATTTTATCCTAAACACGAAAAGGGAATATGATTATAATTAATGACAGCAATACCTTTCAAAAATGTGTAGTAGTCCTCGTCAACATGCATTTCAGTAATCGTCTCCGGGCTTGGGTAAGTAGGTAGTCGCGTGGAATTGAACAATTTGATAGTTCTCCTATCATGTTCTTTTTTGTGGATATTTTGGCCAAACCACTGACTATCTGAACCGACGCATAATTTCGTACATTCAGTGGCACATAGTACATATATAAGTGAGTATATAATTATTCTTAAAAACTGGTTATAAATGTATAATATATTAATAATGGTTGTCAAAGATTCGAGTAATAAGTTTCACCAAACCACCTTCGATAGTCCTTTTTGTTGCAATTTTTCAGTAATAATGTTCTTCCTCCTTTTTCGAGCAAGAGCAGAACAATCCTCACGAAGGATCAATTTTTCATTGAAATACGAACCACTGAAGACCTCACCTGCATAATTCAGCACGGGACTATTGCATATATGATAGTAAAAAAATGCCTATCAGACATGGTAGTGAAATGCATATTAAAATACGTTCCTAAACTGCAAGTGTAATAATAAACACCAACAAAATCTTTAAAATATTACCAATATTTAATTATGACAAAGGAGTCCTGACAACAATGGGCATTGGATAATAATGCAATTGACATAAGTTTGTGAGTTGGCTGGAGTTCTCATCTGTTGAAAATAGTGGTCATATACTGCGAAAAATAATATTATGTCAATATTAAAACTCATGAATGTAGAAGATTCTCCAATAAATTTGCAGTATTTCAAATATAGGGGAAACCTGTTATAGGTGTCTTCTTTGTCAAAGATTTTTGGCCCATTATCATCTTCCTTATTGCACGTGCGTTCGTTGAATTTGAAGCATCCATATGAAAAACTCTGTAGGCACCTAGGTAGTTTCAGCCATTCAGATGGTGATTTTATACATCTCTTGCTCGGTTAACATAGGTATCACCCTTGGGAAAATGTCACACATAAGAAAGCTTTATAAATTACTCAGTTTATGTTTTTATGGTTTTTGGTATGCCTTTTGTGTCAGTATTGGGTTAGATCATTAGTTAGTTGAGTGCAGTTCCTATATTTTGATTGTATACATATTTGGTGGTATTTAATTAGACTTTATACTGATGATTTTAAACTTTGTATTTTCTATTCTAAAGTATTCCTGTATTACATTCAATCATAGCGTCTACTTGATATTTTTTGTTGTATAGTTACGTTTAAGCTTTGCTGTTTCAAAATCAGGGATAAAATACACCTCAAACCTATGAATAATTGTGTGAGATGTATAAAAAGAAGACAACGCTGACAATAAAGATGCTGTGTGAATATTGTTGTAGCCATGAGCAATTTCTTAAAAAGAAGCAAATCCTATGGACTGGATTTTGAAGAAATTTACCTTTTTTCACAGGTAGAAGTACTATCTTCACCAGGTCCAGTTTTGTGAAGGGTTAATGATATTGATGATCCACTTGTATGATTCCAATCATGTGAAGGTATCAAACCACCATGAAAGCTGATGTTTTTAGGTATGGCTGTTTTTAACAGTCCAAAATGTGAAACTAACAAGTTGATAAGAGTAGATAGTTCACAAAATTGGCAAAATGGCATAGTTTAGCATCGACAGCTGGTCAATTGCATTTAATTTGTAATTAGAGATATCAATTAAATGATACCACAACTGATTCCACGATTAAATACACCAAATTAGGGGTCATGGTTAATGGCTAATTAATATGTAGTAATAACAGCTCATCCATTGTATCTTTTATATCGTGAATAACTTTATTTTATGATATTGATTTTGTGAATTTTATTATGCATGTTAGCAGCACAATCCTTGCACGTATTGTACCATTCGTAGAACATCCTGGTCATCAACCAATGCGTGCCCTTCACTATAAAAATAAAGGATTTTTGTAGTGCGATATAATTTTCTTGAACATAGAGTTGGGCAGCTTTTATGTAGACAACTTTCTTTTGGGTAATTTCCTTTTTATAATTAGAAAGCCATTTTTTTCTTTCAAATGTGAAAGTGAGCTTTTAATAGCGACTTAATGATAAAATCCTGATTAATTGTCCATTTCGACTGAGTTACACAATCAATTAGTTCCATTTTTATCTTATTCAATTTAATTGAACCGTTCAGTAATTTAAACGTATCATCATATTGTTCCTTTTTAGATTTGTAGTTTGTTGATTATGGTTTATCTTCATAATTTTCATGTAACTCAATTTTGTCTAATATGATCAATTTAAGTTAGGTAAAAGTGATCACATAATGTAAAATCGATATTTGAAGATGTATCGACACAAAGTTTGCCTGTAACAGGATGTTAAATGTGACTGTAAGATTGTGGTTTTCGTTGAACTTTACCCCCACGTTGGTGGTTACCACTCGGTAGACCCCTCAGCAGGTGCATCCACAGGTATCACATTCAATAATCAGCATAATTTTGTTGTTGTTGTTGTTGTTTTGGGTTATGTTCAATTTTCACAATTGGCTTCATTTTTAAAGACTGAAGCCAATAATTTTAGGCCATAAACAATGCATTGATCTCCATCATACAAAAAAAAACATTGAATGTATTCCATCCAAAAACTAAAGCCACGAAAGTATTTATTGCAAAGATCAAATATAGAAAAACCCAAAAAAACACAGTCTAACAAGCTGTTTGGAGGCAACATTGCCTTGAAATTTGATATCAAAAAGGCTTTTGACACCTTGGACTGGAATTTTTATTGAAAGTTCTGCATTCCTTTGGATTTAATCAACAATTTTGCACTTGGATTCACACTATTTTGAAGTCTGTACAACTTTCTATTTCAGTGAATGGTAGCTCGGTTGGATTTTTTTCTTACAAAAGAGGAGTAAGGCAAGGAGATCCTCTATCTCCACTCCTCTTTTGCTTAGCAGAAGAAGTTCTTAGCAGAGGGATCTCTAGATTGGTTGAATTGGGCAAATTACAGCATATGGCTAGTCCAAGAGATTTTCCTACTCCTAGCCACATTCTTTATGCTGATGACATCATGGTGTTCTGGAAAGGATCTAAATCTAACCTTAGACACCTTATGCAGCTGTTTGAGAATTATGGACAAGCTTCTGGCCAAGTCCATAGCCTTGAGAAGTGTAGATTTTATGCAGGATCAATGTCCTCTAGAAGAGTGGAAGAGCTGAGCAACTTCTTGAGGTTTCCAAAGAGGCTCACTTCCTTTTTATTACCTTGGTGTGCCTCTTTTTAAAGGGAAACCAAAAGCAATCTACCTACAGCCTATCATAGACAGAATTAAAGGAAAGCTGGCCTCTTGGAAAGGTTTTCTCCTCTCCATCATGGGTAGAGTGCAGCTAGTTAACTCAGTGATTCAAGGTATTTTATCTTATAGCTTCCACATCTACATGGGGCCTGCCTCTTTGTTAAAACAACTGGATGGTTGGATAAGAAATTTTGTTTGGTCTGGAGACATACATAAGAGGAAGCATATAACTGTGGCTTGGAAAACTGTTTGTTCTCCTGTAGTGGATGGTGGTCTCGGTCTTAGGCCAATTAGAGCCATTAATGAGGTCTCTATGTTGAAACTTTTCTGGGAGGTAATCTCTTCAAATGAGCAGTGGGCTAAATTCCTAAAAGCAAGATTTCTTAGAAACTCTATGCCTGTTTCTCATCATGTTAATTCTTCCTTATGGCCTGCTATAAAAGTCTGGTTTCCTATGGTTAAAGAGAACTCCTCTTGGTTAATAGGTAATGGCCAATCTGTGTATTTTTGGACAGACAAGTGGTTGCCTGAGCCCCTGGTCAATCTGATGAATATTCCAAACGATTGGCAGCGGGACTTATTTGTTGTGGTTAAAGACTTCATTGTTGATAATTCCTGGGAAATTCCTCACTGCTTGCAGCAACATTTCCCCAGTATTATGGACAAAGTTTTGCAAATTCACATTCCCATAGAGCCTTGTGAGGACAGATTGGTGTGGGATAATGCAGCCAATGGTTTTCTTTCTTTCAAGGATGCCTTCAGTTTTCTAAACCCTGTCAGAAACCTTGCTCCAAGATTTAAGCAGATTTGGTCCAAGGCAATTCCTCCCTCTAGATCATTTCTAGTTTGGAGAATTTTTCATCACAAGATGCCAACAGATGAAAATATAAAGAGAAGGGGTTACACTATGGCCTCAATGTGCAGTTTGTGTGGCTCAACAGAGGAATCTTCTTCTCACATATTTCTATCCTGCAATTATGCAGCTTCTCTGTGGGGATGGTTAAGCTCGAAACTGTTATACACAATTGATCATTCTTCTATAGAGAACCTGCTCTCGGTGAGTAGAGGTTTTAGCCCTCAGGTCTATGAAGTGTCTCTAGTCAGTTGTTATTCATGTCATCCGGGTAGTTTGGACAAAGCAAGAAATCGGTGCAGGTTCAAGAATAAGCCCCTCGGTATAGCAACTGCTCAAAATTTGGTAAGTTCAGTTGTCTGCTTCTCAGGAAAGCTGGCCAGTGGTGCCATGTCTAATTCTATTAAGGAGTTGGTTATCCTCAAGAACTTTAACATTGATTGTCATTATAGCAAGGCTCCAAAGATTAAAGAAGTAATTTGGCTCTCTCCTCCTGGCAATTGGACTAAATGTAATATAGATGGTGCAGCTCATGGTTCCCCCGGTCCATCTGCTTGTGGGGGTATTTTTAGAGGCCATAATGCGGCTGCTCTTGGCTGTTTTTCTTGCAACTTAGGCAACTCGTCATCACTAGTAGCAGAAATCTCAGCTGCTATGCACGCTATTGAAATAGCTCACAGTAGAGGTTGGTCTAATCTTTGGATTGAAACTGATTCAGTTCTGGTTTTGAAGGCTTTTAGAAACCAGGACTTGGTTCCATGGAGACTTCAATCAAGATGGAGAAACTGTATGGTAGTAGCTAAGGCATTTTCTACTCAAGTTACACATATCAATAGGGAAGGGAATCACTGTACGGACAAGTTAGTCAATCATGGCATCTACAATCCGGGGTTTATTTGGTGGGATACAATTCCTTCCTTTATTAGTGAGGATTTTGTTAGAGATAGGCTTTGTTTGCCAAGATATAGATTTTCTTGATTTCTTTTCTTTGCATGGGTTTGGGCAGCATGTCCCACCATGTTTTTCCATTTTTGTATTCTTCTTTTATTCATTAATAAAAGTGTAGTGTGCGGCTTATGATGGATGGTTTTGTGGTGCCAACCTAGTTGGGATGACAAAATTCATTCTGATGCTTTTGTACACTACTTTCATAAAAAAGAATTAGGAAAAAAAAAACAACTGAAAACTCAAATCATATGTCATCCACTTCAATGGTCTCAACAATGATGGCTACTCCTTCTCAATTTTTATGTCCTTCTTAAGGAGCTTCACGGGTGCTGATTCAGCATATACAGCATTATCTACGGGGTAGGCCCTTTTTGCAAGATGAATCTCTTCAGGATCCTTGCACAAATCAATTAAGTTGTTCTCCTTCAAAGCTTCACCAGTTTCAGGACATCAAGTCCTGTGCAAAAAAGACATCCTGTTTTAATAAATTCATAAACAAAGACTATATAATCCATTCATATATTCAGCCAATAAGATCAATATAGTTGCAGACATGCCTGAGATAGAAGAGTATTATTAACTTGATTTTCAAAACCAACATTTTCGCCCCTATCTTTCCCTCTTTCAGCAACACTTTCCTATACCATAAGTGTTATAATCAAAATCCACATATGATTATGCAGCAAGTATTGATGCATATGTAAGTAGCATCATATCAGAACATGAAATGTACCTCTACCCGTTTTCCTTTATTGAACCTAAGGATCAGGTCAGAATCCTCTGTTAGGCGCCTAACACTGAATGAGCGCTCCCATCGTGTCCACGCATCAGCAGATGTCTCAATTTTGAATAGGAAAGACCTGTCAATCAGTTTGGAAAAGTAATCTTGGATGGAATCTGGGTCGTTGCTCTATATGGATGAAAATGTCACATATATTAAATCAATATTGTTAAAGTAAGATTTGCAAGTGACAAAATAATTTCAACATCTTGTTGTACATGCTGACAACCTTGTTGATGTAGTCCACCATCTCTAAGCAGGTTCTCCCATTGAAAAGAGTAGTAGCATCCCGATCAAACACAAAAAAAGTGGCAGAATCAGTGTCATCTGTGACTCTTAACTTGAGTCGATATCTATCGAATTGGAGTTAAAAATTAATAAATTTAAAATAACGTAATTCATCAATAAAAATATATGCACAGGCTAAGTTGATGTTATTATTATTAGCACCTTGGTGTCACAATGACAACGTGACGGGTGCACTTCTTACAATAATACATGTTTTCATCTGGGTACACTTTCTTATTACACACACAAGCAAGGTACCACCAAGGATCGTTATCCAAAACCATCTTGACAACCCCGAAGACAACGAAGAGTTCATAAGGGTCATGACCACATTCCAATTGTTTCAAACGGGACATCTTGACTTCCACATTATTTTTTAATAATGACCAACCTGACTGCATTCTTTCAATGCCTCAGTGGTAATCCTAAGGGTCATGGCCAGAAACTGATTAACCAAGTCAATCTTGCTCGAATCTTGCAGTTGGTATATTCTCCCAGTCGGCGAGTCATATGTTGTAGCCATCCTTGAATTCATATAGTGGCATTTATAAAAATTGATTAATAATCACGGAAAATAATTGTAGTTCTTGTAATTTAGACACTATGACATACCTGTTTCTCAAGTCCACAATTTGTGGAAAATCGTGATTGAATAGGATTTTGGTGGAGTTGATTGCATTTTGTAAAACTTGTTTCCCTGAAATGTTGTCGTCATGGGTCATATAGGTCAAAATATTACAAATAATCTCTTAGCTGTCAAGATTAATATGTTCTAAATCCTAAACTAATACCTACGTACATCTTGACCTTGGCCAACATAATTGTAACGGTAGCATTGTTCTTATCACCAGATGATAAGAAAGAGTTCAGTTCGACGACATACTCTCCAAATAGGGTGCATTTAAACCGATATCTAATAAGTAAATTGTGAGAAGGAGTGAGTGAATATCCAAAATAACGCACTTAAACCAATAAAAGAAAAGGTATGGATTTCTTTATACTAACCCATCGTTATCAAGTTCTATGATATTCAGCTTGGACTTTATCCCGTCTCACGATAATATCCTTCTCTGTTCCCTGTCCCCTAAAAATCCCCACGACATCTATAGAAAGAAACGTTGTTGTAAAGATGCTATTTTTGTATGATAAACTTGTCTAACAATGAAATTTTGACTCACCAACCAAGTAGTTGCTGTCGTATTCCATTTTAAACACATCTGCAGGAGGAGTAAATGAAAAAATGTCCACGGGAACATCACTGTCCTTATGCTTTGTTACCTTAGTATGGAACTGAAAATTCAGTTTATACTGGTGTCTGCTTGCTCGGTAAGCACCTACGTTGTTAGCAACCCCGAATTTGACCATCACATAAACACAACCATCTGTTATACCTACCTTTTCAAACCTGTAGAGTAGTGAGTTTTTTATGGATGCATATATTTTGTCACCTTGCAAAATTTAAATGATTATCAATATTTCGAAGTATCAATGGTACTAATATATAGAAAGAGTTTGAAGTATGAGTGACACTAATATTTAGAAAGATTGTAGATACCTTGGCATCCATTAGTACCAACTCAGTATAAAAGGGTTGGTCCTTATTTGAAAGGGAAGACGCAATCCAAAGCCTAACAACCCTCGCAACGAAACACCAATCATTGGTTTTTGCAGTTATGTTCGCTATATAGTCATGCTTGGTTGCCATATGGATGAATGAAGATTGTCTACAAATTTGTGAAAGGTAAAGTTGTGAAATAAAATGGCCAAATGCACTGTAGTTAGTCGATTTTGCAACACGTCGTTTATATAGGACTGCATAGGTGCACTGCATGTTTTGAGAATGAACAGTTTCTGATCGTGTCATTATTGAATTCCATTTGAATTAATTAGGGGAGATTTTTGATACCTCATTAAGTATAGGTTGAGGTATCAACCTATACTTAATGAGGTATCAAAAATTTTTATTCAAGAACTTTTGCACAAAAATTATGAAATCACTTTGAGGCATCACTGGTACCTTTTTTTTTTATCAATCTCATAGGACTTTAATTTGTATTATCTGTACTATTTAGAGTGTTAATTTCAAATTTCTTCTACTCCTTGTATAATAGGGTGTGGTATCCTTAAGTTGTGGATGAGGTATCCCTCTGATTAAAATGTGATGTATCCTTCTGTGACAAAGGGTGTGGCATCTCTTTGGAGTGCGATTTTAGCTTCTGAAGCGCGCGTGAGGTATCCGGAGGTGTGAGAGAGAGTGTTAGAGGTAGTTGAAGCTCTTACACGTGGGTGAGGCATCCCAAAAGGCATGGTTAGAGTGTTCTGTTGTGTACAAAGGTTACAAGCACCAGTTTATAAGCTTGTATATTAGTGGAAGAAAATCTCACAGGTGGAATGGGGACTGGACTAGGTCACTGGCGATGGGTGGTGTAACACCCTATTTTTCACTATTTTAAATAACTGAAATATGTTTATATGATTTTTTAAGTTTTAGAAAATTATTTTAAATAAACGGAGTTTACCACTCAATTCTACTTGAATGTAGAAAGCTACGATTAAAATTTAGGTTGGAAAGTCAGGTGAAACCCGGCCTGCGAACTCCATTGATAGTATAATTATACTGTTCAAAAGACCTAATTTTAATTCGTGAATTAAAAACATAAGATTTTTATTTTATTTCCTACGATAGTGTATTTTTAGAATTATTTCATAAAAAGTGAAATAATATACGTTTTTTTGGATGCTATACTCAATCGGGCGAACAACGGAGCTGATTACGGGAGTTTCGGGACTCGATAAGTGGATAAACCCTATATTCTCTTAGGGATAAGTCATCCATGTGAGTGGTTTAATGTGGATTAGGGTTATGTTAGCAATATTGGATAATTGCATTTTGACCCCTAAACTTTCTATTAATTATGTGACACCCTAACTCGGGTCATCACATGGTTACCCGTTTGCGGAAATAAAACTTAATTTGCTGGTTGCTTTCGGAAAATAATGTTTTCTCAACGTTCATCTTTTCAAAATATGGTGATAATTTTTTTTTCTTTTAACCTTATAACCACAACAACGTAATCAAATCACACTTAAATACATAATGTATATAAGTCATGCAACTATACTGCCTCATATGTTTTCATACCTAAATCATAATATAACATGATAGGCCCTAAGTTGGTCGTAACTAACAGACACTATAGCCAACAAGAGTAGCATAGCATGTCCCGAACTTGACAGCCTTCATCTTCTTGTAGGGATCATACTCCTTGTACGACTCTGATATGTTTGTAAGGGTGAGACGCCAATATATGGATTTATCACCACAACTAAAAGCGCAACACAAAAGAAGGCACATACACATATACATGTCTATAACAATGTACTCATTCATATTATATCACATCGTTTATCAATGGGTTTCACACCCTAAACATCAAAGTTGGAAAAATATGCATGAACATTTCAATACATCGTCTAAACATTCACACCTAATCTCATGAGATATCTCCAACCTCGTGATGAGTTCATCAGACTCGATTGTTACAGGCACACAGTCACAGACACACAGCCAAAACCCATCACACACTGCCCAACATCGTGGCACAGGTGTCACGACGTAGATGGGGCCTCATTGTCCACCAAGCACAATAAGAACATCTTTATGATCTACCATGACGCCACAAGGTAATCACTCGTATAAAACCCATCACACACTGTCCAACATCGTGGCACATAGTGCTAACAACATAGATGGGGCCTCATTGTCCACCAAGCACAATAAGAACATCTTTATGATCTACCATGACGCTGCAAGGTAATCACTCGTTTGATCATGGCACGTCTACCAAATGCCTGCAAGAAAACATTTTGTTCTCAACACTTTTCTTTGTGTTATATCTTTATTTGTCAAAGCTCTCAAAATCTTACAACACATCATCGTTTTACATCGTCGAAGCTCTCAAAAGCATCATCGTTTTAAACACCGAAGCTCTCAAAAGCATCATCGTTTTAACATCGAATCTCTCAAAAGCTTCATCGTTTTAACATCTTTACAACTTTTATTAACAATACAGGACCAAAAAAGTCCGAGTGCTCAATCACGAAGCCCCTAGATCGTTGCAATCAGTCTTAGGTTCGTGGTAATAGAAAACATCTCAAAATGTTTTAACTTCTTTAAGTAGATACCCAGTCTACAACACAACGAACCTTAATAACTCGACGTCTCGGTTATTAAGTTCCACATCATCGTTTTTGTCTGTGAAAAACAAATCCAAAATAAGACAACGTCATAAGAACACTAGTACCCCGACATCTCGGTTACTAAGTTCTATATCGTCCTTTACGTCATTAAGTAAAGCTCATTTACCGAAAATCCTTTCTACTTGAAATTCGTTTATAAAACGTCAAATCATAGAAAATCCACTTTTCCTTTGGAAACACATTTTTTCCCAAAATAACGTCAAATCATCAATAACTTCTTTTTACTGAAACTTCAACTCTAATAAATCAATTCAGATTAAATCTCTTTTTAAATTAAGTACTGTTGTTTTTAAACTTTCACCGTAAATAATTTGAAACTTCAGTCGTTTATCATTTTCCAAGAAAATGTTTTTAAGTCAAACTTTGACTTTTTTTTCAATAATAATTTAATTTTTTATATTATTATTATTATTTAATAAGTTATTTTCGAATATTAATTTCACTAAATAAATTTTTACAATATTACGGAATTTCTTGCGTAAAATTTAGCAATACAAAAAAAATTTCACTGTTACGCTCTCACCGTGACTCATAAATTTCTTTTACACTGACAAATCATTAAAATAATAATATTTCTCAAAACTCATTATTTTTCCAAAACAATCTTTTCCACCACTATTATATTCCAACATTTCCCATAAAACGTTGAATATAATTTTCACAGCTTATTAAAGTTTTTATCTGATTAATCGGTTGTGCATCGACCCCTTGTCAGGCCTCTCAAACAACATTCAACAACATTATCAGAATTATATCACCAGGTAGATCATGCATCATAGCAATATAATATACTACTGCAGATAATTAAATAAATTAAAAGCAGATCAATCACCGATACACAGATAAACAACACAACGTAAACAACATAAACAAATAACCACAACCACATATAAATCATATCAACCATACTAAAAGCAAATAGTTATTGTGAAAATCCCTCGGGTAAGCTCCCCTTACCTCTTGAAGCTCCTCGGTAAAATTAAAAGGACTCTGTCGGTTGTCGGAAATTAAACCCTCGTACGCCGTAGAACAATTAACCTTCAACAACACATCCAAACAATAAATCAAAACAAGCAAAACAAACACCTAATCCTCTCTAATAGGTCACGACCTCTTTAGAGTTTTGTGGCTCAAAATCTCAAAACTTGCTTAAGTCAAGGATTAATGATCCTAATATACTTAAGGAAATGGATTAAGGCTAAACAACAAAGCTAAGAATCAAAACCATCCTAATCCTCTAAATGGTAGATTCGGCCAACACAAGAACATAGGGTTATGGTTTTTAGTTTAATGAACCAACTAGGATTCAACAAGTATACAAGTATGCATGATGAAAGACATGATCATACATCAAAAGCAAGAACAAAAAACTCCATCCATCCTTTCCTCTAGGATTCGGCCAAGATGGGTTTCAAGAGAAGAAATTTTTTTATCATCACATGCTCTTAGATACATACAGTATACATGATTATAAGAACATAGGAAGTGGTTTCAACATCATAAGATTTTTCTAGAATTTGTTGTGGATTTTCAGAGTTCTAGATTTAGAAACTTAAAAGTGATGAACATAGATGAAATAGACTTTGAATCATGAAACTTATTGAAGAACATAGACATGATTCGGGAAGGAGAATAGGATTCACCTCTTGAAGATCAAAGACAAGTGAAGATTCAAGGACTTGCTTCACAAAATCAAGCTTTTTTGTTCTATTGTTCTTGAAAGAAAAATATGAGTTTTGGAGAGAAAGATATCATGAAATGAAAGAATGAAATTGCCTAAGTGTGTGATAGTGAAGGAGCCGTGATTTTTAGGGGCAATTTGGTCCAAATTTACAATGACATGGCTTGAAAAATTCATGAAGAGCTAAGGGTAAAATCGTCATTTCCAGGTAAAATATTCCTTTGTCATAAATGCGCCATTATGGCCATTATGACGTGGATAGGATCGTTATAAATGCTTGTCACATCAGTCAAATCCGTCACCTCAGCCCTGTTGCTGACTCCCTGGTTCATCTGATGCAGCTTTTTCCTAGAGATATCTCGACGTATTCGGCCGCAGCAAATATAACATTTTAATTTTTACACTAAAATTTTCAAAACTTCCAGTATCGTAGTAAATACGATAAAAACATTTTTCATCTCGTTCACGAATTAAAATTAGGTTTTCTGAGCAGTAAACTTTTATTGTCAGTGAAAACGTAGACCAGGTTCCGTTTGAATTTTCAACCCAAAATTTCATCGTAACCCTATAATATAAAGCATGATGTAGAAATGATAGTGGTTTACCCAAAATCATTTTTTGAGTCTCGAATAAAATATATATGTTTATATATTTATTATCGATATTAGGAAGCAGCGAAAATCCGGGTGTTACATTACTACCCCACTTAAAAAAATTTCGTCCTCGAAATTTCGTGACTCGAAACTGAACGGGATCTCTTAATGCCAAAGTCATACTCTCACAAGAAAGTATATAAAATAATTTCATCAATCTGATAAGAATACAAGAATATTCTGTACATAAAGATTCTTTAACAAATTCAGGGAAGTAAAAATGTATGATCGGTACATGTTTGCAAACTTGAATCTAAGAAAGTTTCTTGCCTCACAAGAATTTCCTTGCCAACAATTTAAAAGAACTATGGTCTGTCAAGAATTCGGACTGAATCACTTTCTACCAAACGTAAAAGTGACTAGAGCAAGTCTCATTTGAGAAACTAGTTTTGTCCAGAAAGTGTCTATCCTGAACAACAATAGGATAGTCTAAACATATAGAATTCGACCATGAAGTTTAAAAGAAATAGATAATTTCAACATATCCACACACAATCCATCAAAACAAGTATGAATTGTACTCGAATTAAAATAGTATAGTTAAGAGGTTACCGTCATGGTTTGAAGTCTCAGCTCCCCACACATTATATACTATACCCGTAGTCTTTGGCTTGACAGCATTAGTGTTATTGACAGTCGATCCATGCCTTGGCGCATTGCATTCCTTCGATATGTGTCCCACTTGATCAAATCAGTTAGGTCACCACCAGAAAATGAATTCCTTACTTACTTATTAACACACATTACTTCTAAGAAGTAACTCAAACAAAACTTAACTCAGAAAACACAACATCAACACAACAGACCTATTTCCCAAAGATCCCGAAAGACTCGACCAGCTCTGATACCACTAATGCGACACCCTAACTCGGGTCATCACATGGTTACCCGTTTGCGGAAATAAAACTTAATTTGTTGGTTGCTTTCGGAAAATAATGTTTTCTCAACGTTCATCTTTTCAAAATATGGTGATAAATTTTTTTTCTTTTAATCTCATAACAACAACATAATCAAATCACACTTAAATACACAATGTATAAAAGTCATACAACTATACTTCCTCATATGTTTTCACACCTAAATCATAATTAGTTTTATCCTCAAAACACAATATATCGTAATAGTACCTAAGCTTGTCGTAACTAACAGACACTACAGCCAATAGGAGCAGCACAGCATGCCTCAAACTAGACAACCTTCTTCCTCTTGTAGGGATCATACCCCTTGTGCTACTTTGATATGTTTGTAAGGGTGAGACGCCAATATATGGATTTATCACCATAACTAAATACGCAACACAAAAGAAGGCACATACACATATACATGGTTATAACAACATATTCATTCATATTATAGCATATCGTTTATCAATGGGTTTCACACCCCAAACATCAATGTTGAAAAACTATGCATGAACACTTCAATACATCATCTAAACATTCACACCTAATCTCCGGAGACCCCCAATGTCATTTAAAATGAGCTGATCAAGCTCGATTGCCAAAAGAGGCACGTCGATTTTGCCAAAAGAGGCACGTCGATTTTACCATAGCCCACTGTCCGGCACAGTGAGAACGTCGATTTATGGTTTTTCATTGTACGTCGATTGCCCAAAGGCACAATGAATATGTTGATTACAAGAATATCATAAAGACACCATGATTAACAAATACATCAAGACATGAATATCATCAAGATATCATGATTAACCTCGTAGGCACGTCTGCCAAAATGCATGCAAGAAAAACACTTTATTCTCAACACTTTTCTTTGTGTTATATCTTTATTTGTCAAAGCTCTCAAAAGCTTACGACCCAACATCGTTTTAAACATTGAAGCTCTCAAAAGCTTAAGACCCATCGTCGTTTTAAACATCGAAGCTCTCAAAAGCTTAAGACCCATCATCGTTTTAAACATCTTTAAAACTTTTATTAATAATACAGGACCTCAAAGTTCGAGTGCTCAATCACGAAGCCCCTAGACCTTGCAATCAGTCTTAGGTTCGTGGTAATAGAAAACATCTCAAAATGTTTTAACTTCTTTAAGTAGATACCCAGTCTACAACACAACGAACCTTAATACCCCGACATCTCGGTTATTAAGTTCCATATCATCGTTTACTTCATTTTTTGTCTGTGAAAAACAAATCCAAAATAGGATAACGTCATAAGAACACTAGCACCCCGACATCTCGGTTACTAGTTCTATATCGCCATTTACATCATTTTTCGTCTGTGAAAACAAATCCAAAATAAGATCTCAGCAACTTATCTAAGTTACCGGAAATACGTCATTGAGTAAACTCATTTACAGAAAATCCTTTCTACTTGAAATTTGTTTGTAAAATGTCAAATCATAGAAAAATCCACTTTTCCTTTGGAAACACATTTTTTCCAAAATAACGTCAAATCATCAAGAATTCTTTTACTGAAACTTCAACTCTAAAAATTAAATCAATTCAGATTAAATCTCTTCTCAAAATAAGTACTGTTGTTTTTAAACTTTCACCGTAAATAATTTCGAAACTTGTCGTCGTTTAACATTTTCAAAGAAAACGTTTTTAAGTCAAACTTTGACTTTATTTTAATAAATATTTTTTAAAAAAATAAATAAGGTATTTTCGAATATTAAGTTCACAAAATAACTTTTCATAATATTAAGGAATTTCTTACGTAAAAATTAGCAGTACAAAAAAAATTTCACGGTTACGCTCTCACCGTGACTCATAAATTACTTTTACAATAATAAATCATTAAAATAATAATATTTCTCAAAACTCATTATTTTTCCAAAACAATCTTTTCCACCACTATTATATTCCAACATTTCCCATAAAACATTGAATATAATTTTCACAACTTATTAAAGCTTTTATCTGATTAATCGGTTGTGCACTGACCACTGTCAGGCCTCTCAAACAACATTCAACAACATCATCAGAATTATATCACCAGGTAGATCATGCATCATAGCAATATAATATACTACTGCAGATAATTAAATAAATTAAAAGTAGATCAATCACCGATACACAGATAAACAACACAACGTAAACAACATAAACAAATAACCACAACCACATATAAATCATATAAACCACACTAAAAGCAATTAGTTATTGAGAAAATCCCTCAGGTAAGCTCCCCTTACCTCTTGAAGCTCCTCGGTGAAATTAAAAGAACTCTGTTGGTTGTCGGAAACCCTCGTACGCCGCAGAACAATTAACCTTCAACAACACATCCAAGCAACCAATCAAAACAAGCAAAACAAACACCTAATCCTCTCTAATAGGTCACGACCTCCTTAGGGTTTTGTGGCTCAAAATCTCCAAACTTGCTTAAGTCATGGATCAATGATCCTAATATACTTAAGGAAATGGATTAAGGCTAAACAACAAAGTTAAGAATCAAAACCATCCTAACCCTCTAAATGGTAGATTCGGCCAAGACATATCCATGAGGCTAGGGTTTTTAGTTTAATGAACCAACTAGGATTCAACAAGTATACAAGTATGTATGATGAAAGACATGATCATACATCAAAAGCAAGAACAATAAACTCCATGCATCCTTTCCTCTAGGATTCGGCCAAGATGGGTTTCAAGAGAAGAAAATTTTTGATCATCACATGCTCTTTGATACATACAATATACATGATTATAAGAACATAGGAAGTGGTTTCAGCATCATAAGATTTTTCTAGAATTTGTTATGAATTTTCAAAATTCTAGATCTAGAAGCTTAAAAGTGATGAACATAGATGAAATAGACTTTGAATCATGAAACTTATTGAAGAACATACACATGATTAGGGAAGGAGAATAGGATTCACCTCTTGAAGATCAAAAACAAGTGAAGATTCAAGGACTTGCTTCACAAAATCAAGCTTTTGTGTTCAAGTGTTCTTGAAAGAAAAATATGAATTTTGGAGAGAAAGATGTCATGAAATGAAAGAATGAAATTGCCTAAGTGTATGATAATGAAGGAGCCATGAGTTTTAGGGGCAATTTGGTCCAAATTTACAATGGCATGGCTTGAAAAATTCATGAAGAGCCAAGGGTAAAATCGTTATTTCCAGGAAAAATATTCCTTTGTCATAAATGCGACATTATGGCCATTATGACGCGAATAGGATCGTCATAAATGCTTGTCACATCAGTCAAATCCGTCACCTCAGCCCCTTTGCTGACTCCCTGATTCATCTGACGTAGGTTTTTCCTAGAGATATCTCGATGTATTCGCCCGCAGCAAATATAATATTTTAATTTTTACGCTAAATTTTTCAAAACTTCCAGTATCGTAGTAAATACGATAAAAACATTTTTCATCTCGTTCACGAATTAAAATTAGGTTTTGAGTAGTAAACTTTTACTGTCAGTGAAAACGCAGACCGAGTTCTGTCTGAATTTTCAACCCAAAATGTCATCGTAACCCTATAATATAAAGCATGATATAGAAATGATAGTGGTTTACCCAAAATCATTTTCTGAGTCTCGGATAAATATATATGTTTATATATTTATTACCGATATTAGGAAGCACCGAAAATAGGGGTGTTACAAATCTTATATATAAAAGAGTATTCGTTGGACATATTTTTCCTCTGAAAGTAGGCTAACTTTGTAATTTTACTAACTAATTTAATATATCATTATTTGTTATAATGATTTCAAGCTATTATCTACATGGATTCCAGGGTTATTTATTCATCATAAATAGCATATTTCCACTTTGCAATGATTTTCAAAATTTCAATTTCAATTCTTTCTATCCATTTAACAAGAGTGATTGGATATTGTCAGGTTGCTATTTTTTTCATGCTTTGTTGTTTATTTTTTATTTCTTATTTGTTTAAAAGTTTAGTGCAAAAGTTAATATCTTATATATAAAAGAGTATTCGTTGGACATATTTTCCCTCCGAAACTAGGTTAACTTTGTAATTTTACTAACTAATTTAATAGATCATTATTTGTTATAATGATTTCAAGCTATTATCTACATGGATTCCAGGGTTATTTACTCATCATAATTATCACATTTCCACTTTGCAATGATTTTCAAAATTTCAATTTCAATTCTTTCTATCCATTTGACAAGAGTGATTAGATATTGTCAGGTTGCTATTTTTTTCGATGCACTTTTTTATATCTTATTTCTTATTTGTTTAAAAGTTTAGTGCAAAAGTTAATATATTAAAAAATATTTAAATTTGAAAAAGTATACTTTGTAATTTCAAGGCTTTCAGTCAGTATTAGATTAGAAGGTTTTGCTATATGCTTTCAATTGTTACTCTTCTGACTATCGTATTATGCACCCTATTTTGGAAGCTAGGTTGTATATGTCATATTCTCTTAGCCCTTGGGGTTGTAATTGTTGGAACTAAAGTGATTTTGGATTTACTAATCTCTAAGTTTTGATGCTAACAAAAGGATTAAATTTGCTTGTCAAAGTATTAGTTGAGATCTAACTAGTGCTTTCAGTTATGCAGAAACACTTTAATAAGTAAAATAAACTTGGGATAAGTTTCAATTAAAAAAATACGAGTTCATACCTGTAGACGGGCTGCTCAAGCACTGTGGTAAAGTTAATTAGTTGTTTAATTAAGTAGAGTGACTTTCTTTAGTAGACGAGGCTATAAATGTTTGCAAGATGAATAGCTAAATAACTTGTTAGGTACAACAAGTCCAAAGACTTGAAAATAAGCACGTCCATCTTGCCACGTCAGCAGACGGAAGTAATTAGTTGAAGAAAATGAACTAAAACACAAAGTAATCTAGTAGAGGAGCTCTAACCGCCATGTCACTAGATGGAGATCTTTATAACTCATTAAGGAATAGCAAGTATGAAAACTTGATAGATAAAAGGATATGCCACGTCATCAGACGAGCTAAGTAAAATATAGAATAGACTTGGACTCTCATATGAATGAGTGGAAGGAGTTTCCTTTTAGACGAACTCCATCTTGGAATGAATTAAATGCAATCCGAATCTCTTATATTTATTTCAAATGATTGATATTTATTTCAATAGAATATTTGTTCTTCACATTTGTTTTATCTGCTTTAATATTTCACCTTATTGTAAAAGAAATATAGTACAATCAAGAAATACAAAAATCAGAATCGTACAATAAGATACTATAAAAAACGATCTGTACGATGAGAACTTTATGACTGAAAAAGTTGAATTATACACAAAGAAGAAACAAAAAGTACTCAAGATGTAATACTCAGAGGAGTGAACCTCCAAATTCATGCTACCTTGATAACCAAGAGCACTATTCAGCATTGCTACAGTCAAGCTATCAGTCACAACGAATATCATGCATTAAATGCTATCTCTAAACGGAATTATTCAAAGTAACTGTTGAAGAAATACAAATGAAGAATATGGTCACTATAAAACGAAGACCTCATACTGAAAATTAACTCTTTCCTGCACAATCTTGCTAGCCGAACTTTTGTCATTTGATAATCATTCTTTTAAGAGCAAGAGTTTGCATTCATTAGTTTGAATATTGTTGTAATATTCAACTGATCTTAAATTGTCATATTCTCACCCACAGTGAGTTAAGAAGATCAAACATTAAATCTCTTTGTTAGGGTTAAAGCTTGAATAGGCTTGATAAGAAAGGAATACTTGTAGTCTGGAGAGGTGTTGAAAACTTGTTTGTAATATATTTGGAGAAATAGTGGAAAAATCCTTCAAGTCAAAGGGACTGGACGTAACTGCCTGGGAATATTATTATGAATGTTGTTATTGATTGTTGTTTGAGAAGCTTGACAATGGTCAGTTCCCAATCAATTAACCAGATAAAAGCTTTAACAAGCTTTAAAAATTATATTCAATGTTTAACGGTGAAATATTTTAATATAATATTGATGTAAAATATTATTTGGAAAAAAAAAAGAAATGTTGGAAAATATTGTTATTTTAATAATTTATCAGTGTAAGAATGAATTATGAGTCACAGTGAGGACGTAACCATGAAATTATTTTTGTACTGCTAATTTTTACGTAAGAAATTCTGTAATATTATAAAAAGTTATTTTATGAAATTAATTTTCGAAAATAACTTAATTATGATTATAGAAAATATTTAAGTGGAAAAGTTTAAGAATTGGCTTAAATGACTTTAAAAATACTAGACGACGGTAATTTGGAAAAGTATCATCGGCAAGAAATTCTAAAATGGCAATACGTGTTTTAAACCAAGACTGAGCCTCAAGTGACTCCTTTCGAAACATAAAATTTTCGGAAAAAGAGATTTCAGGTAATTGATGATTTTACAAAGGATTTTCTGTAAATGAGTTTTACTAAACGGTGTTATTTCCGACAACTTGGCTAAGTTGCGGAGACTTTGTTTTGGATTGGTTTTTCACAGAACGAAAACAGTGTTAACATTGAAACACGAACCTAGTATCAGAGATGTCGCGATACTAGTGTTATTTAATATAAGCACGAAGATCTTTGATCCGTGTTACATTGTTATGGACTTTGTGTCCTATCCACATTGTGGGTTACGTTGTTAAAGTTGAATGTTGTTTTCTACCACCACAAACCTAAGACTGATTGCAAGGTCTAAGGTATTGTGACTGAGCACTCGGACTTCGTGTCCTGTGTTGACGTTGAAAAATCTAACACGTTGAAAAAAGTACGAATAGTCATAAGCCATCTTGAGCTTAGACAAAAGAATAATGAACACAAAGAAAAATGACGATAACAAAATGTTTTATATGCGTTCATTGGCAGACATGCCCACGTTGTTATGTATGGTGCCTTGATAATTAAGGTATTCCATGCCACGTTGTATGTCTGAATGCCTTGCAGGGTAAGATATTTCAGGCTATGTTGCTTCATTTGTGCCCTAGTCGACAATGAAAACCCATATATGTTGATCATTATGACTTGTGTTGGATAGTGTGCCTATGGTAACATGTTGTGTCTTATTTGGCAATCGAGCTTGATCAGCTCATTTACACGGTGTTGGGATCTTCGAAGATTAAGTGAGAAGTTCGACATTGAAAGTTGATGTGTTCATGGATAGTTTTCAAATGATGACGTTTAGGGTGTGAAACCCATCGAGAAACTATTTGCTTGGATATGAATGTTTATGTTGACATAACATGTATATGTGTTTTTCTGTTGTGTCGTGTATGTAGTTGTCGAGTTAAATCCATATATTGGTTTCTCATTCTCGCATGTTTTATTGTTGGTTTCTCTACTGGTGCATATATTTATATCCGAGTCCAGATGAACCACTCAAGGGATGTGACGACTACAGGAGGAAGTTTCCTTAGTTCGGAGCATGTGTTATATTAATGGTATCAGAGATGGTCGAGTCTTTCGGGAACCTTGGGAAGCATATGTAAATATACTAAACAAATAAAAATATATCGACCAAATATATATATATATATATATATATATATATATGTATGTATGTATATATGCATATGTCTCATAAGCAAGGACTCCACATATGTATCATAAGAAAAGAAAAGACACCACGTAGCATCATCTAAAACTACCGTACCATCTAGAAAAAGGAAACCCACAGTTTACATAGACATTATCTAGACAAGTTCGACACCATTGTCTTTGCAACCATTGTCTTTGCAAATGCTTCGTTTAACTGGACGATGAGTTTCGCATTCTAGCTCATAGAAGTAGAGCCCACAGCTAGATCCGCCGCGATTGATCAGGTTGAAGTTGAGTCTGTCCATCCGCGAAGAGCCACCGCCCAAGCACGCGCCGCCCTGAGCTAGCTTCCTTCCTTATCATTGAGTGGCTTCTCTCTGTTTCTTGAAGCTTGAAGGTTCTCTCTGTTTCTTGATGGAGATTAACGGAGGATTCTTTTTGGGAAAATTGAAAGAAGAGGTTGTGGCTTGGTTCTTTTGTTTTGGCTATGGTCTCTGGCAAATTGGCGTTGTTCATTTTAAAGAGTCAAAGGGTATTCCTGTTATCAAGAGAAATCAATGGCAGCTTTTATTTATTTTTCATGGTTTTTTTTGTGTTTCTTTCTTTTTTCCCGAACGTTTGTTTGATTACAATATTTTTGTAACCATCTATTCCCTTGCTCAGCAGCTCTGTAATTGTATATGATTTTACCTTATATAATTTGTTAAGGTTCATTCTAACGGAAAAGTTATGAAGCCAACAAAAGCTGGATAATTTTGTTGATCTAGTAACTGAGCAGAACAGATGTGACAGGAAGAAAATCGATGAGGTGAACATTGTTTAAGTCTATCATGTTTCTTTTACCATGTCATCTAATATGTTCAAAATTTGATTATTATTAGATTATTGGTTACTCATTAGATATCCTTGAGCTTGCCAAGGTTGATTTGTTTGCATGAGGAAGTTATAATATTTTATTATTTATTAATTACAATAACATAATATGATCAGGACATTTTAGATGAGGAATGTATGTAACAAAACTCTTATTATCTAACCTTGCCCAATAGGAGTGTTGTTCACTACAATAAAAAAAGGTAATATCTTGTCTTAACTGTTCCCAAAATCGCTACATAGAAGACAGAGAAATAGTAGTTTGCAAATGCAATAGCTGTGGAAGAAATATTTAATATTGTCTGAGATTAAAACAAACAAAAAAGCTAATGAATTCTTTAGTATTCATAAAAAATTCCCCAAAAATATAACCTTTCGACACTTCCGACACAGCTGATGATATTGTGTAGAGTTGGTAGTGATGCTCGCATATTTTATAAACCTCGTAGCATTATCTATATGCAATGGATTGTAGTGATACCTGGCTGCAATTATTAAACTTCAACATTAGTTTATGTTTAATGTAAAACATAAATATATATTAATTTTTACACTGGCTATTAAACAAAGAAACCACACCGAATATCATGTACATAAAATAACCTTAATAGTGCTGGATTGGATATCTACACATTGTCAAACACTTCCCGATATACCACATTAGTGGTTGAAGAGCACACCTTTTGATCATCATTCAGTATCAAACTCTCTAGACCCTTCCTTGACTTAATTCTAGATATTGCAACATATAACTTGAATACAGGCCTTGGAAGATAGATACCAACATGAGAAAGGGATTGTCCTTGACTTTTATTAATTGTCATTGTAAAACATAACGCCAATGGGAATTGGCGCCTTTGGAATTTAAATGGTAGTCCAGGGTCACTTGGCACCAAATTCATTCTAGGAACCAAAATTTTATCTCCTATATTTGTTCCAGTCAAAACAGTTACGCCTATGACATTATTTCCAAGCTCGTTGACTAGTAGCCTAGTTCCATTGCATAACCTAGCTGGCTGATCAATGTTCCTCATTAGAATTACTGGTACTCCAGCCTTCAAAAATAATTTATGGTTCGGAATCCCAGAACACTTAATTTCATTGAGAAACTCGGTGGTAAACCAATCACCCTGTACCTCATTATTTTCATCGGACCGACAAACAGAGTCGCAGCTAAGGTATTCTCTCAAATCACCGGGAATCATAGAGATAACATAATCATTCACCCGCTCAACAGATTCTAGGGTTGGTGCAAGTATTCCTCTATCCTGGAAATAATGTGTCATGTTCATGTTTTGTAATAGCTCCGAATAGGCAAACTCTATCAAAGATAGCAATGGATCAACACACTCATGAATAAGTAGCTCATCAGGTATTTGCACATCACTAACACCATATTCATCTGCATTTGGATCTCCATCACTAATACCGAGTATCCACTATGTAAACTGGTTTATATCCTCTTGGTCCGCATTTTCAGATGAGGAACGTAGCCTCATGTTAGTCGTTAGTCTCAAAACCATGCAACTTGTGAATAGATTAGATACATTTATAGCTACCCCAACAATATCTTGCCTCGATCCTTTTCTAATGACAGTCAATCTCTGTCTGAAATCACCACCCAATACAACAACCTTACCCCCAAGAGGTTTGCCAATGTTATCCTTATCTTCAGACGACATTATATCCTGCATTGTCCGATCAAAAGCATCAAAGCAAAACCTATTCATCATTGGTGCCTCATCCCATATAATTAGTTGGGAATGAAGAAGAAGATTTGATCTAGCACTCCTTTTGTTAATATTGCAAGTTGACTATTCGTGAATTACAAATGGAATGGAGAATGTAGAGTGAGTCGTGCGACCTCTAGGCAACAATAGGGAGGCAATGCCACTGGAAGCCACATTCAACACTATTAATCCTTGTGAACGAAGTCTTGCAGATAGAGTTTTCCAAAGAAATGTCTTTCCAGGGCCACCATAACCATACCAGAAAAAAAAAAAACCGCCAGAACCAGTCAAAACTGCCTCCATAATCTCATTGTAAACATTCTTTTGTTCAAGGGTCAACAACTCCAATAGAGTGCAGTTTGTTCTTGCCATGTCCTCTCGATCATAGCTAAGCTCATCAACAATTAGTCTATTTTGGTAGTCCAGGACACCGACATGATTGGGAATGGCATAGAAGAATAGTCTCGCAAAGATCTGCCATTTGACTGGAGCAACTTTTCCAATTCAATAAGACATATTTTTTAAGTCATCATCTTCAAGTTGTAGACCTAGGTTAAAAGATATTGCATGTTTAATAGCTTACACTAAGATGTTAATACAAAATATATGCGTGTTTATTTGCTTGGACCAAGAAATCAATATAGAAAATAATCGTTAAGAAATCATTACCAGGAATATTTAAGTTCCTGCTTCGCTCGTAGACTATACCATCGGACAATAAGCTCCACGTGGCATCCCAGACCCCACCTGGATGTGACATTGTATTCATAAACAACAAAGTAACAAACAGTCGTCGGAGCTGGTTTCCGGAGGAAAGCTGACTCGCTTCAGTAATCGCATCTATTAACTCCCTATCATCTGCTAATAGACCCATTGTGTGACATGATTCCTCGAAACTTTTATATATCACTCCATCAGCCGTCCTTAGACATGTATAGTTAGTGCAACCCCTCTGGACCGTTACCAATATTCTCATATAATATAGCTAACCTAAACAAGGAGGAACAAAATTAAGCCTGTCGATACTTTGACTATTCTTTCTTGGCAGCCATATTCTATCTTCCTCATGATACACAAACCTAGATGGGAACTCTCCATATGTTAAGCACCTGCCGTCAGCATAATTTCTATTTGCTACAAACCATGCAAGAAACATTGTGAGTCCATCCTCGTTCTTTCTGACAACCGTCTCCAACTTGTTTTTTTCATTGAAATAAACAAACTGCTGACCAGGTAGGTGAAACATTAATATCTGGACAGGTGGCCACTTTTGGTGTATATCAAAAGCCAAAATTCTCCAAGTTGCTTCGCATGGTGACACGTACCTGCAATCATAATACCTTTTGATCTCATCAACCGGGTGATTAATGTCTTGTCCTACAGCATTGCATATCTGTAAGATAGCTCTATCAGGACCCTTGTTGACGTATTTAAACAAATACTTGATAGAGTTTGACTTCTTACAGTACTCAATGTTGATGTGTCCTCCGTACCGCATAAGTAGATGAGGATTGTATGGAAAACACTTCTATTATCTAACTTTACCCCCATTTTCTCCACAAAAAGACCAGAATCACGCCATTTGTACACGGGATAACCCTGATCATCAATTAGGGTAGAAGGTTGGAAACTCTAGATCTTGGGGAAAAACATGCTACATTCCTCTCTTTCATGCATGGAGACCTTGGGTTGGCATGTCCACAAGGACCATGCATCATGTAGTTGGATACTGCATCATATAATCTAGGATATAACGTTGGATTAGGCAATTCAGCAGAAATGACATTGTCGATATCTCTACCAGTTTTTAACTTGTTGTCAGAACTAAGCCATAATAGTATATGATCATGTGGAAGGCCTCTCTTCTGAAACTCCACAGTATACATTCCTACATTTTGAAGATTGCAATAAAAAATTATTTTTATCATGCACCCACAATTTTGAATTAATTATAAAAAAACATGTTAAAAAAACTTGCCTGCATCAGTCTTTCCGAATATTTGATCTTTCTTGAAATCTACCATCATTTGGTCTAGCTTGATTTTGAACACCCTAGACACGATGCCTGTTCTATCTGATGGTCTTTCCCTCTATTTGAAGCAAATCTCTTGAAAACAGCGATGGCATCCTGACAGTTGTTGAACATGTATCTCATTCCACCAGTGAATGACGATGGTAATATGACACGCTTACCAACCGAATTTGGATCAGTCTCACCTCTTCTGACTGCATCTTGCAACCCATTTAGAACGTCGCATCTTATCATTGTCTGATTTTCTCTTACCCAAGTTAACCTTTGTGACTCTATCATTGTATAACAATCCACTACAAATTGCTGAAAAAGTCGCCTAGAGTTAACAATATTACCAAACTCCGCCTCCCTTTGTTGGATCCTAAATGCAATCCACTCTCTTAATGCCACCCTTGTTTTCTTACGATTGTGAACATACACCTCGGAATCCCTTATCGAAATGTCTTCTTTATAACCGTCATCTCCATAAGGAAACACCAATGGATACTGTAGGGGAAAAAAGGATGTATGGGTCTCATGAAGTCTTTCTAACTCGCCACCAACATTTTTCACAACTATATCTCTGCCTCTTTCAATGTTTTCCAGATCACCCACAATTAAGGCTACAACCTCTTCCAAAGTTGGAAGATTGTAGGTTCTGGCATCCTTTGAGCAATGTCTAAACAATCTCAAACAGAAGTTAGAATCTTCCTGATGTTGAACAAAGTCCCTAACCATGCGGAAGGACTTGGCCAATTGATTGTGTGAATCAACCATTTCCATCAGGTCTCGAACCAAGCAATCATCAAAGGATATGGAGCCTTTATCTGTTCTGCAATGAATAATAGAATCATAATGAGAGATGTTTTGAGCATAAATAACTATTTAATCATAAGAATATGTATAAAAGAAAAAACCTGAAGTGACCGACTCGGTTGACCGCCGTTATTAGTATCATATATAAAGTTGAGTAAATTTTGGCTTAGAACCACTTTCCGGCAACAAACTACCAATGCGATGGAAATTCTGCCCACTAAGAATAAACTGTGGTGGACCACCACCATCATTTATAGATCCTTCAATCTTACCTCCCATAGAAGTGAAAGGAAACATGTTGTATGCTCTTATATTGTCAATGTAGTGGGTACTTTTGTGATCAATTCGATGCAATAAATTGAACAATAAGTCTAGAGGTTTTTTCGGGAGTAGTAGCTGTATTCTTCCTTTCATACAACATAGAGAAAAACCATTATTCATCGTCCTCTTTGATTTGTTAGGCCTTTCTTCAAACCAAAATATAGCCATACAATGGACACAGGTGGTATGAAGGACTCCCAAAATCTAGACATGCTGCAGGAAAGACAACATTACATATTAGCTACCTCCATGAAATATTGAAAATTCAAATACATGCATTTTCATAGTAGTATGGTTTTATGTTCCACATACACTCTCGTTCAGCTCCTTCATATAGTTCTGACCGGATCTGTGGCATATGATCATCACCGGAAAAACCTATCGATAGCAGTGACTCTAAAGTTAATTACGAATGGTGAATCAAGAAAATAGCTAAACATTACTTTTGCTTCTGAAAATTATGTTCACAGGGTAGTATATATGCACAAACCTGATTCAGAAATACCCTCTGACTCATTGTCTAGAACCAAACGTGTAGAACCAACTGATTGAATGACATGAGCCGAGTGAATTATACGTTTGTTCCATACAATGGAATAAGATTTGTTTAAGACTTCTGAAATTGGTGTTGTGAATGTTTGTACTGGTGGTCATACGCTGAATAGATTGACGATCGACACCTAACAATGGAAAGATTCAGTACTTGCATAATCTTAAATATTTAAAGAAATTAGTGGAACTAATAACCTTTTCAATTTTATCCTAAACACGAAAAGGGAATATGATTATAATTAATGACAGCAATACCTTTCAAAAATGTGTAGTAGTCCTCGTCAACATGAATTTCAGTAATCGTCTCCGGGCTTGGGTAAGTAGGTAGTCGCGTGGAATTGAACAATTTGATAGTTCTCCTATCACGTTCTTTTCTGTGGATGTTTTGGCCAGACCGCTGACTATTTGAACCGACGCATAATGCCGTACATTCAATATTGTTAAAGTAATATTTGCAAGTGACAAAATAATTTCAACATCTTGTTGTACATGTTGACAACCTTGTTGACGTAGTCCACCATCTCTAAGCAGGTTCTCCCATTGAAAAGATTAGTAGCATCCCAATCAAACACATAAAAAAGTGGCAGAATCAGTGTCATCTGTTACTCTTAAGTCATAACTTGAGTCGATATCTATTGAATTGGAGTTAAAAATTAATAAATTTAAAATAACGTAATTCATCAACAAAAATATATGTACATGCCAAGTTGATGCTATTATTATTAGCACCTTGGTTTCACATTGACAACGTGACGGGTGCAGTTCTTACAATAATACATGTTTTCATCTGGGGTACACTTCCTTGTTACACACACAAGCAAGGTACCACCAAGGATCGTTATCCAAAACCATCTTGACAACCCCGAAGACAACGAAGCAAGATTCCTGCAAAAAGATAAACATTATAATAAAATGGTTGTGGGTGTAATTGTATGAAGCTAATGACTTCCACATTCCAATTGTTCATTTTTTAATAATGACCAACCTGACTGCATTCTTTCAACGCCTCAGTGGTACTCCTAAGGGTCATGGCCAGAAACTCATTAACCAAGTCAATCTTGCTCAAATCTTGCAGTTGGTATATTCTCCCAGTCGGCGAGTCATATGTTGCAGCCATCCTTGAATTCACAGAGTGGCATTTATAAAAATTGATTAATAATCACGGTAAATAATTGTAGTTCTTGTAATTTAGACACTAAGACATACCTGTTTCTCAAGTCCACAATTTGTGGAGAATCATGATTGAATAGGATTTTGGTGGAGTTGATTGCATTTTGTAAAAATGGTTTCCCTTAAATGATGTTGTCATGAGTCATATTGGTCAAAATATTACAAATAATCTCTTAGCTGTCAAGATTAATATGTGCTAAATCCTAAAATAATACATAGGTACATCTTGACCTTGGCCAACATAATTGTAACCGTAGCATTGTTCTTATCACTAGATGATAAGAAAGAGTTCAGTTCGTCGACATACTCTCCAAATAGGGTGCATTTAAACCGATATCTAATAAGTAAATTGTGAGGAGTGAGTGAATATAAAAAATAACGCACTTAAACCAATAAAAGAAAAAGTTTGAATTTCTTTATACTAACCCATCGTTATCAAGTTCTATGATATTCAGCTTGGACTTTATCCCATCCCTGATAATATCCTTCTCTGTTCCCTGTCCCCTAAAAATGCCCATGACATCTATAGAAAGAAACGTAGGTGTAAAGATGCTATTTTTGTATGATAAACATGTCTAACAATGAAATTTCGACTCACCAACCAAGCAGTTGCTGTCGTATTCCATTTAAACACATCTGCAGGAGGAGTAAATGAAAAAATGTCCACGGGAACAGAACTGTCCTTATGCTTTGTTACCTTAGTATGGAAAAATTTCGACTCACCAATGTTGTTAGCAACCCCGAATTTGACCATCATATAAACACAACCCTCTATTATACCTACCTTTTCAAACCTGTAGAGTAGTGAGTTTTTTGTGGATGCATGTATTTTGTCACCTTGCAAAATTTAAATGATTATCAATATTTCGAAGTATCAGTGGTACTAATATATAGAAAGAGTTTGAAGTATGAGTGACACTAATATATAGAAAGATTGTAGATACCTTGGCATCCATTAGTACCAACTCAATAGAAAAGGGTTGGTCCTTATTTGAAAGGGAAGATGCAATCCAAAGCCTAACGACCCTCACAACCAAACATCAATCATTGGTTTTTGCAGTTATGTCCGCTATATAGTCATGCTTGGTTGCCATATGGATGAAAGAAGATGGTCTACAAATTTGTGAAAGATAAAGTTGTGAAAGAAAATGGCCAAATGCACTGTAGTTAGTCGATTTTGCATCACGTCATTTATATAGGACTGCATAGGTGCACTGCGTGTTTTGAGAATGAACAGTTTCAGATCGTGTCATTATTGCATTCCATGTAAATTAATTAGGGGAGATTTTACTTAATGAGGTATCAAAAACTTTTATTCAAGAAATTCAAGAACTTTTGCACAAAAATTATGAAATCACTTTGAGTCATCACTAGTACCTTTTTTTTTATCCATCTCATAGGACTTTAATTTGTATTATCTTACTATTTAGAGTGTTTCAAATTTCTTCTATAATAGGGTGTGGTATCCTTAAGTTGTGGATGAGGTATCCCTCTTATTAGAATGTGAGGTATCCTTCTGTGGCAAAGGGTGTGGCATCTCTTTGGTGTGCGACTTTAGCTTCTAAAGCGCGTGTGAGGTATCCGGAGGCATGAGAGAGAGTGTTAGAGGTCGTTGAAGCTCTTACACGTGGGTGAGGCATCCCAAAAGGCATGGTTAGAGTGCTCTGTTGTGTACAAAGGTTTCAAGCACCAGTTTATAAGCTTGTATATTAGTGGAAGAAAATCTCACAGGTGGAATGGGGACTGGACTAGGTCACTGGCGATGGGTGGTACGTAACACCATATTTTTCACTGTTTTAAATAACTGAAATATGTTTATATGATTATTTAAGTTTTAGAAAATTATTTTAAATGAACGGAGTTTACCACTCAATTCTACTTGAATGTAGAAAGCTACGATTAAAATTTAGGTTGGAAAGTCGGGTGAAACCCGACCTGCGAATTCCATTGATAGTATAATTATACTGCTCAAAAGACCTAATTTTAATTCGTGAATGAAAAACTTAATATTTTTATTTTATTTCCTACGATAGTGTATTTTTAGAATTATTTCATAAAAAGTGAAATAATATACGTTTTTTGGATGCTATACTCAATCGGGTGAACGACGGAGCTGATTATGGGAGTTTCGGGACTCGATAAGTGGATAAACCTTATATTCTCTTAGGGATAAGTCATCCATGTGAGAGGTTTAATGTGGATTAGGGTTATGTTAGCAATATTAGATAATTGCATTTTGACCCCGAAACTTTCTATTAATTACATTTTGGTCCCTAAACTAATTTTCATGATACACCAAGTGAAATGGGCAAATTCTTGTCATCCAAACCCATTAAGGGCTGCGGCCTAGAGCCCAAATGTCATGACCAAAGATTAATTTTCATGATACCATTTTAATTGCCTAAGTTTCCTAAGTCATGATTTTATGCCACAAGCTATTTTCATGTACAAAGTCATTTGGACTAGGACTTTCTTGGCCCAAAAATAGCGCAAGGCCCATGCTTGCCATGGCTTGCTCATAAATTTATGTTGCCACTAGATCCTTCCACCATATTCTTGATCTTACTATCAACTTCTTCATCTTCTCCAAAGTTTTAGCTTGTTCTTGTTTTCTCTCACAACAAAGAAGCTTGGTTTGTGAAGGAACTTGAAGATTTCTTGATCATCTTTCATTTCCAAGAGGTGATTCTTTATCCTCATCATATCTAAGCTAGTGTTTCTTCAAATAATTTCATGATTCAAAGCTTTATTTTTCATGTTCATCTTAGTTGTTCTTAACTTTGATAAATCATAGAAAAATCCTAAAAATGTGAAACCAATTTCTATGTTCCTATTATTATCTCTTCTATCATAATCCAAGAGGATATTGAAAACCAAAATTTCCTCCCCTTTTATCTTGTTAGGGCCGAACCTATAGGGATGTTGGGAGGAAAGTTTTTGTTCATGTTTTTCATCAATGATCATGTATATTATCTTGTTAGTATATATGCTTGTTGAATCCAAGTTGTTTTGTCAAACTAAAATCCCTAACCTCATGCACTCACCATGGCCGAAAATAGGCATTTTAGGGATTGGAATTTTTGTTCTAATCTTTGTTGTTAATCATGTGTTTTAAAGACTTAAGTGCTTAGGATCATTAATCCAATAACTTAAGCAAATTTAGAAATTTTAGCCACTAAACCTAATGGAGGCCGTGACCTATCATAGAGGGTTAGGTGATTTATTCATGCATAGTTTTTCACATGCTGATGTGTGGGGTGTTAAACCTATTGATAAACTAGTTGCTTATGAATGCTTGTGTTGATATATGTGTATGTGTTTTATGTGGTGACTAGCATGTAGTTGTCGAGTAAAATCCATATATTGGTTTCTCACTCTTGCATGTTTTATTTGTGGTTTCTCTACTTGTGCATATATCTTTACGTATGATATCAGATGGACCCGGATATGCCTCTGGCACATTCGAGGCTTCGGTCGATCATGTTTGATCGCAATCATTTTGGTGGTGCCTGGGAAATAAACCTTGGGGCACTCGGCGCCACCTATCATGGCCCTAGTAGAGAGGTTGTTAGCACAGTAGAGGCAGGACCGCAGTGAACACCAGTGGAAATAATGTAATATACGGGAACTTTTTACGTCAGTTGACCATATGTTTGATGTTAAAATTGAGGCGGTGACAGTTTTGTAAATATTAAATCACTATTTGCATCAGTTGTTTAATGAACTGACGTTAAAAGTGATTATTAACACTTTTAACGTCAGTTGTTTATACAACTGTCGTTAAAATTGTGATTTTTACTTCAGTTAAATAAATAAGTGACGTAAATAATCAACTCATTCCTATCTTTCTTTCGTTGTCATCTCCCTGTTGTCACTCTTAACGCAGATCATCACTCCATATATAGTGCAGTTTATTTCTAATCTTTTTTTTAAAAAGTTTATTTTTAATCTTAATTAATTAGCTTGAATTAGTAAACAAATTCTTGTGCAAATTAAAATAAATAAACACTTAACATAAAACAAGTTATATGTATAATCAAATCGTATCTCATTGAAGCGATTCATAAGTTACAATTACATGATTAAAAGATAAAAAATTTCCGCAAGATAGCACTAAAATGTAAAAAAGTTTCTGCTTCAACATCATTTTCTTCTCAGTCATGTCCTCAGAAACTCCAATGGATGCATCTCCTCCCTTACTTGAAGTCCTTGATGCTCCATCTGAATCCACAATCAATTTGGAGCCAAAGCAGAATGAAGGGTGCACTCGATATGTTTCAGCAATATTCTTGGAACAGTCACTTGGTTACAAAGCTGAGGTTTTGGAACAGTAGCTGCTGATTCTCCAGAAGGATGATAATGTGTGCAATTCACATAATGCGATTTACACACCCTTATCACCCATGTAATGCGATTTACACAACCTCAGAAGTTGTTTGACCATTAAGACAGAGACCTTTAAGTCTAGGTATAGGAAGAAAGAGTGATGAAGTTAATCTCCATGGCAGATCCATATTGTGAAGCAAAAAAATTAAAGGAAGGAAGGAAGCTATTTATAGGAGTAGGGGATGAAGTTACTAGGCGTCGTAAGTTGCTAAAAAATTAAATTGATCATTAAGAGCATTAGGTTCCAAGGCGCATTGGGAGTTGGCAATCATATATTATAAACGTGCAGAAAAGAAAACGCCCGAAGGAATAGGAAGAAATAGACCTTTAAGTCTAGGTATAAACTTAGTGCTCATAAAGAGGATTATAGGTTACAATGTGCATGGGTAAGTAGCACAAAGAGAATGGGTAATTAAGTAGCGAGTAGTCAAAGGAATGAATGCTTTTGAAGAAACTTATACACTTTTAACGTCGGTTGTTGAATAAAAACTGACGTTAAAAGTGTTTTTAAAATAAAAATATTTATTTTTAACGTCAGTTGTTTATACAACTGACGTTAAAAGTGTGATTTTTACTTCAGTTAAATAAACAGCTGACGTAAATAATCCTATATCCTCCCTCACTTGAATTCCATGATGCATCGTGATTAATCAAAGTGAAAGGGATCTTTGCATCACCTCCTTCACTGGAATTCCTTGATGCATCATCTCGAATCCACAGTCACTTGCAGCCAAAGCAGAGTGAAAAGGATGACTGGGATGAAATAAAGTGAGGGAATCACATTACGTGATTTACTCAACTTTACCATCCATGTAATGTGATTTACACAACCTCAGAAGATTTTTGACCATTAAGACAGAGACCTTTAAGTCTAGATATAGGAAGAAATAACAAAGGTCTCAGAGCCATTTTGTGAAGGAATAGAAATATAGAGGAAAAGAAGAGGCAGTATTACAGACTGATACAGAAGAATGGTACTTTATATAGAGAATGATTTTTACACAACACTTTTAACGTCAGTTGTATTCAACAACTGACGTTAAAAGTGTTTTTTTTAAAAAAATATTAATATTTAACATCAGTTTTTTAATACAACTGACGTTAAACAATTACTTTTAACGTCAGTTTTTTAATACAACTGATGTTAAATGTTGCTTTATTTTTGGTTATAACGTTTACACACGCGCACCTTCTGCACTTCGCTCTGTACGTACGTATCTTTTCTCTTTTCATCACTCAACCCTAGATCACTGTCAACCCTCACTCTCACTCTCACCCAGCACAGAACCCTAATCGCGAGCTCATCTCCACCGCAACCACCGCGAGGGCTTCTTCGCCACCACCGTGAGGTACACTATTAACCCTAACTCTGTCTTTCCATTCATTCTTTGCAATAACTTGACATCTCTCTTTCCCCTTCCCGCGCACTAACTCTCCTTGTCCCTCTGCTATCAGTAACCACATCGAACGTTGGCCACCACTCGAGCTCCCCTCCCCACCACCACGCGAGCACCTATTTCTGGTGAGTATTTAGGGCACATTTTTGTATTTTTGGTTTTGAGTGTATGTTGAAACTGTAGTCTCAGTAGTTGAAACTTGAAACCGTGAGTTTGAGTTGTTTGGAATGTACGTCTCTATTTTTGGTTTTGAGTGCATGTTGCTCTGCTGGTTGATCTGTCACGGCCGTGATGCTCATCACCGCTAGGCCGTGATTAGTTCTGCCTGTGATGGCATGGTCTAGTTCAGTTGCCACGTTACGGCCGTGATGGACATCACTGCCAGGCCGTGACCAGTGCTTGGCAATCTTCAAAAACTATAGTTTTCAATCTCCCGTATTGTCCTTATATTGGATATATGTTTTGTATATCTACAGGACCTATCTAATTATGGATCGTAGTTGGATGGTTTGTAAGTGTACTAGTGCTGAGTATTTGAAGGGGGTGGGAGAATTTATAGAATTTGCTCAAAGGAATGTTCCTAATAGTAATGGAATGTTCTGTTGTCCTTGTGTCAAGTGTTTGAATACGAGGAAATGTACGGTGAAGGATATACGTACTCATTTGATTTGTGAAGGGATTTGCTTGAGTTATACAAGATGGATATGGCATGGTGATGTGTTGTTGAGTAGTACGGCGAGTGTCTACCAATGTGAGGACGTTGACTTAGATATGGAGGATGATCGAGTAGAGGATATGATCCGTGATATTGGACAAGAATCTTTTTATCGAGCTCATGTGTATGATAGGTTGTGCGGTGATGCGGATAAGCCTTTATATCCAGGGTGTACTACTCATACACGGTTGTCGGCGGTGCTAAAATTGGTTTGTGTGAAGACGAGAAATGGTTGGACCGATAAAAGCTTCACGGAATTGCTTGAAGTATTGAAAGACTTGCTTCCGGAGGACAACACATTGCCTGACCGTAACTATGAGGCCAAGAAGGTATTGTGTCCTATGGGTATGGAGTATAAGAAGATACACGCATGCCCCAATGATTGCATATTGTACAATGGTGTTCATGAAGACAATCACGATTGCCCCAAATGTGGGTTATCACGATACAAAGTGAAGGGTGGTGATGATGATGATGATCTTGATGATGTGAGAAAAAAGGGTCCTCCTGCGAAGGTGTTGTGGTATCTTCCAATAATTCCAAGGTTCAAGCGATTGTTTGCCAATGCGAAAGATGCGAAGAATCTTAGATGGCATAATGATGAGAGGAAACGTGATGGAAAGGTTCGTCATCCTTCTGATTCTATTCAATGGAAGAATATCGATACTATGTTTCCGGATTTCGTCGATGAGCCAAGAAACCTAAGGCTTGGACTTGCTACGGATGGAATGAATCCTTATGGTAACATGAGTAGTATTCATAGTTCATGGCCTGTTCTGTTGGTAATTTACAACATGCCCCCTTGGTTGTGCATGAAGCACAAATACATGATGTTGTCTATGATGATTTCGGGCCCAAAGCAACCGGGAAATGACTTAGATGTTTATCTAGGTCCCTTGATTGAAGACTTGAAAACGCTGTGGGTGGAAGGTGTTGATGTAGTTGATGGGTATTCTCATGAGACTTTCAAGCTTCGTGCCATGTTAGTTTGCACCATCAACGACTTTCCAGCATACGGTAACTTGTCCGGATACAGTGTCAAGGGGCATAAAGCATGCCCTATATGTGAAGAAGGCACATGCTACACTCAGTTGCATCATGGAAAGAAGACGGTTTACCTTGGGCATCGGAGATTTCTTAGACGTGATCACCCATATCGTAAGATGAAAAAAGCTTTTAATGGATGCCAAGAGACAAAAGAAGCGTCGGCGACCTTAATTGGAGAGCAGGTTTATCAGAGGGTAAAGGACATCGATGTTATATTCGGCAAGTCCAAAAAGAAAGGTAAAGCTGCTGAGAAAAACATATGGAAGAAGAGGTCGATATTCTTTGATCTTCCATACTGGCGCAAGCTTGATGTCGAACACTTGCATTGATGTGATGCATGTGGAGAAAAATGTGTGTGATAGTGTGATCGGGACACTTCTCAACATTCAGGGCAAGACAAAGGATGGTGTGAATGCTCGTCTCGACCTCGTTGCTTTGGGTATACGAGAGCAGTTAGCTCCAGTTTTTGAGGATGGTAAGCGGACTTATTTGCCGCCAGCATGTCATTCTTTGTCAAAAAAAGAGAGACAAAGTTTCTGCGGGTGTCTTCAGGGCATCAAAGTTCCACATGGTTACTCTTCAAATATGAAGAGGCTTGTCTCTAGTGATCTTAAATTGGTTGGCTTGAAGTCTCATGATTGTCACATCTTGATGCAACAACTTCTGCCCGTTGCTATTCGTGGTATTGCTCCAAAAAATGTGAGACATGCCATTACTCGGTTGTGCTCATTCTTCAATTCTATATGTAGCAAAGTCGTTGACCCCCGTATGTTGGATGACTTGGAAGTTGAGGCTGCTACAATCTTGTGCCAATTGGAGATGTATTTTCCTCCTTCCTTTTTCGACATAATGGTTCACTTAATTGTTCATTTGGTGAGGGAGATTAGATTATGTGGGCCGGTTTTTCTGAGATGGATGTACCCAGTTGAGCGCTACATGAAGATCTTGAAAGGGTACGTGAAGAATCCTCATCGTCCGGAAGCATCTATTGTTCAAAGGTATGTTGCAGAAGAAGCTATTGAGTTTTGTTCAGACTACCTTCATAACACGGATCCTATAGGGGTTCCTAAGCCTCGGCATGATGAGATTAGATGTCAAGGTAAGGGTACACATGGCTTAAGAATTAATAGGAAGGATCGGGAGGAACTGCTTCAAGCACATTTGTATGTATTGAACAACATCGAATGTGTTCAGCCTTTCTTATTTGAACATAAAAGAAAAGTCAATCAAGAAAACCCTCGAATGAGCGAAAGGTGGTTGTTGAACAAGCATAACAAGACTTTCTTACCATGGTTCAAGGAAGAAATGCTTAAGGATGGTAGTACTGCTTCTGATGACGTAAGATGGCTAGCACGTGGGCCTAGCTTCAACGTCATATGTTGGAGCGGATACGACATAAATAAATTTTCCTTTTATACAAAGGAACAAGATAACAAGAGTACCATGCAAAATAGTGGGGTTATGATCGTGGCCGAAGCAATGCACTTCTCTAGTGCAAAGGACACAAAACCCGTTACAGCACCGAGACCTTACTTTGGATATACTGAAGATATTTGGGTGCTCGATTACACTAAGCTTACGGTCTTAGGTATTTAAATGTAAGTGGGTTGATAGTAACGGTGGTGTACAAACTGACGAATTGGGGTTCACATTGGTAGACCTCAACAAGTTAGGTCATATAAATGAGCCTTTCATAATGGCTTCCCAAGCAAAACAAGTGTTCTACATCACTGATCCTTCTAACAAAAGGTTGTCCGTGGTTCTCCAAGGAAAAAGCATGTATAATGGTAGTGATGAAAATGAAGATTCAAATCTTGATATTCCTGAGACTCCTTCTTTTTCAACAAACATGCCTACTATAATCGAGGAGACACAGGTGGACGATGTACATGTCACTCGTGATGATCATCACGAAGGGATATTGATATAGGTAGTTTAAACTTAGTATACATTTATTTTTATTTATATTTCTGTATTTATTTTGAGTTATAACCTATGTTAATAAATATATATTGTTTCTGAACAGGCATACATATGGATCATTGTTCCATTTTTCCTTTGCAATTCTGTAATGTGTGTGATATTCTGTGTTACTGGGATATTTACTGAATGCAGGGATAGCTGAGGGGAGTGATATTTTAAAACTGAATTTAAAAAAAAAAATACTATTAACGTCAGTTGTATCATACAACTAACGTTAATAGTATTTTATAAAATATAAAGTACACTATTAACGTCAGTTGTTTATTACAACTGACGCTAAAATTAAGACCTTTAACGTCAGTTCTTTATAACAATTGACGTTAGTTTTAACAAAATTAACGTCAGTTTTTTTAAAGAACTGACGTTAATTTTAACAAAATTAATGTCAGTTGTGTTAAAGAACCGACGTTAATAGTGTTATATTTAACGTCAGTTATCAACTGACGTTAAAAGTTTAACTTTTAACGTCAGCTGTATTTACGTCAGTCAATATTCTGACGTAAAAAATTAATTTTAACTGACGTAAAAAGAACTTATTGCACTAGTGGAAGGATGCATGTTGTGGAGACTGTTGAGGTATCTCTACCTCCGGTGTGGCTATGCTTACAATACTTGGCTGAACACAAGTTACTTGATTTGCCACCTCAGCTGATTCTGCTTTAGATAATAGGACCAACAATACCTCCTGTAGAGGTAGTTTTGGATGAGGTCGAGGAGGACCCAGATTAGTTCTTTGAGGGCGATCTTGAGTTCCACCCTCCTGTTGTTGATGATGATGATTCTTCTGACGAGGGAGCGGGAGCGGAAGTATCTTCATCGGATATATCTGCTGTAGGAGGGGTTGATCATCATGATCTCCCCAATGGTTTTCATTAGCTTGATCAGCTATAGGTATAGTTCCGGGGTAGCGAGTCTTGTCAGTTTTTGATCTGGCTACTGAGAGCCATGAGTTTTTGGTATGGTTCTGGACTGCTCGTTACTTATATGTATATGTCTTTATTTTCTTTGCTTAGTTTGACGGAGAATAGCCTATACTTATGAATGATCTTTTGTGATCTCCTATTAGATATAGTGTGTATTTAAATGATGATGAATATATACATATATATATATATATATATATATATATATATATATATATATATATATATTTGTTTACGTTCACGATGGTTCGATGTTTTTTAGAAAAAAAAATTCAGCACTATTTTCTTAATGAGTCGTTTACTTTAAAGTATATTTTCCGAAAGTAACCAGCGATTAATAATTTAATTTTCTGCTTTTGGGTAATTATGTGATGACCCTAGAAGGAGTGTCGCAGGTGGCTCCAGGATAAAATCTACGTGCAAGTCCCTTCTTCCTAAAATTATTTATTTTATATAACTACTCTTGCGTGATTAATTTTGTTAAAGAAAACATTTTTAAAATTCTCGAAAGAATTTTTTTGACTCAATTCACTATTTCCTCTTGAGTCAAAGCCACCTATTCCAATGGTGGTAGCTAGCAAGGATGAGAAGAGTCATGTATGTAACAAAATTAGTCGTGAATTTAGGAATGGTCTAAACTCACGTATTACCATTATGTGACACATCATTTATCAATCAAACAACTTATATTTACGCATTTATCTTTATTGCTTTATGACTTTACTTTTATGCAAATTTAGTTCTAAATTCTATTACCTTCTAAACTAGGTACTCTTTGAAGTAGTTTAGGAACTCATTGTTGAAAAATAAAATCTTTTTTTTAGCTTAATCGACTGATATAGGGAGTTATTGTGAGCGAATTAGCTAATAATCATCTCGCGATAACATATATGCTATTGTTTTTTTGTTTTTTTGAACACCAGAAATCAATGCATTTCATTAATAATCAAAGGAGCAATACAAGGTGGAATAAGCTCAAATAATTGGGGACTAGCTATGACAAGTGCTGCTCAAGCTACGAAATGAGCAACACTGTTCACTTTCTCCTAACAAAACTTACACGTAAGTTTGGGAAATAAGAAATGGTTTCTCTGCATTCTCCAATAATGCTACCAAAATTAGATATATGTGGCTTTGGCTAAAAAAAAAAAAAACATTGTTCACCACTACTTGGCAGATTCAAAGACCACATAGTGAAAAGAAAGTTCTTGGGCCCACTTCAACGCTAAAGCCCAATAGCCTCTCCATCAAGAGTTGGGAGCATGAATGGTTGCCACTCGGTTTTTGCAAGCACTAGTTCTACTCGGATTATAACATATGGTATTGTTAAAACATTGCAAAACAGGTAATATATATTTAACTTATAATAAGATTATATCCATTTACGAAAGTACTTGCATTATACTATGGTGCTTAGAGAGAAATACCTAGCTACAACACAAATTAGATTTTTTCGTAGTAAAAAAAATATAGATGTATTAAATCATGTTATTAATTGATAATTAATTATCACAATAATTATATATATATATATAATTGGTTCTTTCAAAATATATATATATATATATATATATATATATATATATAATACAGTAAATTAATGCAAATATCAATGCAGAGTTATAATTAATACAATCTATCCCTATATGAAGCCATGTCAAATAAATTATTTGCCCAATCTACACAAGTTTTCAAAACTATTTTAAAATAAATTAGGGATGCTACAACTCAAATTTCATATTTACACTTATAATTTCTAAGTTAATGTGTACACCAAACTAGTACAAGCGTTTACGACAATTAGCTGCACCACAATTGCAAGGCATCTGCTTGATATTTCCATCTGGATCAACAATACTATCAAGTCGGTAACTATAGTCACATGTCAGTTCCTGTCAAAACAATAGCACCTTTTATCATTCCAAGGAAGATGTATGGCCCTCTGATCGAAGAAAGTTATATAGCAGATACATGCAATTATCAAATTCAATAATAAGAAAGCATCATATCATAGCAGCAAAATTCAAAAGGTGTCACGACTAATTATGTCAATGAAAAGTTTTCCTATGTATGAAATATATAACTGTGATTGTCTAACGTAATTGACAAACATAATGAATCAACCATCCACTATATATATGGTACTTCAATATATTTTGCACTAAACGCACGTCTAGTGAATCAATTACAAGTTATGTATATGTATATCATAGCCAATGCATGCATCATGTAAGGGATAAAAAAAAAAAGAAGAGAAGTGCCAAGTTTGCAGCAATATGATCGCGGTACAGATAAAAATCCTCGTATCATGTGACAACCATATATGATAGGTTTACATAGCTGTTATTTGAATACAAAAAAGGTGTTAGACACCATATAAACATACGAATTTTGACTGGACCCCACTAACATTTACCAACCCCAATATCTTTAAAACCATTGTGTCGAGCATGTGGTGTCGCAATTTTGTATTCAAAAAAAGTTTCTGATAGGTTTAACATCCAATCCTTGCAAGTCAAGCATAAAACACATAAAACCAGCAACAAAATATTATGTTTTAAAAGAAATGTGGGGGCATAATCCAAATGGATCAATGGAATGGAAACATGATTCAAAATTTGAATGACAAAAATTGTTAACATAACACAACTGTAAGATCATTACTTGGTAAGGACGTATTTCTGTTGCAGCAAATAGCACCAGCCGAGCTAGGTTGAGGTCATGGCTGGAGCTTAGAACACACTGGACAAAATGGTTCGGCTCGCAACTGTAGTTGATAAACCTAGAAACATTACCACGAGTGTTGGAATCTATGCAGAACTCTGGTTCAGTTTTTGCTGTCTTAATATCCTCTTTTTTGTCACAAGTGTTTCTTGGCAATGGTACACTACATAGCCGTTTTTCGAGAAAAAATCATTGGAAAAATGTTAATACCGCCTTTTCAAGTAATGTAATAAATCAGTTTCAATGACAAACCAGATGATCACACACTTGAACAAAGACAGGTCACAAATCACTATATACTTAATTTTAAAGGAAAGGTAATGTGAGTTTTAAAATGGAGTAATAATCAACTTGATTCATTTTCTCATGTTCATGAATCTTTAGGTTCATAATATTTTCCAATGGATGTATTTATATTTATGAACTTATAATTTCCAGGGATAAATTTTCTAAAATTGTTTCAGCTTCATTGAGTTAAAAAGCATGTCTTACATCTAGCTATAAATACTCATGTACTAGTGCTTTTGCAAGCAAGACAAACCAAGTCAGGAAATTCAAATCAATTGAGTTTCAGAATTTGATAGTCTTTCCATTCTTTTTCTATCTTCTCTATTATTTCCTTCGATCCTAAAAAGGAAAAAAAATTAAAAAATAAAAACAAATAAAAGAAAAATTTTATCCTTACCTCCCTTCCCTCTATTCCCTCAGCGGTTTGCTTGCAGTCTATATCGAACAAATAATTATTATTTGTGTCGTTCTCCAAGTCGTCTATTTTACGAAGCACACCAATGCATTCGCAAACTGCCGCTCCTGGTTGAATGTTGTCTAATGTTCTTACACCCCAACCTTTGTTAGGCGTACGAAAAACCTGTTCAAAGGAAACAACATTTAAATCTGTCACATATCCATGCATGCATTTGTAATGGAAAGGTGTAAAAATTAGGATAAATAATTACCTCAAGATGATATTTTATTCCCTTCTGACTAACCCTGTTGCCACAATCTGGTCCACATCCACAGCTTGGGCCACATTCATATATAACATCTTTGGCGAAAATCAATCTGAAAATGAATAAGGTGTGTTAAAGGACTTTGAATATTTGAAAATAAAATACAACTCCATCGAGTTTTAGAAAGTAAAAATAGTTTCGACGTATGCTTAAAAAAAATGAAAGAAAACCGTCAAACTTCATCTACGAAATGGGGAGATTATGGAAGCTGTAAATCTTGTTTTGATGCTTCAAGACTTATAATTAATATATACCATTATTCAATATACAATAAGTTTCACAAAATATTACTAATTAAAACTGTAACAACTTTTGTATAGGGATTTTATGTGTGTGTGTGTATAGCATCAATATCCTTTGCAATAATACAGGATTACGACATTCAACAACATAACATATGTCAAAAAAAGACACACACATGACTTGGTAAAAATAGTAGATCATGGCCCCAAATAATGAATTATGCAAGAGGGAAAGGAAAAGTAAATTTAGATTTTAAAGATTCAACTTGGAGGTACAAAAGCCTAAAAAAAAGTAATATAACTTTGTCATATTATGTATAGTTATTTATTCGAGTCTTTATTTTATGGCAAGAAGATTGTACTATATAACATAGAACAAAATAAAACCCAAAACTAAAATATCACCTGCCACCATTCTCAGGATAATATGCAATCGAGCCATCATTAAGGTTAATACAAGAACAAGCCCTTGTCCTTGCACAACTTCTTTTGCATAGACATCCATCAGCCCTAGATGGAACCTTTACACCTTCCGAAATTTGAAGAGATTTAATGTATTCAAATCCTGAAATTTTGAAATATTATTGATGCCAACTCCAAGTGAGTAATTTGATAAACAACATCATCAAATAAAAGAAGAGAGCAAACTAAGAAACCACATGATTAAGATTATAGAAGTGGATGTAGATTGTTATGATAAATAAATAGATGTAAAGTAAAATCTAATTGTTCCTAGTCAACCATGCAAGTATTTACATATTTTAAATGCTGAAATGGAAGTACACAGATGAAGCTGCAATGATATTGAAGAAATATTGCTACTCGAATGGTCAAGTTTTGTTCAATAGTTCATCCTGAACAGCTAGCTAGCAGTACTTACTCGCAGGTGCAATAGGAGGGAAATCATGCTCATTGATAACAGGAATTCTTATATTTTCCTGACCATTGCTGATGTCCTTGCAAACCATGGTAGGAAAATCACATCCCTGTGTGCTGCTGATAGCATACCATGGATAATTATCAGAAGGAACTTCGGGTACTTGCCCTCGAGTAGAACGGATCTACCATAATTAACAGGTCAAACAAAATGTTAAAATATCAGTAGAGCAAAATGCTAAAGGATATGGGTGACCTAGATAAGATTAATTTCCAGCATTTAAGCAAAGCATTCAAAATCAGAATTAATAGGTTTAGTTATAAGGGGATATGATAATAATAGATCTCAATTAATTTGCTTTGGGAATCATATCTTGATGTTGCTTCAATTGTCTAAATGATTCAAAAGTTCATGTAAAAATTGAAAATGCCTTACCTTTGAGTGCGGTTTGAACTACTGATTTACGTAATTGGAAGCAACCAATTAGGTTTACGGAGAAACCTAAAAATCGATCACTGATCCAGTTTGAGTACAGAACTACAGGATAGAAACTATATATATATATATATATATATATATATTCACGAGAAATATCGAGTAAAAAACTATCTCTTAGCTCACCAATGCAACGTTACTTCCTCCCTACCACAATAACTGACAGTGAATCTTACTGTACCCATGTCAGTTACTCTGGTAAGGTGGAAGTAATGTTGCATTGGTTCAGCCGGAGATGGTTTTTTACTCGATATTTCTTGTGGGAATATATATATATATATATATATATATATATATATATATATATATATATATATATATATATAATTACTATGAAAATAGAGGAAAATAATATATATAAATTTTTTTGTTGCAAAAAATGATGAAAAAAATCCTAATAATAGAGGATAAAAAGTATTAATTTTTTTGAGGACTGTTTTACTGAGATTGAATCTGAAATCCTCGATCATATCGACCTCTTTGTAAAAAGTATTAAAAAAAAACTTTGAGGACTGTTTAACTGAGATTGAATCTGAAATCCTCGATCATATCGACCTATTTGTAATTTAAAATTAATGAAGAAAAATAGGAAAAACAACTTCAATTTTCAAATCATGAATAAACTAATAAACGTTATTAAAGGTGCGTCATATAAGCACACACATCTGTTGTAGTGATAGACAAAAGAATAACAATGGCTTTTATTGGAGTTTGAAAGAAATGAAGTTTGAAGATAATAGTTAGAGTAGTAGTAACTCTCCAATTAAGAGGGAAAATAATACGAAAAATCAATGGAAGGTGCAAGAGGGTTATAGGTTTTGTTTTGATATCAAAGGAGAGGTATTTATGTAGACCTTCTTATCACTACAAACCTTATGTCCCTCCCCCAAACCAATTCATCCACCTTAATAACTAGCAGTTAGATATTTGTTAACTGATCCTACATATTATATAGGTTAAACTATACTTTTGATCATTTATCTTCATTTTAGGTTTCAATTTGGTCCTTCATTTATTTTTTGTTCCGAAATGGTCCCTCTTATCTTTATTTTAGGTTTCAATTTGATGTTTTTCGTTTATGTTGTGGTACAGAAAGGACCACATTGGTATAACTTTTGAAAAAAAAAATGGTTCATTTCGGAACAAAGAAATAAAAGAGGAACGACTTCGAAACAAAAATAGGGGACCATATGGGCTTAATTTTTACAAAATAAGGACCATTACAACAACAAAAAAAGGGACTCTTTGGGAACAAAAAATAAAAGAGGAACCAAATTGAAATCTAAAATAAAGATAATGGACCAAAAGTATAATTTAGCCAATTATATATTTAGCTCTCCAAATATGATTAGGATCGTCTTCTTCTACTCAAATTTTCTCCCATGTTATGAAAGAGAAAGATACAAAAGCAAGTTTAAGTAGATCTTACACACAAAAACAAATTTAATTTTGTATATTTTTTTTTCCTAACATGAAAGTAAAAATAGAGATTAAAATAAAAATAAAAAAATAGAATCCAAATCCCTTCAAATAACTACTAATTATATATATTTTTCGTCAATAAGTTTTTTTAATCAATAAATTAGAACATATAATATGAAAATCAATGCCATGTCATTGAATGTGGTCCATAACATTTCTCTTAAAGACATTTACAACAAAAGTAAATCATAGTATTTTAATATTTTTGAAAAAGGAGAAATAAATTATTGTATTATTGTATTATTAATAATATTTTAAAAATAATGTATTGGTTCTCTTCTATGAAATTTTTTTTGAGGCATTCTATAATTTTTTTTAATCCAATTACTAAATTCATAATTATTAATACTTAAATAAAATTACTAATAAATGTATTAAAAGCATTGACTAAATCATAAGAAATAGTAAATGTTAATTGAAATTAAACCTTTTAAGTTTTGAATGAATTAACTATTTTTATTTTCTTCTAATATTTTCCATTAAAGAATTTCTTAGAAGAAACCATAAAAATAATAATGAAAGAGATAACACTAGTGCAATAAGTACTTTTTACGTCAGTTAAAATTGATTTTATACGTCAGAATATTGTCTGACGTAAATACAGCTGACGTTAATAGTTAATATTTTAACGTCACTTGTTTAAACAACTGACGTTAAATATAAAACTATTAACGTCAGTTCTTTAACACAACTGACGTTAATGTTGTTCAAACTGACGTCAGTTCTATTAAAGAACTGACGTTATAGGTTTTATTTTTAACGTCAGTTTCCTAATACAACTGACGTTAATAGTGTACTGTATATTTTATAAAATACTATTAACGTCAGTTGTTTGATACAACAGACGTTAATAGTTTTTTTTTAAAATTTAGTTTTAAAATATCACTCCCCTCAGCTATCCCCGCATTCAGTAAATATCCCAGTAACACAGAGTATCACACACATTACAGAATTGCAAACACTACCCTTAAATTTCAATATTAACAAAAAGAAAAGAAATATACAAAGGAACAATGGGGGGACTTAAAACCAAAACCCATGTATAGGAAAAACATAACTATCTACAAGTATATATATATATAAATTTTAGTCTCTAATGTCTAAAAACAAAACTACCAATCTAAGTATATATATAAATGTTATTAATTAGTTTCTAAAGTCTAACAAAAAAACTATTCATCTAAGTATTGCGGAGGTATCTTGTCAATTCCTTTTTCAGCCGCATACTTGAAGAAGAATTCTGCCAAGCGCATCCTCAAGTCTCTAAACTCATCTTTTTGAAGAGGCAGTTGATTGTTAAATGTCTACACACGTTCAAATAATAACAATAACATTAACGCAAGTCATCACCAAAACTATAATATATAATTTAATAAGTTTTTTAAATATTAACTTCTTCCATCCATCCGTAATAGATGCGGAGACTATGTTCAGCATATGAAGCATCACATAATAGCCACACGACCACCCGTCAGGTTGAAATCGAGACTACAAACAAAATTAATTTCAATGTCAGTTAAATATACATATAAATTAGTAATTATAATATTAATTATTTGATAAATAAACTATCAAACCTTGAGGATGATCCAATCAGGATTTCCTTTAGCCTTAGAATTCCTACTTCTCCCGTTGGCGCAGCTTATGCTACTTGCCTTCAGCACGCTATCATAAACAAATAATCATGTCAATTAACAAATTCATATATCATGTGCGTAATAAACTAAAAACAACTGATATTAAAACTTAAATTAAATTGAAGATTAGTTACTTACGTATTTACAGCTTCCACCACCTCTTGTTGCGGGTTTTGGTGGAGAGAGCAGAAGAATATGACAGTATGCCTAGACGGGTGAAGTACAAACAACTGCCAATGGTTATTCATACAGTAGGGAGCTAGATATAATTCTTTCCGATTGTCTCCCATCAAGTTCCCTATGTATTTACTAAATGCATCGCCAGCAAAGAATTGAGGCATAAGGATTGACGGATCTAAGAAGCCGTAAACTGATGCAACACCCTTATCAAGCTGAAGACGATGGAGATACCTAATATATGAAAAGGTGTGGATGTTAATTACATAATATATATATTGAAATTAAAATAAATTATTAAATGGGAAAATACCAAAATAAATAATTTATAAAATTAAAATTAACTTACGTATACCAGAGACTCAAAACCGTGCCGACCATCCACACGTTATCTCTGCAGGCGTGCCCGAGATCTTCACCACAGAAGGAAAATATCCTCTGTTGATTTGGACGTGACACCCATCCATCGTGCTCCAATGGACATTCAAAAATCTCAAAGGCATAATCCTCACCAAGTGAGAACAAACGAGTGATAGGTGACAGTGACACCGACTTCGACTTGGCCTTCAATTTAGGAAAAATAAAATAGATAAGTTGTTGATAATTAAAAAAAACACAAGTAATTATTTGACTAATTTGGACATTAATAATGAATACATACCTTTGTTACCATTTCAAGCTCACGGCGTTTGAAGTCCAACTTGTAACACCCCGATTTTCGCTGATTCGTAATATCGGTAATAAATATATAAATATATATTTTTATTCGAGACTTAGAAAATGATTTTGGATAAACCAAGTTCATTTCCTTGTCATACTTATTTTTATAAGGCTACAGGGAAGTTTTTGGTTGAAAACTCAGACGGAAGCTTGATGTCATTGTTTTTCTGCGTCTTCACTGACAGTAAAAGTTTACTGCTCAGAAGACCTAATTTTGAGTCGTGAACGAGATGAAAAATATTTTTATCATATTTACTACGATACTGGAAGTTTTGAAAATTTTGGTAAAAAAATTAAAATATTATATTTGTTGCGGGCCTATACGACGAGATGTCTCAAGGCAGAGCCTGAGTCAGATGAATCGGGAAGTCGGCAAAGTAGCGGAGACATTGGATTGACCGACTTGACGAGCATTTATGACGAGTTTATCCTATCATAAATGACAATAAATGGCACATTTATGGCAACATTTAATTTTGTTATGAAATGACCAAAATACCCTTGTCTTTTTATGACAATTTCTACCAAATGCCATTTGACAAATTGACCCAAAACTCTTGCCCAACCCCCACGGCTCCAATACCTTCTTCCTTGAGTTTGAATTCTTCTTCACCAAGCATTTATTTCTTCTTCACCAAGCATTGATTTCTTCTTAACCAAGTCTTGAATTCTTCTTCACCAAGTTTTGATTTCTTCTTCACCAAGTATTGATTTATTCTTCATTAAGTTTTAATTTCTTCTTCATTAAGTTGGTTTCTTCTTCATTTAAATAGGATGTTTTCTTCCTTAAGCCATTTTTTTTCCATTTCCATGTTCTTTGCTCCAAAGAGTTCATAACTCGTCCGATTTTGCATAGCAATTCTGATCAGTTTCTATTTTGAATCTCGAAAAACTTTCAACACGAAAGTTGTTCATCTTTCTCTCTTCTTTCCAACTACATAAATATCATCCAAAACGGATAAGTATGTTGAGAGATCTACCCAAAATACTGAAACTGTTCTAAAACCCTAACTATGTTCATCTTCTCCCTTAAGTTTCTTAAGAACACCATAAGAAAACCCTGAAGAACATCATCCAAATCATCATTTTCCTTGATCATCAAGAGGTAGTCTCTCTTAATCTTGCTATTCTAAGCTTTTATCTTCATAAGATTCTTGAGTTTATGCCTTTGATCAACATGTTCTTCATTTGTTTAAAGTTCTTGAAGCTAGATTCAAAAATTCATAACTAATTCTAGAAAAATCCTTTTGACATGAAACCAATTGCTATGATCTTATAATCATCTCTATTTTCATCATCTAGAAGCATAAGATCATGAGAAATTTCTTTCCCTAATTTCTGGTCATGGCCGAATCTAGGTCAAATTTGTGTTCTTAGGTTTTGTTTCATTTTCATGTCTTGATTCATGATTATAACTTAATAGTTCTTGTATTCAAGTATATAGAAGATCAAAAATCAAACTTTAACCTATTGATCTCATCAAAACCGAAACCCTAGGTATGAACACTTGTTGGTTTTATGATTCAAAAGTTGTTTGTAACACTTGAATCTAACTCTAGGTTTTGTATGTTGATTAAATCCAAGAGTTTAGAAATTTTAGAGATTTCTAACTCCAAACTCAGCCCTTGGCCGAAACCCTAGTTATTGAAACTAGATGAGTTTTAGTTCATGTTCTTAGTTCATAATCATGGTTAAAGTGATTAATCATGCTTAAGTAACTTATGGATCATTAATCCCTAAGTTAATCAAATTTTAAGTTTCCTAACCTAGAAAATTGGGTGAAGCCGAACCCTACCCCCATTGATTTAAGTGTGTTATTGTTTGATTTTGATTTATTTTGGTTGCAATTCGTTTGAAGGAAACTACTGAGTTAACCAATTTACGCTGACGGAGAGGAAAAATCGGATCGGGATTAGGAGATTAGCAGGAACGGTTAGTTCAATCTTCAAGAGGTAAGGGGAGCTTACCTGATGGATTTTTCTCAATAACTCTTTGCTTGTAGTGTGGTTTATATGATTTATATGTGGTTGTGATTATTTGTTTATGTGGCTTACGTTGTGTTGTTTATCTGTGCATCGGTGATTAATCTGCTTTTAATTGATTTAATTATCTACAGTAGTATGTTACGTTGCTATGATGCATGATCTGCCTGGTGATATAATTATGGTGATGTTGTTGTTGAATGTTGTTTGAGAGGCCTGACAGTGGTCAGTGCACAACCGATTAATCAGATAAAAGATTTAATAAGTTGTGAAGATTATATTCAACGTTTTATGGGGAATGTTGGAATATAATAGTGGTGGAAAAATATTATTTTGAAAAATAATGAGTTTTGAGAAATACTATTATTTTTGATGATTTATTAGTGTAAAAGTAACTTGAGTCACAATGAGAGCGAAATTGTGAAAATGTTTAAGTACTGCTAATTTTTATGTAAGAAAGTTTGCAATATTATACAAAGTTATTTTATAAGATTAATTGTTGAAAAGAAGTTAATGATGATTTTAGAAAGTGGTTTCAGTGGAAAAAGTTAAGTTTTGGCTTGAGAAACTTTAAAGTGATAATTGATGAATGATTTGGAAAAGTGTGATGACAGATTTGGAAAAAACGTAGAAGGCAAGTATTTTGAAACAGTAGTACATATTTTAAGGAAGTTAAAACCTCAAGTGACTCACCTTTGTAAAATTTTGATTATTTAAAGATTTTATTAATGAATTTCCAATTTTGAAAAAGAATTTATGAAAGCAAAACTGATTTAGTGTTAAAAGTGGTGTGGAACTTAGTAACCGAGACGTCGGGGTACTAATGTTCTGTGTTGTGATGAACTAGGTGCACCGGTCGAGAGGTGTCGTGATTGAGCACTCGGACAGTAAGGTCCTATGTTTTGATAAAAGTTTTATGGACAGTAAAGTCCTATGTTTTGATAAAAGTTTTATGGACAGTGAGGTCCTGTGTTGTGATGAAAGTTTTAAAAGTGTTTTAAAACTATGTGAGTCGTAAGCCATTTTGAGCTTCGGCAAAGAAAGATTGAACACAAAGAAAAGAATGAAACAAAAGTGTTTTGCATGCATTGGCAGACGTGCCTGTGTTCTGGCTGCGTGCTTGGTGTTCTGGCTGCGTGCCTGGGTTCGGCCGCGTGCCTGGGTTTCTGTTCGGTGTGTGCCTGGTGTTTCGCTCGGCTGCATGCCTGGGTTTTCTGTTCTGGCTGCGTGCCTGGGTTTTCTGTTCTGGCTGCGTGCCTGGTGTTCTGTTCTGGCTGTGTGCCTGGTGTTCTGTTCTGGCTGCGTGCTTGGGTTTTCTGTTCTGGCTGCGTGCCTGGTGTTCTGTTTTGACTGCGTGTCTGTGGCTGCGTGCCTGTAAGTATCGAGTCTGATCAATTCATTACGATGTTGGAGATATCTCCTGAGATTAGGAAAAGTTAGATGATGTATTGAAGTGTTCATGCATAATTTTCCAAAGTTGATGTTTGGGGTGGGAAACCCATTGATAAATTGTATGCTATAGTAGGGATGTTTATTGTTGTTATAACATGAAATTGTACATGTGCCTTCTTTTGTGCTAGCATTTAGTTATTTTGTTAAAATTCATATATTGGTGTCTCACCCTTACAACACATCTCAGAGACGTACAAGGGGTATGATCCCTACACGAAGAAGAAGGCTGTCGAGTTGAAAGCGTGCTGTGCTGCTCCAGTTGGCGGTAGTGTCTATTAGCTACGACCAGCTTAGGTCCTATTATGCTTTAAAGATAAAACTGATGTTGATTTAGGTATGAAAAATACATGAGGCAGTATAATTTTAAGATTTATATACTTTGTGTATCTAAATGTAATTTGATTATGTTGTTGTTGTTGTGGTTGTGAAGATTAAAAGAAAAAAAAATTTTATCACAATATTTTGAAAATATGAACGTTGAGAAAACATTATTTTCCGAAAGTAACCAGCAAATAAAGTTTTATTTTCACGAACGGGTAACCATGTGATGACCCGAGTTTAGGGTGTCACACAACTCAAGCTCACGCCTTTGCATTGCCAACTCAAGCTCAAGGCGTTAGACGTCGAACTCCCGTTCCCTAGCTGCCAACTCATCGTCCTCCACATGTGCCCTACTATAACTCTCTTTTGTGCTCACATGTGAAGGGCTGGCATGTCCTGCGGTGTCCTGGGATGAACCGACGGAGGAAATCTCTCTAGCAAGCGCCTGCTTGAATTCTGGGTTAGATAGCAAGTTTTTCATCATATGCGTTGTAATAGCAGGGTTGGAGATGAGCTGCTGAGTCATGGATTCCAAAATTGATGCCTCATCGACGACCCGCTTTCGTGAAGCAGACTTGCCATAATATTCTCTGATGGTCATATTCCCAGGAACACCGATAACCCGACCAAGATGGTCTTTCTTGCCTAGAGCAGTCATCAAGACGTCCCGCCGTCCAGAAGGGACGAATGAGCCCTGGGAGCAGTGCTTTAAGATACAATGAAGAAATGAAAAAAACGTGCAAGTGAAAAGTGTTAAAAATATCTATACAAATATCAATTGAAATGAAGTTAATTATTTACTTACAATCTTATCTGCCACTTCGCGAGTGGCATCAACTTTAAAAGATCCTGTCTTTGTCATGCGGCTGGCTAACCAGACATCCTCACGGTCGATGTCCAACAGAGGACTTAATGGTGTGCCCTCAGGCACCTCTCCTCTTTCTATCCTAGCAGCGTGCTCTTCCTGCTTCACCCTCAGCCTATCCGCCATCATCTCCTCGATCCAAGTCTCGTACCCACCCTGAGACATGGTGTGGCGATGGACGTTCTTCGTCTGATTCTGCCTACCCTTCTCTCCTTAGCCTTTTCAAACAAAAATACATAATTAAATACAGTTAAATGATCTATAAGAAGCATACAAAATTAACTTAATCAACCAACCTGAAATTCTTCATCCTGTCGGCTCCTAGAAAACATATCCCAAGTATCCTTATCAATCCAAGGATAATCCGAGAACATCTTATCAAGCCGCTTCTTCCCAGATACATAGTACCTGGTAAGATCATACTTGAACCCATTCCAACGCTTTGATGCCATTTTCATACATTTCGTACGATGATCCTCGTCATTTGGCACAGTCCAAGCTACCTACACATTAAATACATAACAACTGGATGGATTATAACTCGGATAATTATCTAATAATGTAAATCAAAAGAATGTAAAGTTAAAATACCGTGATAGCCTCCCAAATATGATCCTTAACGTTCTGTGGAACGTCATTCCAATGGTTGTAGTTGATGCTAACGTGCTGTTTTTCTTGTAGAAACACCCACTTTTTAAATTCTTTGGCACGGGGTACCTGGGGCTTTAGATTAGCATCAAAGCACACCTCAAGCTTCTGTCCGCTTTGCCGGGCCTTCTCTAATTTCTTCAAAGTCGTGGCTCCTCTACCCTGTTTCCTTTGAGACTATGATGTTTGTATGGACAAAAAAAATGATAAAATAGAGGGTTGTATGTTGGGAATTTGCGTATAAAACAAAATTAAAACGCAGCGGAAAAATTCCCATCGAAGGATCCTTGCGAATGGTCATGATTCATGATTAGAAAGTTTACCTCTTGAAGCGATGGCTGTTGGTTGAAATTCGTCTATCACGAACACCGCACGAACGGTGTCTCTAGAGGTATCCACACGAGCGGATTCTGTGAGCGTCCAACGTCACGAACCGAAGCGTCTCTGTCTCACAGTGCTAGCTTCAAAACCGAGACTTTGCTGTTCACTCTTACTCTCTTTTGTGCGGCTAGGTTATCAACCTTGTGGGCACAACAACTTAAGTGGTCTACTTATAGTATCACCTCCTTAAGTGAGTTAGTGAGCAACATTTGACCTAAGCCCATCTACTATGCGCTAGGCCCAATAGGAAAGTCCAACTTTCTTTTAATGCTTCTTTTAATCCGCTCTTTTGTGTGTGACCCTATAGGTTCCCAATACGTTAGTAGTAATATTAAATCCCATTTAATATTACAAACAGTGAGCGGTATCTAGCAATACATCACTGCTACCTAAGTAGTGAGAAAGTCAGTGATTTGACGAAACCTTTCTGTGACAAATATTCATGTGCATTGTTATCCCTTTGTCCATATATCTATATTGAACACAAGGCATAGAATGTGTCACCCTTGTATGGTTCAATATCATGTTCCCGATACCCGAGTAGACTTAACAACAAATGAGGTCAATATCTCATATTGACTCATTTCAAAGATGACCATGCATTTTACAGTCTCACTCTATCAGGGGGCCTACAGATATTACTCCTGTTATGTAGGAGGGACAAATTCCATCTAGGTCACTCACATCCCTCTGCATGGCTCGTGGTATGCCCAATGATCGTCTTTATAATCATCCTATTACAGATGACGTTTGACGATATTAAAGCACACGACTCCTCATGTAGGGATCGTAGTGATTTCAGGTCGAAGGATTACATACACCATTGTCACTATGAGAACTACTTATGACACTCACATAACGCTCCATGTAGTGTTCTCATGGTGGGTCAATCCAGTACATCATTACCTTAATGCGTACCTATGTGGCAACTCGATATCTCATATCTATGACCCGTGAGATGTGGTCATCAATCTGCACACATAATAGTCTCAATTGTATTATTATTGTCCTTATTAATAAAATACTTGACTACGGATATTTAAGAATAGGATTTCATTGTTCAATAGTGTCTCACGATCAAGTCATATACTTGATATTCTATTGAACAGAAATTTCTATTCTAAGGACTTTATTATGTTTAAACAAGTAACACAATAAACTGGAATGCCTCATATCATATATATATATATGAAATAGCAAGATACAAATGTAAGTATAAAGAAATACATTGGCCTCTAGGGCTTACACCAACAATCTCCCACTAGCACTAGAGCCAATCAGGCATCAATCTAATGCCCATCGATCTAGTGTGACCTTCATGCTTCTGTTGAGCAAGAGGTTTCGTAAGTGGGTCAACAACGTTATCAAGTGTTGGTACTCTGCATATCTTCACATCTCCTCTATCGATAATCTCTCGAATGAGATGGAAGCGCCTAAGTATATGTTTGGATCGCTGATGAGATCTAGGTTCCTTAGCTTGTGCAATGGCCCCATTGTTATCACAATAGAGATCAATGGGGTCCACAACACCAGGAACCGTACCAAGCTCGATAATGAACTTCCTGATCCAAACAGCCTCCTTTCTTGCATTGGAGGCAGCAATATACTCAGCCTCTGTAGTAGAATCGGCAATCTGTCTCCCGCTTCGAACTTTTCCAGCTCACGGCCCCGCCATTCAGCAGAACACATAACCAGATTGTGATCGGAATCATCCTTATCGCCTCGGAAGCTAGCATCGGTGTAACCTATTACATCAAGCTCTTCCTCACCTCCATATACCAAGAACGAATCCTTAGTTCTTCTCAAGTACTTAAGGATGCTCTTGACAGTGACCACATGACTTTCACCGAGATCGATCGGTACCGCTCGTTATGCTTAAAGCATACGATACATCTGGTCGAGTACATAACATGGCATACATGATAGATCCAATTGCGGATGCATATGGAATCTTACTCATGCGATCCCTTTCTTCTTGAGTGGAAGGGGATTGTGCCTTTGATAGGCATATACCATGTGACATAGGCAAGAGTCCTTTCTTGGATTCATGCATGTTAAAGCGTCTCAACACTTTGTCTATGTATGTACTCCGACTTAGGCCAAGCAATTTCAGCGATCTATCCCTATAGATCCTGATTCCTAATACATAGGTAGCCTCACCCAAATCTTTCATAGAGAAGCAATTCCCTAACCATGTCTTTACATTTTGTAGTGTAGGGATGTCATTTCCAATGAGTAATATGTCATCTACATATAACACCAGAAAAACGACAATGCTCCCACTAACCTTCTTGTAGACACAAGGTTCATCTTCATTTTTGATGAATCCGTACTGTCTTACAAAGATCATCAAAACGAAGGTTCCAACCACGGAAGCTTGCTTCAATCCATAGATTGACCGCTGCAATTTACATACCTTTCGAGCATCCTCGAAATGTCAAAGCCTTCAGGTTGTGTCATGTACACATCCTCAAGAAGCTTTCCATTAAGGAAGGCAGTTTTGACATCCATCTGCCATATCTCATAATCATGGTATGCAGCGATAGCAAGTAAGATCCGGACGGATTTAAGCATCGCAACAGGTGAAAAGGTCTCATCATAGTCGACACCATGAATTTGATTGAAACCCTTAGCGACCAATCGCGCCTTAAAGGTGTGTACCTTACCATCCATGTCAGTTTTCTTTTTGAAAACCCACTTGCACCCTATAGGTTTTACCCCTTCAGGTGGCTCTACCAAGGTCCATACCTGGTTGGTGTACATGGAATCCATCTCGATTTCATGGCCTCAAGCCACTTCTCGGATTCCGGGCCGCAATGGCCTCCTGGTAGGTCACAGGCTCATCTTGATCCATGAGCAATACATCACCTTGTGGAGTCATGAGAAATCCATATCTCTCTCAGCTGGTGACGTATCCTGTTAGACCCTACTCTGGTCTTGTGTGCTCTTGGAGCGGGTTGTTCCTCCACAAAGATTCTCGTGAAGGTTGCTCTGTTCCACCAATGGTAGGTCACTACTCTGTGATTCTTGAATTTCTTCAAGTTCTATCTTCCTCCCACTTGTTCCTCAGGAGATAAACTACTTTTCTAGGAAAACACAACACCGTGCGACAAATACTTTGCCTGCTCAAGGATTAAAGAATTGGTATCACTAGGATTCTTTGGGATACCCACCAAAGACGCATTTATCAGATTGGGGGTCAAGCTTATTAGAAACTTGACGTTTTACATATGCTTCACAACCCCAAATCTTCATAAAAGACATCTTGCTGGTCGTCTACCAGTCCATATCTCATATGGTGTCTTTTCTACCGTTTTGGACGGAACACGATTAAGTGTAAAAGCTGTGTTAATAGAGCATGTCCCCGAGAAAGAGTTTGGAAGGTTTGCATGACTCATCATAGACCGAACCATGTCCAACAAGGTTCGATTTCTCCTCTCGTAAACACCATTCCATTGTGGTGTTCCAGGTGGAGTGAGTTGAGATAAAATCCCACACTCTTTCGGATGATCATCAAACTCTAGGCTCAAATATTCACCACCTCGATCTGATCGAAGAGCTTTAATATTTTTACCAAGTTGGTTTTGTACCTCATTTTTGAATTCCTTGAACTTTTCAAAGGATTCCGATTTATGTTTCATAAGATACACAAATCCATATCTCACTGAAATCATCAAGTAAATGTGATGAAGTACTGAAAACCACCTCTAGCTAATGTGTTTAGGGGTCCGCATACATCGCTATGTATAAGACCCAAAAGATCGTTGGCTCTTTCACCTTTTAGGTGAATGGAGCTTTGGTCATCTTTCCCAATAAACAAGACTCACATATCTCATATGATTCATAATCAAATGAGTCCAGGAGTCCATCTTTATGGAGCTTCGAAATGCGCTTCTCATTTATATGGCCTAAACGACAATGCCAAAGATAAGACGGGTTCAACTCATTTGGTTTGGACCTCTTAGTATTTATGTTATAGATGGGCATTTCAAGATTAAGGACATAAAGCCCATTACTCATGTGTGCACTAGCATAGAAAATATCATCCAAATAAATAGAACAACTTTTGTTCTTTATTATAAAAGAAAAACCACTCTTGTCCAAACAAGAAACGGAAATGATATTCCTGCTAATTGCAGGCACAAAATAACAGTTCTCTAACTGAATAGTAAGCCCAGTGGGCAAAGTCAATACATAAGTCCCTATGGCTAAAGCAGCAACCTTTGCTCCATTTCCAACTCGTAGGTTGACTTCGCCCTTTGCCAATGGTCTACTCCTGTTTAGATCCTGCACATTTGTACAAATGTGAGAACCACATCCGGTATCTAATACCCATGATGCAGAAGTAGATAAATTGACTTCTATAACAAACATACCTGAAGTGGAAGTCTCACTTCCCTTCTTCTTCTTGCTTTCTTCCAGGTATTTTGGGCAGTTCCTCTTGCTTGCTTGCTCTTGGTAGAGCAGCTTGAGGTGCATGATCATATCGTACGCCTCCATGGTCTCATGTTGCTTTTGCAGCTCAGAGGTCATGGCAGCAAGCATAAGACAGCCCACGTCTAAGGCGTCATCCTGATGCTTCTTATAAGCATCCCTGTCAGCCCTAGGAGCACTTGAAGCCGTTGGCTTCTCAGGGATAGGCTCCTCAAGAACATACATCTTTTTCTCATGTTTGAGGACAATCCTCAAGTTTCTGTACCAGTCCAGAAAATTCGTTCCGGATAGTTTGTCCTTCTCAAGGACGGATCACAATGACAGGTTACTTGATGTGTTTGATGCCATGGTAATCTACAGAGATAAATATGCAAAGTATAAGTATCATGCCATGAAGTTATTTAATAAGGTCTTTAATTAAATACGCCTCCCACTATTTTACTCAAAACAATGACCCTCATCATTGATTCGGAAAATCCCGTTGGAAGATTTTCTAGTGGGCCAAGATCCATATTTCACCTAGCTTTAAGTCAGCTTTGGCTGATCACCCAAAATTCGGTTATTTAGGTAGGAAACACTTTCCGATTGCATCTCATGCAACTCTTGGATAGTTGGGTGAATAACTCTTATTCAAATCCATCACATGGACTAAAGCCCAACTTATAAGCCTCTAAGCCTTTCAATCCTATTGAAGTTGGCTTAGTTAAGTCAGACCCAATGGATAGCAATTGAACATTACATTTGTCCCATCGCGTCTTACTAGTATAGATAAAGGTACCCCGCTTTGGCGGACCCACACTTAATCGATATTAGTCTTGACGAGTGCCATGCATCGGAAGGCCTTTAAATGTGACTTAATATTTCCTTTTGAGGGATTTGATTAAAATTTGATCTCATCATTTGTTAAACTCTTTAACTTACTATTTTCATACATGCATCTCATACATATATTAGTTAAACATCTTTTAACATACTATATACATACATGCATCTCATACATATATAAGGTAAATAAATGTGATATGGTTATGGCCCCTAACGCATTGATTCTCCCAAGCCAATGAGAGAATCTAAACTAAAACCTAGGAGCGTCCAAGCTTCTCCAAGCAAGAACTCCCACGTGATAGCGTCTTCTTGTCTCCATCATTACATTATATAAACAGAAACCTCATTTTACATATGAGGGGAGTGAGATGAGAAAAGAAGATACATATGGAATATAAGAGAAAGGCACGACACGCAGGCCGTATTTCAAAATATAAACCAAAAGATTAAAGGACTAAGGCCATAACCATTCACCATACATCACCAAACAAATAGTAACAACCAATAATAATACACAATTATTATTATTATTAATTTCATAAATCACATTTATTATAATAAATCACATTTATTATAATTGATGTTACTATAAATCACATTTATTGCATTTGTTGTTACCACAAATCATATTTATTGTAATTGATATAGATCACATTTCAAAATCTGAATTTTGAAAACGTAACATATATATAATAAATCACATTTATTATAATTGATGTTACTATAAATCACATTTATTGTGATTGATATAAATCACATTTCAAAATCTGAATTTTGAAAACGTAACATATATATAATAAATCACATTTATTATAATTGATGTTACTATAAATCACATTTATTGTGATTGATATAAATCACATTTCAAAATCTGAATTTTGAAAACGTAACATATATATAATAAATCACATTTATTATAATCGATGTTACTATAAATCACATTTATTGTGATTGATATAAATCATTAAATGGTGACATAAAATTTCAAAATTTGAATTTCGAAATTACACACTACGCAGAGGTAGCACGGGGTTCCCGCTGCCCGGTCAGCGGGCGGGGTCAAGGGGAGGCCGCCCCTTGCGGGGTGCGGGGCAGCGCCCCGAAGAAAAATTTTCTCAACGAAGCGTGCCTGGCTTCCTTGGTGGCTAGGGCGTCAACCTTTCAACCCTAAAACCGCAAGGCCCGTGAACACTTCACGTTGCAAGGAACGGCGGCTACGGTTTCAACACTTGGAACCGCAGCCGCAACAACATGAACTTTTCATGTCTGAAACCCCTTAACGCCGCCAACACAGAACTGAAAACAATCATGTTTAACATCAACATTTGACGCCATCGCAGAACATAATAAGGATTCAGAACCAACGTACATATAACATACATACACAAACATGCAATAGACGTATATATCATATACATACGAAAATCACAGAAACAAGGTTTCGCAAACCAGATGCAAACGATTTTCAAAAACAATTTTCAGAAAAATGATTCACATTATAAACATGTTATCATACATAACAGATAAACCACGTAACAGAATCATGGTTTCGCAAGCGGCTCTGATACCACTGTTGGGAATTTGCGTATAAAACAAAATTAAAACGCAGCGGAAAAATTCCCATCGAAGGATCCTTGCGAATGGTCATGATTCATGATTAGAAAGTTTACCTCTTGAAGCGATGGCTGTTGGTTGAAATTCGTCTATCACGAACACCGCACAAACGGTGTCTCTAGAGGTATCCACACGAGCGGATTCCGTGAGCGTCCAACGTCACGAACCGAAGCGTCTCTGTCTCACAGTGCTAGCTTCAAAACCGAGACTTTGCTGTTCACTCTTACTCTCTTTTGTGCGGCTAGGTTATCAACCTTGTGGGCACAACAACTTAAGTGGTCTACTTATAGTATCACCTCCTTAAGTGAGTTAGTGAGCAACATTTGACCTAAGCCCATCTACTATGCGCTAGGCCCAATAGGAAAGTCCAACTTTCTTTTAATGCTTCTTTTAATCCGCTCTTTTGTGTGTGACCCTATAGGTTCCCAATACGTTAGCAGTAATATTAAATCCCATTTAATATTACAAACAGTGAGCGGTATCTAGCAATACATCACTGCTACCTAAGTAGTGAGAAACTCAGTGATTTGACGAAACCTTTCTGTGACAAATATTCATGTGCATTGTTATCCCTTTGTCCATATATCTATATTGAACACAAGGCATAGAATGTGTCACCCTTGTATGGTTCAATATCATGTTCCCTGATACCCGAGTAGACTTAACAACAAATGAGGTCAATATCTCATATTGACTCATTTCAGCACGGCCATGCATTTTACAGTCTCACTCTATCAGGGGGCCCACAGATATTACTCATGTTATGTAGGAGGGACAAATTCCATCTAGGTCACTCACATCCCTCTGCATGGCTCGTGGTATGCCCAATGATCGTCTTTATAATCATCCTATTACAGATGACGTTTGACGATATTAAAGCACACAACTCCTCATGTAGGGATCGTAGTGATTTCAGGTCGAAGGATTACATACACCATTGTCACTATGAGAACAACTTATGACACTCACATAACGCTCCATGTAGTGTTCTCATGGTGGGTCAATCCAGTACATCATTACCTTAATGCGTACCTATGTGGCAACTCGATATCTCATATCTATGACCCGTGAGATGTGGTCATCAGTCTGCACACATAATAGTCTCAATTGTATTATTATTGTCCTTATTAATAAAATACTTGACTACGGATATTTAAGAATAGGATTTCATTGTTCAATAGTGTCTCACGATCAAGTCATATACTTGATATTCTATTGAACAGAAATTTCTATTCTAAGGACTTTATTATGTTTAAACAAGTAACACAATAAACTGGAATGCCTCATATCATATATATATATGAAATAGCAAGATACAAATGTAAGTCTAAAGAAATACATTGGCCTCTAGGGCTTACACCAACATTGTAACATTATAAACTTACATTAAAAAGAATGACTAAAGATAGTATATAACATGTAAACTTACACTAGAATCAGGCGTAGGCGAGATCGGGTCCTGCGTAGGCCCCACTGTATCCTCCCTGCATATGGGCCATCCGACTGATCCATATGTATGCCTGTTCAGAAACAATACATATTTATTAAAATAGGTTATAACTAAAAATAAATACAGAAGTATAAATAAAAATAAATGTATACTAAGTTTAAACTACCTATATCAATATCCCTTCGTGATGATCATCACGAGTGGCATGTACATCGTCCACCTATGTCTCCTCGATTATAGTAGGCATGTTTGTTGAAAAAGAAGGAGTCTCAGGAATATCAAGATTTGAATCTTGATTTTCATCACTACCATTATACATGCTTTTTCCTTGGAGAACCACGTACAACCTTTTGTTAGAAGGATCAGTGATGTAGAACACTTGTTTTGCTTGGGAAGCCATTATGAAAGGCTCATTTATATGACCTAACTTGTTGAGGTCTACCAATGTGAACCCCAATTCGACGGTTTGTACACCACCGTTACTATCAACCCACTTACATTTAAAAATTGGCACTGTAAGTTTAGTGTAATCGAGCACCCAAATATCTTCAATATATCCAAAGTAAGGTGTCGGTGCTTTAACGGGTTTTGTGTCCTTTGCACTAGAGAAGTGCATTGCTTCGGCAACAATCATAACCCCACTATTTTGCATGGTACTCTTGTAATCTTGTTCCTTTATATAAAAGGAAAAGTTATTGATGTCGTATCCGCTCCAACATATGACGTTGAGGCTAGGCCCACGTGCTAGCCATCTTACATCATCAGAAGCGGTACTGCCATCCTTAAACATTTCTTCCTTGAACCATGGTAAGAAAGTCTTGTTATGCTTGTTCAACAACCACCTTTCACTCATTCGAGGGTTTTCTTGATTGACTTTTCTTTTATGTTCAAATAAGAAAGGGTGAACAGAATCGATGTTGTTCAATACATACAAATGTGCTTGAAGCACTTCCTCCCGACCCTTGCTATTAATTCTTAAGCCATGTGTACCCTTACCTTGACATCTTATCTCATCATGGCGAGGCTGAGGAACCCCTATAGGATTCGTGTTATGAAGGTAGTCCGACCAAAACTCAATAACTTCTTCTGCAACATACCTTTGAACAATAGATGCTTCCGGACGATGAGGATTCTTCACGTACCCTTTCAAGATATTCATGTAGCGCTCAACTGGGTACATCCATCTCAGAAAAACCGGCCCATATAATCTAATCTCCCTCACCAAATGAACAATTAAGTGAACCATTATGTCGAAAAAGGAAGGAGGAAAATACATCTCCAATTGGCACAAGATTGTAGCAGCCTCAACTTCCAAGTCATCCAACATACGGGGGTCAATGACTTTGCTACATATAGAATTGAAGAATGAGCACAACCGAGTAATGGCATGTCTCACATTTTTTGGAGTAATACCACGAATAGCAACGGGCAGAAGTTGTTGCATCAAGATGTGACAATCACGAGACTTTAAGCCAACCAATTTAAGATCACTAGAGACAAGCCTCTTCATATTTGAAAAGTAACCATGTGGAACTTTGATACCCTGAAGACACCCGCAGAAACTTTGTCTCTCTTTTTTTGACAAAGTATGACATGCTGGCGGCAAAGAAGTCCGCTCACCATCCTCAACAACTGGAGCTAACTGCTCTCGTATACCCATAGCAACGAGGTCGAGACGAGCATTCACACTATCCTTTGTCTTGCCCTGAATGTTGAGAAGCGTCCCGATCACACTATCACACACATTTTTCTCCACATGCATCACATCAATGCAGTGTTTGACATCAAGCTTGCGCCAGTATGGAAGATCAAAGAATATCGACCTCTTCTTCCATATGTTTTTCTCAGCAGCTTTACCTTTCTTTTTGGACTTGCCGAATATAACATCGATGCCCTTTACCCTCTAATAAACCTGCTCTCTAATTAAGGCCGCCAGAGCTTCTTCTGTCTCTTGGAATCCATTAAAAGCTTTTTTCATCTTACGATATGGGTGATCACGTCTAAGAAATCTATGATGCCCAAGGTAAACCGTCTTCTTTCCATGATGCAACTGAGTGTAACATGTGCCTTCTTCACATATAGGGCATGCTTTATGCTTTATGCCCCATGATGCTTGAAAGTCTCATGAGAATACCCATCAACTACATCAACACCTTCCACCCACAGCGTTTTCAAGTCTTCAATCAAGGGACTTAGATAAACATCTAAGTCATTTCCCGGTTACTTTGGGCCCGAAATCATCATAGACAACATCATGTATTTGCGCTTCATGCACAACCAAGTGCGGAGGTTGTCAATTATCAACAGAACAGGCCATGAACTATGAATACTACTCATGTTACCATAAGGATTCATTCCATCCGTAGCAAGTCCAAGCCTTAGGTTTCTTGGCTCGTTGGAGAAATCCGGAAACATAGTATCAATATTCTTCCATTGCATAGAATCAGCAGGATGACGAACCTTTCCATCACGTTTCCTCTCATCATTATGCCATCTAAGATTCTTTGCATCTTTCGCATTGGCAAACAATCGCTTTAACCTTGGAATTATTGGAAGATACCACAACACCTTCGTAGGAGGACCCTTTTTTCTCACATCATCAAGATCATCATCATCATCACCACCCTTCACTTTGTATCGTGATAACCCACATTTGGGGCAATCGTGATTGTCTTCATGAACACCGGTGTACAATATGCAATCATTGGGGCATGCGTGTATCTTCTTATACTCCATACCCATCGGACACAATACCTTCTTGGCCTCATAGTTACGGTCAGGCAATGTGTTGTCCTCCGGAAGCAAGTCTTTCAACACTTCAAGCAATTCCGTGAAGTTTTTATCGGTCCAACCATTTCTCGCCTTCACACAAACCAATTTTAGCATCGCCGACAACCGTGTATGATCACCCTGGATATAAAGGCTTATCCGCATCACCGCACAACGTATCATACACATGAGCTCGATGAAAAGATTCTTGTCCAATATCACGGATCATGTCCTCTACTCGATCATCCTCCATATCTACGTCAACATCCTCACTTTGGGAGACACTTGCCGTACTACTCAACAACACATCATCATGCCATATCCATCTTGTATAACTCAAGCAAATCCCTTCACAAATCAAATAAGTACGTATATCCTTCACCGTACATTTCCTCGTATTCAAACACTTGACACAAGGACAACAGAACATTCCATTACTATTAGGAACATTCCTTTGAGAAAATTCTATAAATTCTCCCACCCCCTTCAAATACTCAGCACTAGTGTGCTTACAAACCATCCAACTACGATCCATAACTAGATAGGTTCTGTAGATATACAAAACATATATCCAATATAAGGACAATACGGGAGATTGAAAACTAGTTTTTGAAATCCTAATTGAAAACTAGTTTTGAAAATCCCGTCAACCATGTATATCTTATTTGACTAACTGCCTAAAACAAAATTTCCACGGTAATATCACATCATTCTTCTCATCAAGCAGGCAACAACACATATTAGGACTATTGCTATATCTAGTACTATAACCACTCAGCCATATGAATCGATTAAGAGAGCATGATATATACAAGCAAGGCATTTAAAAATTATTTCAAATTTACACCATTTCAAGGTTTCTTAAGACAAAAGAAATAAGCAGATGAAGATAAATTAACAAAACAGAATTCCAATGAGCAATATATTGTTGATGTCACATGCTACAAGCAACTCTAAATTTCTTCCCATTTTGAAATAGGTCATGATAGCAGAAGAAAAACAAGAGAAAACACAAAACCCACGACCAGAAATAGAGACATTCCAAACAACTCAAACTCACAGTTTCAAGTTTCAACTATAGAGACTACAATTTCAACATACACTCAAAACCAAAAATAAAAAAATGTGCCCTAAAGACTCACCAGAAATAGGTGCTCGCGTGGTGGTGGGGAGGGGAGGCCGAGTGGTGGCCAACATTCGATGTGGTTACTGAGAACAGATGGACAAGGAGAGTTAGTGCACGGGAAGGGGAAAGAGAGATGTCAAGTTATTGCAAAGAATGAGCGGGAAAGACAGAGTTAGGGTTAAGAGTGTACCTCACGGTGGTGGCGAAGAAGCCCTCGCGGTGGTGGCGGTGGAGAGGAGCTCGCGATTAGGGCAGAGTGAGAGTGAGAGTGAGAGTGAGCTGATGAAAAGAGAAGAACATAGACGTACAGAGTGAAGTGAAAAAGACGAGAGGGTGTAAACGTTATAATCAAAAACCATATTTAAAAAAACATTTTACGTCAGTTGTTTGTAAAAACTGACGTTAAAAGACATTTATTTAACGTCAGTTGTATTAAACAACTGACGTTAAAAATAAATAATTTTTTATTTTAAAAATACTTTTAGCATCAGTTGTTGTAGACAACTGACGTTAAAAGTGTATAAGTTTCTGCAAAAACATTCATTCCTTTGACTACTGTGCTACTTACCCATGCACCTTGTAACTTAATCCTCTTAATGAGCATTAAGTTTATAGATCAGTTTTGAAGAAAATCAGGTAGTCTCTCTTCTCTATATAAAGTACCATTCTTCTGTATCAGTCTGTAATACACCCTCTTCTTTTCCTCTATATTTTGTGCGTTTTCTATTCCTTCACAATATGGCTCTATCATATTTGAGACTTTTGTTATTTCTTCCTATACCTAGACTTAAAGGTTTCTGTCTTAATGGTCAAAAAACTTGAGGTTGAGTAAATCACATTACATGGATGGTAAGGTTGAGTGAATCACATTATGCGATTCCCTCACTTTATTTCATCCCCGTCATCCCTTTCACTCCGCTTTGGTAGCAAGTGATTGTGGATTCAGATGGAGCATCAAGGAATTCAAGTGAGGGAGGGGATGCATCCATTGGAGTTTCTGAGGACAGGACTGAGAAGAAAACGACATTGAAGTAGAAACTTTTTATATTTTAGGGCTATGTTGCAGAAATTTTTTACCTTTTAATCATGTAATTGTAACTTATGAATCGCTTCAATGAGATACGATTTGATTATACATATAACTTGTTTTATGTTAAGTGTTTATTTATTTTAATTTGCACAAGAATTTGTTTACTAATTCAAGCTAATTAATTTGCACTATATATGGAGTGATCTGCGTTAAGAGTGACAACAGCTGGGAGATGACAACGAAAGAAAGATAGGAATGAGTTTCAGAGGAATATAGGATTATTTACATCAGTTATTTATTTAACCGAAGTAAAAATAACACTTGTAACGTCAGTTGTATAAACAACTGACGTTAAAAGTGTTAATAATTCTTTTAACGTCAGTTCATTAAACAACTGACGCAAATAGTGATTTAATATTTACAAAATTGTCACCGCCACATTTTTAACGTCAAACATATAGTCAACTGACGTAAAACGTTCTCGTAAAAAGCACTTATTGAACTAGTGTAAATTCTATTATATTTAACATAAATAAAAAAAATTAATTTGTATTTATTAAGAGAGAGAGCCAAATGACTAATGACCATCATGTACTTAATTATAATGAAAAATGACAACAACTATTGTTTTTAATTAATTTTAAAACTTTTAGTGATTCTAATCAGTGTTATCTTTATATATAAAAAGAGTATTCGCTGGCCATATTTCCCCCCTGAAATTAGGTTAACTTTGTAATTTTACCAACTAATTTAATATATCATTATTTGTTATAATGATTTCGAGCTATTATCTACATGGATTCTAGAGTCATTTACTCATCATAAATAGCACATTTCCTATTTGCAATGATTTACAAAATTTAAATTGCAATTATATCTATCCATTTAACAAGAGTGATTGGATATTGTCATGTTGCTATTTTTTTATGCTTTGTTTTTTTATTTTATTTTATTATTTCTTATCTTTATATATAAAAGAGTATCTTTATATATAAAAGAGTATTCGTTGTGCATATTTTCCCTCTGAAATTAGGTTAACTTTGTAATTTTATTAACTAATTTAATATATCATTATTTGTTATAATGATTTCAAGCTATTATATACATGGATTCCAGGGTCATTTACTGATCATAAATAGCACATTTCCACTTTGGAATGATTTACAAAATTTCAATTTCAATTATATCTGTCAATTTAACAAGAGTGATCGGATATTGTCATGTTGCTAATTTTTTTTACGCTGTTTTTTTTTCTTTTTCTTATTTGTTTAAAAAGTTTAGTGCAAAAGTTAATATATTAAAAAAATATTTAAATTTGAAAAAGTATACTTTGGAATTTCAAGGCTTTCAGTTAATATTAGATTAGGAGGTTTTGCTATGTGCTTTGAATTGTTACCCTTCTGACTATCGTATTATGCACACTATTTTGGAAGCTAGGTTGTATATGTCATATTCTCTTAGCCCTTGGGGTTGTAATATTATATATAAAAGAGTATTCGTTGGACATATTTTCCCTCTGAAAGTAGGTTAACTTTGTAATTTTACTAACTAATTCAATATATCATTATATGTTATAATGATTTCAAGCTATTATCTACATGGATTCCATGGTTATTTATTCATCATAAATAGCATATTTCCACTTTGCAATGATTTTCAAATTTTAAATTTCAATTCTTTCTATCCATTTAACAAGAATGATTGGATATTGTCAGGTTGCTATTTTCTTCATGCTTTGTTGTTTATTTTTTATTTCTTATTTCTTATTTGTTTAAAAGTTTAGTGCAAAAGTTAATATCTTATATATAAAAGAGTATTCATTGGACATATTTTCCCTCCGAAACTAGGTTAACTTTGTAATTTTACTAACTAATTTAATATATCATTATTTGTTATAATGATTTCAAGCTCTTATTTGGGGTTGTAATTGTTGGAACCAAAGTGATTTTGGATTTACTAATCTCTAAGTTTTGATGCTAACAAAAGGATTAAATTTACTTGGTAAAGTATTAGTTGAGATCTAACTAGTGCTTTCAGTTATGCAGGAATGCTTTAATAAGTAAAATAAACTTGGGATAAGTTCTAATTGAAAAATACGCGTCCACCCCTGTAGACGGGCTGCTCAAGCACTGTGGTAAAGTTACTTAGTTGTTTAATTAAGTAGAGTGGCTTTATTTAGTAGACGAGGCTATAAATGTTTGCAAGATGAATAGCTACATAACTTGTTAGGTACAACAAGTCCAAAGACTTGAAAATAAGCGCGTCCATCTTGCCACGTCAACAAACAGAAGTAATTAGTTGAAGAAAATGAACTAAAACCCAAAGTAATCTAGTAGAGGAGCTCTAACCGACACGTCACTAGACGAAGATCTTTATAACTCATTAAGGAATAACAAGTCTGAAGACTTGATAGATAAAAGGATATGCCACGTCATCAGACGAGCTAAGTAAAATATAGAATAGACTTGGACTCTCATATGAATGAGTGGACGGAGTTTCCTTTTAGACGAACTCCATCTTGGAATGAATTAAATGCAATCCGAATCTCTTATATTTATTTCAAATGATTGATATTTATTTCAATAGAATATTTGTTCTTCACATTTGTTTTATTTGCTTTAATATTTCACCTTGTTGTAAAAGAAATATAGTATAATCAAGAAATACAAAAATCATAATTGTACAATAAGATACTGTAAAAAACGATCTGTACAATGACAACTTTATGACTGAAAAAGTTGAATTATACACAAAGAAGAAACAAAAAGTACTCAAGTTGTAATACTCAGAGGAGTGAACCTCCAAATTCATGCTACCTTGATAACCAAGAGCACTATTCAGCATTGCTACTGTCAAGCTATCAGTCACAACGAATATCATGCATTAAATGCTATCTCTAAATGGGATTATTCAAAGTAACCGTTGAAGAAATACAAGTGAAGAATAAGGTCACTATAAATTGAAGACCTCAGATACTGAAAATTAACTCTTGCCTGCACAATCTTGCTAGCTGAACTTTTGTCATTTGATAATCATTCTTTCTATTATTCTTTTAAGAGCAAGAGTTTGCATTCATTAGTTTGAATATTGTTGTAATATTCAACTGATCTTAAACTGTCATATTCTCACCCATAGTGAGTTAAGAAGATCAAACATTAAATCTCTTTGTTAGGGTTAGAGCGTGAAGAGGCTTGATAAGAAAGGAATACTTGTAGTCTGGAGAGGTGTTGAATACTTGTTTGTAATATATTTGGAGAAATAGTGGAAAAATACTTCAAGTCGAAGGGACTGGACGTAGCTCTTGGTTGGAAGAGAGTGAACCAGGATAAAATCTCTTGGGTGAATCTTCTATCCCTAAACTCTTCAGTTTTATTTGCTTATACTAACTGTGTGGTTTTGATATTGATTTTGTTAAAGTCTTTTAAAACGGATCTTTGTATTTGTGTGTGCTTCTGTTTCATATCTCTTGAGTGCAAAAATTGTTTTAAAGGTTGTTTAGAAAATTATTAACAAACACAATTCAACCCCCCTTCTTGTGTTTGCCTGTGTCAACTTCAGTTGGTATGAGAGCTCAGCCTCGAAAGGGTTGAGCATCTAACAATTGCTGAGGGAGTACGATCCAACAACCATGGATGCAGAAGGACAAGCTATCAACAGACCTCCTCTCTTTGATGGTTCTGATTATGACTATTGGAAGAAGAGGATGGTGGCCTTTTTGGATGCACAAAGTCTAGACATCTGGGAGCTCATAGAAACTGGTTACACTGAACCCAGAAATGAAAATGGAGCTGCTGTTGCTAGAGCAGACTGGACAGCCGACCAAAAGGTAAAGCATCAACTGAATCTTAAAGCTAAGCATTATTTGATGTGTGAACATGAAACAATAGACCAAATGTTTGGAAGATTCCAAACCATCACCAACAGTCTCAGATCTCTTGGAAAAATCTATGAAAATAGAGATCATGTCAGAAAAATTCTGAGAAGTCTATCCAAGCAGTGGAGACCCAAAGTAACTGCTATTCAGGAAGCAAAAAACCTGAATACACTCTCTCTGGAAGTGCTTATTGGATCTCTCAAGGTTCGTGAACTTGAACTCAATGAAGAAGAAAATTCCAGAAAAGGAAAATTTATTGCCCTAGAGTCAAAGAAAGCAAGTTCATCAAAAGTTATCAAAGCTGCTGAGTCATCTGATGAGTCTGAATCTTCTGATGATAACGAAGAATCGGGTGAGGATGAATTATCCTTTATCTCCAGAAAGATTCAAAATATGTGGATAAAGAAAGGTGGTTTCAGAAGGAAGCAACTCAATAAAAAGTTTTCCAAGGAGAAGTCAGACTCCAAGGAAAAAGGTCCACCCTTGTGCTTTAAATGCAAGAAACCTGGTCATTTCAAAGCAGACTGACCTGAGCTAAAGGACAAAAGGAAATTCTTCAAAAAGAAGAAAGGGTTAATGGCCACATGGGAGGATCTTGGTCTATCTTCTTCAGATGAAGAAAATGAAGCTGAGGAAGAGGCAAATATCTGTCTCATGGCAGACACTGCATCAGAAAGTGAATACACCGATGCTGAGATTTGCTTATCAATAGGAAGAAAACAGATGTCTTGGTACTTGGACAGTGGCTGCTCACGACACATGACGAGAGAAAAGTCTATATTCCAAAACCTTAAACCCAAAGATGGTGGCTGGGTCACATTTGGAGGAAATCAGAGAGGGAAAATCATTGATATAGGTAAAATTGGTAAACATCATTTTCCCTCCATTGATAATGTTCTTTTAGTAAATGGCTTGAAGCACAATCTACTGAGCATAAGTCAATTATGTGACAGTGGATATGAAGTGTCTTTTGATAAGAACATGTGTACTGTCAAGAAAGATGATGGATCACTTTTATTCACTGTAAAAAGGCAAAACAATATCTACAAGATTGACTTGGAGGACCTCTAAAATCAAAGTGTCGCATGTCTAGTGTCCATTGAAGATGAGCGATGGATTTGGCATAAAAGGCTAGGTCATGCAAGCTTTAAATTAATTTCAAAGCTAAACAAGCATAACCTCGTGAGAGGACTACCAAACCTTAAGTTCAAATCTGATGCTCTCTGTGATGCATGTCAAAAGGGAATCAAAGAATGTTGTTAGTACCAATAGACCACTAGAGTTGCTACATCTTGATCTTTTTGGTTCAACAAGGACTGCCTCTGTCAGTGGTAAGAAATATTGTCTTGTCATAGTAGACGATTACACTATATGGACATGGATTATGTTCCTAACTCACAAGGATGAGTCCTTTAAGGTCTTTTTTGTATTCTGCAAACTTGTACAGAATGAAAAAGGCATGTGTATCACTTCAATCATAAGTGACCATGGGGGAGAGTTTGAAAATGAGCTATTTCATAAGTTCTGTGAAGAGAGTGGTATTCTTCACAACTTCTCAATACCTAGAACACCACAGCAAAATGGTGTGGTAGAGAGAAAGAACATATCTATTCAAGAGATGGCTAGGACTATGCTCAATGACAACTCTGTTACTAGACACTTTTGGGCTGAAGCTGTTAATACTGCCTGTTACATTCAGAACATAATATAAATTAGACCTATCCTAAATAAGACTCCTTATGAACTGTGGAAATGAAGAAAACCCAACATATCTTATTTTCACCCCTTTGGTTGTAAATGTTATATACTGAATACTAAAGATCAACTTGGTAAGTTTGATGCTAAAATAGATAGTGGAATTCTATTATGATACTCTGAAACATCTAAAGGCTTTTGAGTTTATAATTCTAGGACTCTGATAGTAGAAGAAAGTATTCATGTCAAGTTTGATGACAAATAACCCGATAAGAAATTATCAAAGCTAGATGAAGCTTTTGCAGATCTTGATCTAAGCACTCCAGGAGACTCACCTGAGATAAAAGTTGATGATCAAGAAGATGACCCCACTCAACATCCAGAAACTTCCACTTCTCAACTTGATACAGTTCAAAAATCTTGGTACTTCAAGAATTATCATCCACAAGATCGGATCATTAGAAACCCCAATGACAAGCTAAGAACCCGATCAACCTTCAGAGAACAAGACAATTCTGCACAGGTCTCTGAGTTGGAACCAAAGACAGTAGACGAAGTTTTACTAGACGATGGTTACATTCTAGCTATGCAAGAAGAACTCAATCAGTTTGAAAGAAGTGATGTTTGGACTCTGGTTCCACTGCCCAAAGACAAACCAGTGATTGGAACAAAGTGGGTTTACAGAAACAAACTTGATGAAAATGGTAAGGTAATCAGAAACAAAGCAAGACTTGTTGCTCAAAGTTTCTCTCAAGAAGAAGGTATAGATTATACCGAAACCTTTGCACCTGTTGCTAGAATAGAAGCTATTAGAATTCTACTTTCATTCGCTGCACATCATAGTATTATGCTTTTTCAAATGGATGTTAAGAGCGCTTTTCTAAATGGCTTTATTAATGAAGAAGTCTATGTTATGCAACCTCCGGGTTTTGAGCGTGAAACCCATCCTGAACATGTATATAAGCTTAAGAAAGCTTTGTACGGTCTTAAGCAAGCTCCTAGAGCTTGGTATGATAGACTAAGTTCCTTTCTTATGGAAAATGGATTCAGTAGAGGAAAGGTTGATACAACCTTATTTAGTAAATCCATTAAGTCTAATTTCATAGTTGTACAAATATATGTTGATGATATTATTTTTGGTAGTACTAATGAATCTCTGTACAAAAAATTCTCTAAGTTAATGCAGAAAGAGTTTGAAATGAGCATGATGGGAGAACTCAAATTCTTACTTGGACTTCAAGTAAAACAAACCATGGACGAGGTGCTCATCCACCAAACTAAGTATACAAAAGAACTTTTGAAGAAGTTTAAGATGGATGACTGTAAACCAATGAATACTCCTATGCACCCCACTTCCATACTGAACAAAGATGAGAAAGAGAAAAAGGTAGACCAAAAGGTATACGAGGTATGATATGATCTCTCCTATATCTTACTGCGTCTAGGCCTGTATTATGTTCAGTGTATGTTTATATGCTCGATTTCAATCTAATCCTAGACAATCTCACTTATCAGCAGTTAAGAGAATTTTTAGATATTTAAAAGGTACTACTAATCTTGGTTTGTGCTTTAAGAAAAATGAAGATTACATATTGGTAGGTTTCTGTGATGCTGACTATGCTGGAGATAGAATTGAAAGAAAAGGCACTAGTGGAGGATGTCACTTCATTGTAGCTAATCTTGTCTCATGGTCAAGCAAAAGACAAAGTACCATTGCTTTATCGACCACTGAAGCTGAGTATATATCAGCTGCAAGTTGCTGCTCACAACTTCTCTGGATCAAACATCAATTGGAGGACTACAATGTATTTGTAAGTAGTATTCCGGTTATGTGTGATAATATTGCTGCAATAAATCTAAGAATCTGATTTTGCATTCTACGGCTAAGCATATAGAGATTAAACATCATTTTATTAGGGATTATGTGCAAAAAGGTGTGATTGATATTCAATTTGTAGATACTGACAATCAATGGGCAGATATCTTTACTAAACCTCTTGCAGATGACAGATTTATCTTTATTAAGAATCATCTTAATATGATATGTGTGGATTAACTTAGACGTCCAGCCTCGAGAAATTTTTTGTTTTGTTGATTCTGCGTCTACTACCTATGCTCGTCCAATAACTATTTGAAGTTGTGCGTCTATTGCATATTGTATTGCACGTCCATATTACGGGATTTTCGGGAGCCGCTAACGGATAATACCAATGAGTCACACATGATGAGTCACCCATGTGAATGCATTAATGGTGCACATGGCCTCATGATGACAATTTCTATGGAATTTACAAATTGGTCCTTATACTTTTAGAATTTTGCAATTTGGTCCTTACAACTTAATTGCACTTTGATCCTTATGAAACAAAATTCCTTGGCCCTTGGTCCCTATAACTCACGGCCCAAACCCTCCAAGAGCCCATCTTCATTTATATAAAAGGCAAACATCATCTTCTACCTTAAGTTTTCTTCATTTTTCACTTAAAATCTCTTTACATAAGCTTGATTTGTGAAGCAAGTGGTTGATTTCTTGCATATTTCTCAATTCTAAGAGGTAATATTTGTTCCTCATCATCAATCAAGTTCATGTTCTTCAATAAGTTTTCCATTTCAATGCCTTGTTCATCATTTCAATTTCTAGATCTAGAAAGTTTGAAATTCTCTAGAAAATCATAGAAAAATCCTAAAAATATGAAACCAATTTCTGTGAGTTAGTTATCATCTCTACTATCAAAATACAAGAGATTGTTGTAAACAAATTTTTCTTTCCCCTTTTTCTTGTCAAGACCGAAACCCTATAAAAGTGGGTGGAGGAACTTTTGTTCTTTTTCCTGAAAGTAATCTTGTGTTTCATCTATTTAACATGTATCTATGTTGAATCCAAGCCTAGGTATCAAACAAAAATCTCTTGCTTCATTTTTGCTTGATGGCCGAAAATATGCATTAGAGGGATTGGAAGTTTTTGTTTCAATCTTTGTTGTTAATCATTTGTTTTAAGGTTTAAGTATTAAAGGATCACTAATCCAATAACTTAAGCAATTTTAGAAATTTTTAGCCACAAAAACCCATGGAGACCGTGACCTATCATAGAGAATTAGGTGATTTTATTTGTTTGATTTTGATTGGTTGATTGTGGTTTGTTGAAGGATGAAGAATCGTATCGTGTACGTGCGTTGACGATTTCTAGATTCGCAACAAAGTTTTAATCGGAAGTTTCAGTTCTTCGAGAGTTAAGAAGGGATTGCCTGAGGGATTTATCCGATGGCCACGTGCTATCTGTTGTTGGTCTGTATATTTATCTGTGGTTGTGGTGTTTTTGCTTAACTTGTTTTAAGTTGTATTATTTATATCTGTGTTTATTTATATGCGGTTAAGTGTTTACTTGCAGTTATATATTATAATGTGGTGATGCGTGATCTGCCTAGGAATATTATTATGAATGTTGTTATTGATTGATGTTTGAGAAGCCTGACAATGGCCAGTTCCCAATCAATTAACAAGATAAAAGCTTTAAGAAGCTTTAAAAATTATATTCAATGTTTAACGGTGAAATATTTGAATATAATATTGATGTAAAAATATTATTTGGAAAAAAAATAAGAAATGTTGGAAAATATTGTTATTTTAATGATTTATCAGTGTAAGAGTGAATTATGAGTCACAGTGAGGACGTAACCGTGAAATTATTTTTGTACTGCTAATTTTTACGTGAGAAATTCTGTAATATTATAAAAAGTTATTTTATGAAATTAATTTTAGAAAATAACTTAATTATGATTTTAGAAAAATATTTAAGTGGAAAAGTTTAAGAATTGGCTTAAATAACTTTAAAAATGCTAGACGACGGTAATTTGGAAAAGTATCGATGGCAAGAAATTCTAAAATGGCAATACGTGTTTTAAACCAAGACTGAGCCTCAAGTGACTCCCTTTTTGAAACATAAAATTTTCAGGAAAAAGAGATTTCAAGTAATTGATGATTTTACAATAGATTTTATGTAAATGAGTTTTACTAAACAGTGTTATTTCCGACAACTTGGACAAGTTGCGGAGACTTTGTTTTGGATTGGTTTTTCACACAACGAAAATAGTGTTAACGTTGAAACGCGATCGAACCTAGTATCAGAGATGTCGCGATACTAGTGTTATTTAATATAAGCACGAAGATCTTTGATCCGTGTTACATTGTTATGGACTTTGTGTCCTATCCACATTGTGGGTTACGTTGCTAAAGTTGAATTTGTTTTCTACCACCACAAACCTAAGAATGATTGCAAGGTCTAAGGTATTGTGACCGAGCACTCAGACTTCGTGTCCCGTGACATTGAAAAATCTAACCCGTTGAAAAAAGTACGAATAGTCGTAAGCCATCTTGAACTTAAACAAAACAATAGTGAACACAAAGAAAAATGACGAGAACAAAATGTTTTATATGCATTCATTGGCAGACGTGCCCACGTTGTTATGTATGGTGCCTTGATAATTAAGGTATTCCATGCCACGTTGTATGTCTGAATACCTTGCAGGGTAAGATATTTCAGGCTACGTTGCTTCATTTGTGCCCTGGTGGACAATGAAAAACCCATATACGTTGATCATTGTGCCTTGTGTTGGACAGTATGCCTATGGTAACATGTTGTGCCTTATTTGGCAATCGAGCTTGATCAACTCATTTACACGGTGTTGGGATCTCCGAAGATTAAGTGAAAAGTTAGACGTTGAAAGTTGAAGTGTTCATGCATAGTTTTCAAATGATGACGTTTGGGGTGTGAAACCCATTGAGAAATTGCTTGGATATGAATGTTTATGTTGACCTAACATGTATATGTGTTTTTCTGTTATGTCGCGCATGTAGTTATCGAGTTATTGTTGGTTTCTCTACTTGTGCAAATATTTATATCCGAGTCCAGATGAACCACTCAAAGGATTTGACGACTGCATGAGGAAGTTTCCTTAGTTCTGAGCATGCTGATTTTTTTTTTTTTTGCTACTATTAGGTCTATGTTATAGGTGTGGCCAGCTTAGGTTTTATGTAGTGTATGTTTTTGTTTTTCAATAAGGACCTATACTTATAAAGGTCTAGGTGTGAAACAGTATGATGCAATATAGTTGTATGATGTTATATATATAACTATCTATAAGCAGTCATGTTTACGTTGTTCTTGTGGTTGTCGAAAAGTAAAAGAAAATGAAAATTTTTTATCACCATTTTGAGAAAGGATTACAACTTAATAAAATATTATTTCCTGAAAGCAACCAGTAAATTACTTTTAATTTATTTCCGTACGTGTTATAAAGTAATGTCCAAGAAGGATGTTATATTAGTGGTATCAGAGCTGGTCGAGTCTTTCGGGAACCTTGGGAAGCATATGTAAATATACTAAACAAATAAAAATATATCCACAAAAAAAAAATGCATATGTCTCGTAAGCAAGGACTCCACATATGTATCATAAGAAAAGAAAAGAGACCACGTAGCATCATCTAAAACTACTGTACCATCTAGAAAAAGGAAACCCACCGTTTGCATAGAGAAGTTCGACACCATTGTCTTTGCAACCATTGTCTTTGCAAATGCTTCATTTGACTGGACGATGAGTTTCGCATTCTAGCTCATAGAAGTAGAGCCCACAGCTAGATCCGCCGCGATTGATCAGGTCGAAGTTGAGTCTGTCCATCCGCGAAGAGCCACCGCCCAAGCACGCGCCGCCCTGAGCTAGCCTCCTTCCTTCTCAATCACGTTGGGGTTTGATCCCATCTTTCAGATGTGTTTTATTCAAATAATGGTTTTATTCCAGATTTTTAATAAATATGAATATGAATAGAAATGATTTAATATTTTGCTTTGGTTGTTTGAGCTGTATTTTCATGTTGAAGTGTCGATTGATTACTTGCTCATAAACAGAGATGGCCTTTTTATACTCTAAATTTGATTTCACGTTGACAATTTTTTCTTCCTTTTTTTTTGCAGCAGAAATCAGTATCATTGAATGGCTTCTGTCTGTTTCTTGAAGCTTGAAGGTTCTCTCTGTTTCTTGATGGAGATTAACGGAGGATTCTTTTTGGGAAAACTGAAAGCAGAGGTTGTGGCTTGGTTCTTTTGTTTTGGCTATGGTCTCTGGCAAATTGGTGTTGTTCATTTTAAAGAGTCAGAGGGTATTCCTGTTATCAAGAGAAATCAATGGCATGTTTTATTTATTTTTCATGGTTTTTTTTTGTGTTTCTTTCTTTTTTCCCGAACGTTTGTTTGATTACAATATTTTTGTAACCATCTATTCCCTTGCTCATCAGCTCTGTAATTGTATATGATTTTACCTTATATAATTTGTTAAGGTTCATTCTAACGGGAAAGTTATGAAGCCAACAAAAGCTGGATAATTTTGTTGATCTAGTAACTGAGCGAATGATGATGTGTGGGGAAGAAAATCAATGAGGTGAACATTGTTTAAGTCTATCATGTTTCTTTTACCATGTGATCTAATATGTTCAAAAGTTGATTATTATTAGATTATTGGTTACTCATTAGATATCCTTGAGCTTGCCAAGGTTGATTTGTTTGCATGAGGAAGTTATAATATTTTATTATTTATTAATTACAATAACATAATATGATCAGGACATTTTAGATGAGGAATGTATGTAACAAAACTCTTATTATCTAACCTTGCCCAATAGGAGTGTTGTTCACTACAATAAAAAAAAGGTAATATCTTGTCTTAACTGTTCCCAAAAATCGCTACATAGAAGACAGAGAAATAGTAGTTTGCAAATGCAATAGCTGTGGAAGAAATATTTAATATTGTCTGAGATTAAAACAAACAAAAAAGCTAATGAATTCTTTAGTATTCTTCAAAAATTCCCCAAAAATATAACCTTTCGACACTTTCAACGCAGCTGATGATATTGTGTAGAGTTGGTAGTGATGCTCTGCATATTTTATAAACCTGTAGCATTATCCTGTATGCAATGGATTGTAGTGATACCTGGCTGCAATTATTAAACTTCAACATTAGTTTCTGTTTAATGTAAAACATAAATATGTATTAATTTTTACACTGGCTATTAAACAAAGAAACCACACCGAATATCATGTACAGAAAATAACCTCAATAGTGCTGGATTGGATATCTACACATTGTCAAACACTTCCCGATATACCACATTAGTGGTTGAAGAGCACACCTTTTGATCATCATTCAGTATCAAACTCTCTAGACCCTTTCTTGACTTAATTCTAGATATTGAAACATATAACTTGAATACATGCCTTGGAAGATAGATACCAACATGAGAAAGGGATTGTCCTTGACTTTTATTAATTGTCATTGCAAAACATAACGCCAATGGGAATTGGGGCCTTTGGAATTTAAACGGTAGTCCAGGGTCACTTGGCACCAAATTCATTCTAGGAACCAAAATTTTATCTCCTATATTTGTTCCAGTCAAAACAGTTGCGCCTATGACATTATTTCCAAGCTCGTTGACTAGTAGTGTAACACCCTGTATTTTAGTGTTTTAAATAACAGTAATACATATAAATATGTTTATAAATTTATTTGAGTTTTATAAAATTATTTTAAATAAACAGAGGTTAGTACTCAATCCTACTTGACCGTAGGAAGCTACGATTAAAATTTAGGTTGGAAAGTCAGGCGAAACCCGGCCCGCGAATTCCATTGACAGTATAATAATACTGCTCAAAAGACCTAATTTTAATTCGTGAATGAAAGACTTAAGTTTAGTATTTTATTTTCTACAATTCTGTATTTTTAGAAATTTTTCCAGAAAAAAAATAAAATAATTTACGTTTTCAGGCGAAACGCGTAATCGGGTAGACGACGGAAGGGAAATTAGAGTTTCTAAGAGTAAATAGAGGGTTTATCTTAGGATTTTGAGATGATTCAAGGGGATGAATCATATTTTTAAGTCTAGAAGGTTTTTCAGGGTTAAATAGAAAATTTAGGAATTTTTATGTTTAAGCCCCTGAACTTTCTGTAAATTACCCTTTTGTCCCTAAATTAGTTTTTTTACTTTTTCCAAGTGGATTGGGCTACAATCCTTGTTTCCAATCTCAAATGGTTGTGGCTTAGAAGCCCAAAATTTTCTAGTTCATGGTTTGATTCCATGAAGCTATTTAAGTTTCCTATCTTAAGTTTAATGCTTAAAATTTCAAGTGGGCCCCAAAAGAATGAACCCAAGCCCAAATTAACCCAGCCCATGCGCAAGCCCATGAGGATTTGTGGCTGCCTCATTGTTGTTGAATGCATCATGAAGTTTCTAGAGTCTTCCACAAGTTTCTACATTATACTACATTATCCTTGATTTTTCCACAATATTCTTGATTCTTCTTAGATGCATGAATCATCCTAATCTATCTTTGACTCATAAATTCAGCCAACAAAGTCAAGATAAGCTAGCATTTAATGTGGCAAAATCATCGTCATGACACTTTATTGACAATTTGCAAACTAGTCCTTCAACTATTGGAATCTTTGCAACTTGGTCCTTAGAACTTAATTGCATTTGGATCCTTTAACAAGACAACTCATCATCATCTAGAGTCTTCCTAATATGGCGCCACTATCACTATAAATACCATACTCTCACTTTTCATTTAGTCTCTTTTGCCATTTGCTTCCAAAAACCCTAAAGTTCATAAGTCTCTTAGTTCTAAGTTTTGTAAAGCAAGTTCTTGGATTTCCTTTGTCATTGATCTTCCAGAGGTAAATCCTAATCTTCATTATTAATCATGCCTATGTTCTTTAGCAAGTTTCTTGATTCAAGGCTTATATCATAGTTGTTCATCACTTTAAAGTTTCTAACCCTAGAACTTTGAAAAGTCATAATAAATTCTAGAAAAATCTAATGATGATGAAACTACTTTCTATCTTCTTGATATCATGCATATTATCTAAATCCAAGAGCATGATGTAATCAAAAATTTCTTTCTTGAAAACCTAGCCTTGGCCGAATCTATCACCTTAGGGTTGGTAGAGTTTTGTTCATGTGTTTTCATGTATGATCATGTATTCTATATGGCATGTATGACTACACACTCTAATCCATGTTAATCTCTTAAAATGAATATTTTACTCAAAAATATTTATGTTGGCCGAACCCTAAGTTGGTGAGTTTTGTTGAGTTTTGTTCATGGTTTTCATAAATGATCTTAGAAATCAATCTCTTAGTATGTATGCTTTATGAATTCAAGTTGATTTGTTAAACTAAGAACCCTAGCTCTATGAACCTATTAAGGCCGAATCTATGTATAAAAGAGTTAGGAAGTTTTGAGTTTTAAACTTAGTTGTTTAGTCACTAATCTATGATTTAGGTTAATCAAGGATCATTAATCCATAACTTAATCATGATTAGAAGTTTTAGTCATTCAAAAACCCTAGAGGCCGTGACTATGTATTAGGGTTTAGAATGTTTTAGTTTCTTGATTTGTAACTATTTGGTTGTAATGGATGAAGGTTAGTTGAGTACGACGTTTACGAGGTAACTGAAATTCCGAAGGAGTCTGTTAGTTCATCAAGGAGTCTTCAAGAGGTAAGGGGGAACACCGGAGGATTTTATTCAATGGCTATATGCTATCCCATGGTTGTTTGTAATTATTTGTTTGTTAGTATTTATTTTTGTTGTTTATTGTTGTGTTATTTGTATCTGTGTGGTTTTAATTGCGTTAATTGTTTATCTGCAATTATATTATGTTACTGTTATGCATGATCTGCCTGGGAAATATATGTGATATAACTGTTGTTTGATGTGTGAGAAGCCTGACAGTGGTCAGTGTACAATTAAGAAAGACGTATAAAAGCTTTAAGAAGCTTCGCAAATTATATTCAATGTTTTAACGGCAAAATATTGATATATAATATTAAAGGGAATTTATTTTGAGAAAAATAAAGAGTTTTGAAAAATATTATTATTTTAATAATTTATTTTTGGAAAAGTGAATTATGAGTCACAACGAGTGCGAAACCGTGAAAATATTTTGGTACTGCTGAACTTTACGTAAGAAAACTCGAAATATTACAAAATATTCTTTTATTAAATTAATTGGCGAAAATAAGTTAATCCAGATTTTAGAAAATTAATTAAGCGGAAAAAATTAAGTTTTTGGCTTAAAAGCCTTAAAAATAGTATTTGGCGGCAAATTTGGAAAAATATAGACGGCAAGTATTTTCGAAACGGCAGTGCCTATTTTGAGGAAATTAAACCTCAAGTGACTCATTGGTTTGTCAAAAACTAAGTTTTATTATTTAAGGATTTTATAATGAATTTCTACCTCAGAAAAGAATTTCTAAAAATCAAAAGTTGATTTTAATCATGTTGAAAATACAGTTGGACTTAGTAACCGAGACATCGGGGTACTAATGTTCTGTGTTGTGATGGACTCAGTCATTTGGACTTTGAGGGCCTATATTGTATACATAAGGTATACTGTGGTGAAACATAGAAGATGTTTTCTAGTAACACAAACCTAAGACTGGTGCATCGGTCAAGATGTGTCGTGATTGAGCACTCGGACAGTAAGGTCCTGTGTTGTAATGAAAGTTTTAAAAGTATTTTAAAACTATGTGAGTCGTAAGCCATTTTGAGCTTCGGCAAAAGAAGATTGAACACAAGGAAAAGAACAAAACAAAAGTGTTTTGCATGCATTTGGCAGACGTGCTTGCGGTTTGTGGTTTAATGCATCAATTACCATCGGCGAAAGGTAATTACGACATGCATTTTCTCATGTGCCTAGGGAGGACATGGAGACCCCATCTTACTTGCTAATGGTAGGCCGCTGATTGTGGACATTAGCAATATGTTTGGCCTTGTGTGCCTGGCTATGTATGCCTTTGTGGATGGGAAGAGGTTGCGTACCTGTTGGCAGATGGCCAAGTTAGCCAGTGTGGCTGTGGAGTCTGATCAACTCATATTATGTTGGGATATCTCATGAGATCAGGACGAAAATTAGATGATGAATAGAAGTGTCATGCATAATGGATGATGTTTGGGGTGTTAAACCCACTGATAAACTGTTCGTTATAAATGTATGTAATTGGTAAATGCTGATGTGTTTATATGGTGATTAGTATGTGGTAATTGAGTAAGATCCATGTATTGGTTTCTCACTCTTACACACATTCAGATGGACCCAGAAATACCCTTGGTACAATCGAGGGTCCGAACGATCACTTTTGATCGTGCACAATGTGGTGGTGCCTGGGAGATTAACCTTGGGGCACTCAGCGCCACCTACCACGGACCGAGTAGAGAGGTGATCGGAACAATAGAGGAAGGACCTCAACAGAGAATTCACGTAGTGGAGACGGTCGAGGTATCTCTACCTCCAATTTGGCTTTACCTACAGTATCTGGAAGAGCACGGATTGATGGATCCATTTCCTCAACCACATCCTCTTCAGATATTAGGACCTACGGAACCTCCTGCTGAAGTGGAGTTAAATGAAGGAGAGGAAGATCCAGATGAATACATAGAGGACGATCCTAAGTTTCGACCTCCTGCGGTTGATGATGAAGATTCTTCAGATGACATAGTGGTAGTGGAGGCATCATCGTCAGATTCGTCAGTTGTAGGAGGGATTGATCATCATGATCTTCCCAATGGATTTCAGTAGCTTGACCAGCTTAGGTAGAGTTTTGGGGTAGTGAGTGTTGACAGTTTTGATCTGGCTTCAGAGAGCCATGAGTTTTGAATGTGGTTCTGAACTACTTGTTGATGATGTGTATATATATCTTTATTTTCTTTGCTTAGTTTGATGGATAATAGCCTATACTCATGAGGGCTCTTTTGTTATCTCCTATTATAGGTGTTGTATATATAAAAGGTGATGTATATATATAATAGTGTGATGACCATAGATTAGGGTGTCGCATTTTGTGGTATCAGAGCTGTTCGAGACTTCCGGGAATGTCGGGAAATAGGTCTGTTATGTCTTTGTTGTGTGATCTCTAACTTAGACTTGTATTTAATTACTTACTAGAAGTAATGTGTGGTAGTGAGTAAGTTTGCGTTTCAGTTTCTGGTTTTGGTTTAACTGATGTTGGTTTGTAGGTCAGTTATGGAACCAGAAGCTGGACGTGGACGTGGACGTGGACGTGGACGTGGACGTGGACGTGGACGCGGTCGTGGACGAGACCGTAGAGGAGGTCGTGTTAATATGGATGAGTAGTATGAAGAAGGAGTGGACTATGCGGCTCAAGCAATGGAGAATATGGCAGCGGTAATTGCAAATCAAACTGCAGCGATGAATGTCCAGAATCTGTAAGCTGCGGGAGGCAAGGCTTTGATTGCGTTTCGAAGTCAAAATCCTTCACAATTTGGTCTGGATGTTAATCCTGAGAAGGTTGATCTGTGGATCCAGGAGTTAGAAAAGATCTTCGAGTTAGTTGCCACGCCGGCAGACGTTCGGGTCACTTATGCTGCTTTTCTACTGGTGGGAGATGCGGAGTATTGGTGGAAAGGTGCTAGGTTACTGCTGGAGGTGGAACATCAAGACATTACTTGGGATGTTTTTCAAACTGCATTTATGGACAAATATTTTCCAGAGAGTATAAGGATCGAGAGAGAACGACAATTTCTGGGGTTATATCAGAAAGATTTATCGATGGAGGAGTATGCGGCGAAGTTTGAATCGCTGGCCAAATATTTCCGTTTCTTTCAAGCTCAACCAAATGAAAGCTGGAAGTGTGAAAGATTTGAAGCGGGACTATGATTTGAGATTAAGGAGTCCGTTTTACCTTTGCAACTTCGAAATTTTCAAGCTTTAGTGGAAATGAGTCGTAAGATTGAGCAAATGAGGAAAGGAAAAGATAATAGAGGGAGTGCTGGTGGATCATCTCAATTCAAGAATTAGAATCAGAATTGGAAAGGAAAACAGAATCAGAGGAAGCCTTATTTTCGTCCACAAGGAAATAGTCATAATAGACAACAAAACCGTTCGAATTTTACTGCATCAGGAAATGGAGGTCAAAGAAATCAGAATCAAGGACATATTAGGAGATGTTTTAATTGCGGAGATCCCAGTCACATGTCAAATGTTTGCCCTAGGAAGGAAGTGAAATGTTATAATTGTAATCAAATGGGACATATGGCGAGGTATTGCATGGTACCAAAGCGGGAGTCGATTGTCAATCACGTCGGAGCAAATAAACCGACATCCAGAGGGAGAGTTTATACGATGAGTGGGACTGAAGTTTCAAATTATGACGATCTCGTACAAGGTAAGTGTGACATAAACGGTAATCTTTTAACTGTACTATTTGATTCGGGTGCAACGCATTCTTTTATCTCGATGGATTGTGTGAAACTGTTGAAATTGCCTGTTTCTTCCTTGTTGTGTGATCTTATTGTTTCAACTCCTACTGCTAAACCAGTGGTGGTCACTTCTGTTTGCTTAAATTGTCCTATCATTATTCAGGACAAACATTTTCTTGTTAACTTGATCTGTTTGCCTTTAATATAGTTAGATGTAATTTTAGGCATGGATTGGTTGTCTTCTAACCATATCTTGATTGATTGTGCTCGTAAAACCTTAGTTTTTCCTACGAAGGAGATTTCTGGATTGTTAACTGCTAATCAAGTAAAAGCTTCTTTAAAGGAGGGGGCGCAAGGATACATGCTATTATTTTCCTTAGATGTTAAGAGTGAGTTAGACTTGCAGTGTATACCAGTTGTCAATGAGTTTCTGGAAGTTTTTCCTGAAGATGTACCTGGATTACCACCTGTTCGGGAGATTGAGTTTGCAATTGATCTGGTTCCAGGCACTGGACCAATATCCATAGCACCATATCGAATGTCGCCATCAGAACTTGAGGAATTAAAAGGACAACTAGTGGAATTGATGCGGAAGGAATTCATTAGACCTAGTGTATCACCTTGGGGAGCTCTAGTTTTATTAGTGAAGAAGAAAGACGGAACTTCTCGGTTATGCGTAGATTTTCGTCAGTTGAATAAGGTGACGATTAAGAATAAGTATCCACTTCCAAGGATAGACGACTTAATGGATCAGTTACGTGGAGCAGCTGTTTTCTCAAAGATAGATTTACGTTCGGGTTATCATCAGATTCGTGTGAAGGCGGAGGATGTTTTTAAAACTGCGTTTAGGACACGTTATGGTCATTACGAGTATCTTGTGATGCCGTTCGGAGTTACGAATGCTCCAGTGATACTCATGGATTACATGAATAGGATTTTTCGTCCTTATTTAGATCAGTTTGTCGTTGTTTTTATCGACGATATTCTAATCTATTCTCCCAGTAAAGAAAAACATGCTGAACATCTCAGTGTGGTTCTCCAAATTTTAAAGGAGAAACAACTTTACGCGAAACCTGAGAAGTGTGAATTTTGGTTAGACCAAGTTCAATTCTTAGGACACATAGTTTCGAGTGAAGGAATTGCTGTTGATCCATCGAAAGTTGAGACTGTTTTGCAATGGGAAAGGCCTAAGACGGTGACAGAAATTCGTAGTTTTGTGGGTTTAGCGGGATACTATAGAAGATTCATTGAGGGATTTTCTAAAATAGTAGGACCTCTTACCCAATTAACTTGAAAGGAGCAAGCGTTCGTATGGACTGAAGCATGTGAAGAAAGTTTTCAAGAGTTAAAGCGAAGGTTGACTACTTCACCGGTATTGATACTACCTGATCCCCATGAGCCTTTTTAGGTTTATTGTGATGCTTCACATCAAGGATTAGGATGTGTATTGATGCAAAACCGGAAAGTCGTGGCATATGCTTCAAGGCAATTGAAGATTCATGAAAGGAATTATCCTACACATGATTTGGAGTTAGCAGCAGTGGTATTTGCTTTAAAAATCTGGAGACAATATTTGTATGGAGCGACTTTTAATGTTTTCAGTGACCATAAAAGTTTGAAATACCTGTTTGATCAAAAGGAGCTGAATATGAGACAGAGGCGTTGGTTGGAATTTTTAAAGGATTATGATTTTCAACTACAGTATCATCCTGGAAAAGCAAATGTTGTGGCAGATGCTTTAAGTAGGAAATCAATGCATATATCGGCAATGATGGTAAAAGAGCAACAATTGTTGGAACAATTCCGAGATATGCGATTGACGATTAAGATGTTTCCAGGAAAATTGTGTTTGGGTATGATTACCATTTCAAGTGGACTAATGGAGCAAATTAAGGAAAAGCAAGAAAGTGATCAATACCTACAAAGAGAAAGAGAATTAGTGCGGCAAGGAGCTGTGTCGAAATTTAAAGAAGGAAATGATGGAATCTTAAGATTTGGTGAAAGGATTTGTGTACCAAATGATATTGAAATGAGGAAGTTAATTCTTGAAGAAGCTCATAGGAGTAAGTTAAGTTTGCATCCCGGGGCTACTAAGATGTATCAGGATTTAAAGAAATTATATTGGTGGCATGGTATGAAGAAAGATGTAATAGAATTTGTAGCGGCGTGCTTAACTTGCCAAAAGGTTAAGGTAGAACATCAAAGACCAGAAGGAATGCTACAATCTTTAGACATTCCAGAATGGAAATGGGATGGTATTGCGATGGATTTTGTGTCAGGTTTGCCAAAGACTCGGAAAAGGGTATGACTCTATATGGGTAATAGTCGATCGATTGACAAAGGCAGCTCACTTTTTACCAGTTAATGTGAAATACTCATTGGAAAGATTAACTCGGTTGTACATCGATGAAATTGTTAGGTTACATGGAGTGCCTTTGAGTATTGTTTCAGATCGTGATCCGAGATTTACATCAAGATTTTGGCAAAGCCTGCAAGAGTCGTTGGGAACGAAACATAGGTTGAGTTCTGCGTATCATCCTCAAACGGATGGACAATCCGAAAGAACTATTCAGTCTCTTGAAGATTTGTTGAGAGCCTGTGTGTTGGAAAATGCTGGAAGCTGGGATGAATATCTATCATTGATAGAATTCACTTACAATAACAGTTTTCACTCTAGCATAGGAATGGCACCCTATGAAGCGCTGTATGGTCGACGGTGCAGAACGCCTTTATGTTGGTACCAGGATGGTGTAAGTTTCATGGTTGGACCAGATATAGTGCAACAAACGACGAAAAAGGTGAAAATGATCCAAGAGAAAATGCGGACAACTCAGAGTCGACAGAAAAGTTATGCTGACAAGAGACGACGACCTCTTGAATTTGAGGAAGGTGAGCATGTGTTTTTGAGAGTCATGCCAACGACTGGGGTTGGTAGGGTAATTAAATCCAGGAAACTCACTCCTAAATTCATTGGACCATATCAAATTCTTCATCGGATAGGTCCAGTAGCTTATAAAATTTCTTTACCACCGTTTCTATCCAATCTTCATGATGTCTTTCATGTTTCACAATTGAGGAAGTATATTCCTGATCCATCTCACGTAATTGAACCTGATCTAGTACAACTAAAAGAAAACATGTCTTATGAGATTTTACCGGTGCGAATCGTAGATAAGATGACTAAGCAGCTCAGAGGTAAACAAATCTCGCTGGTCAAAGTTATTTGGGATGACGTGACTGGAGAAGCAACGTGGGAAGTAGAAGACAAAATGAAGTTACAGTATCCTGATTTATTTACAGGTACGTAATTTCGAGGACGAAAATTTTTTTAGTGGGGTAGTAATGTAACACCCTGTATTTTACTGTTTTAAATAACAGTAATACATATAAATATGTTTATAAATTTATTTGAGTTTTATAAAATTATTTTAAATAAACAGAGGTTAGTACTCAATCCTACTTGACCGTAGGAAGCTATGATTAAAATTTAGGTTGGAAAGTCAGGCGAAACCCGGCCCACGAATTCCATTGACAGTATAATAATACTGCTCAAAAGACCTAATTTTGATTCGTGAATGAAAGACTTAAGTTTAGTATTTTATTTTCTACAATTATGTATTTTTAGAAATTTTTCCAGAAAAAAAATAAAATAATTTACGTTTCCAGACGAAACGCGTAATCGGGTAGACGACGGAAGGGAAATTATAGTTTCTAAGAGTAAATAGAGGGTTTATCTTAGGATTTTGAGATGATTCAAGGGGATGAATCATATTTTTAAGTCTAGAAGGTTTTTCAGGGTTAAATAGAAAATTTAGGAATTTTTATGTTTAAGCCCCTGAACTTTCTGTAAATTACCCTTTTGTCCCTAAATTAGTTTTTTTACTTTTTCCAAGTGGATTGGGCTAGAATCCTTGTTTCCAATCTCAAATGGTCGTGGCTTAGAAGCCCAAAATTTTCTAGTTCATGGTTTGATTCCATGAAGCTATTTAAGTTTCCTATCTTAAGCTTAATGCTTAAAATTTCAAGTGGGCCCCAAAAGAATGAACCCAAGCCCAAATTAACCCAGCCCATGCACAAGCCCATGAGGATTTGTGGCTGCCTCATTGTTGTTGAATGCATCATGAAGTTTCTAGAGTCTTCCACAAGTTTCTACATTATACTACATTATCCTTGATTTTTCCACAATATTCTTGATTCTTCTTAGATGCATGAATCATCCTAATCTATCTTTGACTCATAAATTCAGCCAACAAAGTCAAGATAAGCTAGCATTTAATGTGGCAAAATCATCGTCATGACACTTTATTGACAATTTGCAAACTAGTCCTTCAACTATTGGAATCTTTGCAACTTGGTCCTTAGAACTTAATTGCATTTGGATCCTTTAACAAGACAACTCATCATCATCTAGAGTCTTCCTAATATGGCGCCACTATCACTATAAATACCATACTCTCACTTTTCATTTAGTTTCTTTTGTCATTTGCTTCCAAAAACCCTAAAGTTCATAAGTCTCTTAGTTCTAAGTTTTGTAAAGCAAGTTCTTGGATTTCCTTTGTCATTGATCTTCCAGAGGTAAATCCTAATCTTCATTATTAATCATGCCTATGTTCTTTAGCAAGTTTCTTAATTCAAGGCTTATATCATAGTTGTTCATCACTTTAAAGTTTCTAACCCTAGAACTTTGAAAAGTCATAATAAATTCTAGAAAAATCTAATGATGATGAAACTACTTTCTATCTTCTTGATATCATGCATATTATCTAAATCCAAGAGCATGATGTAATCAAAAATTTCTTTCTTGAAAACCTAGCCTTGGCCGAATCTATCACCTTAGGGTTGGTAGAGTTTTGTTCATGTGTTTTCATGTATGATCATGTATTCTATATGGCATGTATGACTACACACTCTAATCCATGTTAATCTCTTAAAATGAATATTTTACTCAAAAATATTTATGTTGGCCGAACCCTAAGTTGGTGAGTTTTGTTGAGTTTTGTTCATGGTTTTCATAAATGATCTTAGAAATCAATCTCTTAGTATGTATGCTTTATGAATTCAAGTTGATTTGTTAAACTAAGAACCCTAGCTCTATGAACCTATTAAGATCAAATCTATGTATAAAAGAGTTAGGAAGTTTTGAGTTTTAAACTTAGTTGTTTAGTCACTAATCTATGATTTAGGTTAATCAAGGATCATTAATCCATAACTTAATCATGATTAGAAGTTTTAGTCATTCAAAAACCCTAGAGGCCGTGACTATGTATTAGGGTTTAGAATGTTTTAGTTTCTTGATTTGTAACTATTTGGTTTTAATGGATGAAGGTTAGTTGAGTACGACGTTTACGAGGTAACTGAAATTCCGAAGGAATCTGTTAGTTCATCAAGGAGTCTTCAAGAGGTAAGGGGGGAACACCGGAGGATTTTATTCAATGGCTATATGCTATCCCATGGTTGTTTGTAATTATTTGTTTGTTAGTATTTATTTTTGTTGTTTATTGTTGTGTTATTTGTATCTGTGTGGTTTTAATTGCGTTAATTGTTTATCTGCAATTATATTATGTTACTGTTATGCATGATCTGCCTGGGAAATATCTGTGATATAACTGTTGTTTGATGTGTGAGAAGCCTGACAGTGGTCAGTGTACAATTAAGAAAGACGTATAAAAGCTTTAAGAAGCTTCGCAAATTATATTCAATGTTTTAACGGCAAAATATTGATATATAATATTAAAGGGAATTTATTTTGATAAAAATAAAGAGTTTTGAAAAATATTATTATTTTAATAATTTATTTTTGGAAAAGTGAATTATGAGTCACAACAAGTGCGAAACCGTGAAAATATTTTGGTACTGCTGAACTTTACGTAAGAAAACTCGAAATATTACAAAATATTCTTTTATTAAATTAATTGGCGAAAATAAGTTAATCCTGATTTTAGAAAATTAATTAAGCGGAAAAAATTAAGTTTTTGGCTTAAAAGCCTTAAAATAGTATTTGGCGGCAAATTTGGAAAAATATAGACGGCAAGTATTTTCGAAACGGCAGTGCTTATTTTGAGGAAATTAAACCTCAAGTGACTCATTGGTTTGTGAAAAACTAAGTTTTATTATTTAAGGATTTTATAATGAATTTCTACCTCGGAAAAGAATTTCTAAAAATCAAAAGTTGATTTTAAGCATGTTGAAAATACAGTTGGACTTAGTAACCGAGACGTTGGGGTACTAATGTTCTGTGTTGTGATGGACTCAGTCATTTGGACTTTGAGGGCCTATATTGTATACATAAGGTATACTGTGTTGAAACATAGAAGATGTTTTCTAGTAACACGAACCTAAGACTGGTGCATCGGTCAAGATGTGTCGTGATTGAGCACTCGGACAGTAAGGTCCTGTGTTGTAATGAAAGTTTTAAAAGTATTTTAAAACTATGTGAGCCGTAAGCCATTTTGAGCTTCGGAAAAAGAAGATTGAACACAAAGAAAAGAACAAAAAAAAAAGTGTTTTGCATGCATTTGGCAGACGTGCTTGCGGTTTGTGGTTTAATGCATCAATTACCATCGGCGAAAGGTAAATACGACATGCATTTTCTCATGTGCCTAGGGAGGACATGGAGACCCCATCTTACTTGCTAATGGTAGGCCGCTGATTGTGGACATTAGCAATATGTTTGGCCTTGTGTGCCTGGCTATGTATGCCTTTGTGGATGGGAAGAGGTTGCGCACCTGTTGGTAGATGGCCAAGTTAGCCAATGTGACTGTGGAGTCTGATTAACTCATATTATGTTGGGATATCTCATGAGATCAGGACGAAAATTAGATGATGAATAGAAGTGTCATGCATAATGGATGATGTTTGGGGTGTTAAACCCACTGATAAACTGTTCGTTATAAATGTATGTAATTGGTAAATGATGATGTGTTTATATGGTGATTAGTATGTGGTAATTGAGTAAGATCCATGTATTGGTTTCTCACTCTTACACACATTCAGATGGACCCAGAAATACCCTTGGTACAATCGAGGGTCCGAACGATCACTTTTAATCGTGCACAATATGGTGGTGCCTGGGAGATTAACCTTGGGGCCCTCAGCGCCACCTACCACGGACCGAGTAGAGAGGTGATCGAAACAATAGAGGAAGGACCTCAACAGAGAATTCACGTAGTGGAGACGGTCGAGGTATCTCTACCTCCAATTTGGCTTTACCTACAGTATCTGGAAGAGCACGGATTGATGGATCCATTTCCTCAACCACATCCTCTTCAGATATTAGGACCTGCGGAACCTCCTGCTGAAGTGGAGTTAAATGAAGGAGAGGAAGATCCAGAGGAATACATAGAGGACGATCCTGAGTTTCAACCTCCTGCGGTTGATGATGAAGATTCTTCAGATGACACAGTGGTAGTGGAGGCATCATCGTCAGATTCGTCAGTTGTAGGAGGGATTGATCATCATGATCTTCCCAATGGATTTCAGTAGCTTGACCAGCTTAGGTAGAGTTTTGGGGTAGTGAGTCTTGACAGTTTTGATCTGGCTTCAGAGAGCCATGAGTTTTGAATGTGGTTCTGAACTACTTGTTGATGATGTGTATATATATCTTTATTTCCTTTGCTTAGTTTGATGGAGAATAGCCTATACTCATGAGGGCTCTTTTGTTATCTCCTATTATAGGTGTTGTGTATATAAAAGGTGATGTGTATATATATATATATAAATATATATATATATATATATATATATATATATATATATATATATATATATATATGTGTGTGTGTGTTGATATGTTTACAATGGTTTATGTTGTATGTATAATAAAAAAAATTTAGCACTATTTTTGTAAAGAAACATTTAATAAGATATATATTTTCCGAAAGTAACCAGCATAAATAATTAAAGTTCCGTTCTTGGGTAATAGTGTGATGACCCTAGATTAGGGTGTCGCAAGTAGCCTAGTTCCATTGCATAACCTAGCCGGCTGATCAATGTTCCTCATTAGAATTACTGGTACTCCAACCTTCAAAAATAATTTATGCTTCAGAATCCCAGAACACTTAATTTCATTGAGAAACTCGGTGGTAAACCACTCACCCTGTACCTCATTATTTTCACCGGACTGACAAACAGAGTCGCAGCTAAGGTATTCTCTCAAATCACCGGGAATCATAGAGATAACATAATCATTCACCCGCTCGACAGATTCTAGGGTTGGTGCAAGTATCCCTCTATCCTGGAAATAATGTGTCATGTTCATGTTTTGTAATAGCTCCGAATAGGCAAACTCTATCAAAGACAGCAATGGATCAACACACTCATGAATAAGTAGGTCATCAGGTATTTGCACATCACTAACACCATATTCATCCGCATTTGGATCTCCATCACTAATACCGAGTATCCACTCTGCAAACTGGTTTATAACCTTTTGGTCCGCATTTTCAGATGAGGAACGTAGCCTCATGTTAGTTGTTACTCTCAAAACCTTGCAACTTGTGAATAGATTAGATGCATTTACAGCTGCCCCAACAATATCTTGCCTCGATCCTTTTCTAATGACAGACAATCTCTATCTGAAATCACCACCCAATACAACAACCTTACCCCCAAGAGGTTTGCCAATATCCTTATCTTCGGACGACATTATATCCCGCATCGTCCGATCAAAAGCCTCAAAGCAAAACCTATTCATCATTGGTGCCTCATCCCATATAATTAGTTTGGAATGAAGAAGAAGATTTGATCTAGCACTCCTTTTGTTAATATTGCAAGTTGACTATTCGTGAATTACAAATGGAATGGAGAATGTAGAGTGAGTCGTGCAACCTCTAGGAAACAGTAGGAGGCAATGCCACTGGAAGCCACATTCAACACTATTAATCCTTGTGAACGAAGTCTTGCAGATAGAGTTTTCCAAAGAAATGTCTTTCCAGTGCCACCATAACCATACAGGAAAAAAAACCGCCAGAACCAGTCAAAACTGCCTCCATAATCTCATTGTAAACATTCTTTTGTTCAGGGGTCAACAACTCCAATAGAGTGCAGTGTGTTCTTGCCATGTCCTCTCGATCATAGCTAAGCTCATCAACAATTAGTCTATTTTGGTAGTCCAGGACACCGACAAGATTGGGAATGGCATAGAAGAATAGTCTCGCAAAGATCTGCCATTTGACTGGAACAACTTTTCCAATTCAATAAAACATATTTTTTAAGTCATCATCTTCAAGTTGTAGACCTAGGTAAAAAAATATTGCATGTTTAATAGCTTACAATAAGATGTTAATACAAAATATATGCGTGTTTATTTGCTTGGACCAAGAAATCAATATAGAAAATAATCGTTAGAAATCATTACCAGGAATACTCAAGTTCCTGCTTCGCTCGTAGACTATACCATCTGACAATAAGCTCCACGTGGGGCATCCCAGACCCCACCTGGATGTGACATTGTATTCATAAACAATAAAGTAACAAACAGTCGTCGGAGCTGGTTTCCAGAGCAGAGCTGACTCGCTTCAGTAATCGCATCTATGAACTCCCTATCAACTGCTAATAGACCCATTGTGTGACATGCTTCCTCGAAACTTTTATATATCACTCCATCAACCGTCCTTAGACATGTATAGTCAGTGCAACCCCTCTGGACCGTTGGCAATATTCTCATATAATATAGCTCACCTAAACAAGGAGGAACATAATTAAGCCTGCCGATACTTTGACCATTCTTTCTTGGCAGCCATATTCTATCTTCCTCATGATACACAAACCTAGATGGGAACTCTCCATATGTTAAGCACCTGCCGTCAGCATAATTTCTATTTGCTACAAATCATGCAAGAAACATTGTGAGTCGATCCTCATTCCTTCTGACAACCGTCTCCAACTTGTTTTTTTCATTGAAATAAACAAACTGCTGACCAGGTAGGTGAAACATTAATATCTGGACAGGTGGCCACTTTTGGTGTATATCAAAATCCAAAATTCTCCAAGTTGCTTCGCATGGTGACACGTACCTAAAATCATAATACCTTTTGATCTCATCAACCGGGTGATTAGTGTCTTGTCCTACGTCATTGCATATCTGTAAGGTAGCTCTATCAGGACCCTTGTTGACGTATTTAAACAAATACTTGATAGAGTTTGACTTATTACAGTACTCAACGTTGATGTGTCCTCCGTACCACATAAGTAGATGAGGATTGTATGGAAAAACACTTCTATTATCTAACTTTACCCCCATTTTCTCCACAAAAAGACCAGAATCACGGCGTTTGTACACAGATAACCCTGATCATCAATTAGGGTAGAAGGTTGGAAACTCTTGGGGAAAAACTTGCTACACTCCTCTCTTTCATGCATGGAGACCTTGGGTTGGCATGTCCACAAGGACCATGCATCACGTAGTTGGATACTGCAGAAATGACATTGTCGATATCTCAACAAGTTTTTAACTTGTTGTCAGAACTGAGCCATAATAGTATATGAGCATGTGGAAGGCCTCTCTTCTGAAACTCCACAGTATACATTCCTACATTTTGAAAATTGCAATAAAAAATTATTTTTATCATCCACCCACAATTTTGAATTAATTATAAAAAAACATGTTAAAAAAACTTGCCTGCATCAGTCTTTCTGAATATTTGATCTTTCTTGAAATCTACCATCATTTGGTCTAGCTTGATTTTGAACACCCTAGACACGATGTCTGGTCTATCTGATGGTCTTAGCCCTCTATTTGAAACAAATCTCTTGCAAAAAGCCATGGCATCCTGACAGTTGTTGAACATGTATCTCATTCCACCAGTGAATGACGACGGTAATATGACACGCTTACCAACCGAATTTGGATCAGTCTCACCTCTGCTGACTGCATCTTGCAACCCATTTAGAACATCGCATCTTATCACTGTCTGATTTGCTCTTACCCAAGTTAACCTTTGTGACTCTATCATTGTATAACAATCCACTACAAATTACTGAAAAAGTCGCCTAGAGTTAACAATATTACCAAACTCCACGTCCCTTTGTTGGATCCTAAATGCAATCCACTCTCTTAGTGACACCCTTGTTTTCTTACGATTGTTAACATACACCTCGGAATCCCTTATCGGAATGTCTTCTTTATAACCGTCCTCTCCATAAGGAAACACCAACGGATACAGTAGGGGAAGAAAGGATGTATGGGTCTCAAGAAGTCTTTCTAACTCGCCACCAACATTTTTAACAATTATATCTCTGCCTCTTTCAATGTTTTCCAGATCACCCACAATTAAGGCTGCAACCTCTTCCAAAGTAGGAAGATTGTAGGTTCTGGCATCCTTTGAGCAATGTCTAAACAATCTCAAACAGAAGTTAGATGCTTCCTGATGTTGAACAAAGTCCCTAACCATGCGGAAGGACTCGGTCAATTGATTGTGTGAATCAACCATTTCCGTCAGGTCTCGAACCAAGGAAACATCAAAGGATATGGAGCCTTTATCTGTTCTGCAATGAATAATAGAATCATAATGAGAGATGTTTTGAGCATAAATAACTATTTAATCATAAGAATATGTATAAAAAAAGAAAACCTGAAGTGACTGACTCGGTTGACCGCTTCGTTATTAGTATCATATATATAAAGTTGAGTAAATTTTGGCTTAGAACCACTTTCCGGCAACAAACTACCAATGCGATGGAAATTCTTCCCACTAAAAATAAACTATGGTGGACCACCACCATCATTTATAGATCCTTCAATCTTACCTCCCATAGAAGTGAAAGAAAACATGTTGTATGCTCTTATATTGTCAATGTAGTGGGTACTCCTGTGATCAATTCGATGCAATAAATTGAACAATAAGTCTAGAGACTTTTTCAGGAGTGGTAGATGTATTCTTCCTTTCATACAACATAGAGAAAAACCATTATTCATCGTCCTCTTTGATTTGTCAGGCCTTTCTTCAAACCAAAATATAGCCATACAATGGACACAGTGGTATGAAGGACTCCCAAAATCTAGACATGTTGCAGGAAAGACAACATTACATATTAGCTACCTCCATGAAATATTGAAAATTCAAATACATGCATTTTCATAGTAGTATGGTTTTATGTTCCACATACACTCTCGTTCAGCTCCTTCATATAGTTCTGACCGGATCTGTGGCATATGATCATCACCGGAAAAACCTATCGATAGCAGTGACTCTAAAGTTAATTATGAATGGTGAATCTGAAGAAAATAGCTAAACATTACTTTTGCGTCTAAAAATTATGTTCACGGGGTAGTGTATATGCACAAACCTGATTTAGAAATACCCTCTGACTCATTGTCTAGAACCAAACGTGTAGAACCAACTGATTGAATGACATGAGCCGAGTGAATTATACGTTTGTTCCATACAATGGAATAAGATTTGTTTAAGACTTCTGAAATTGGTGTTGTGAATGTTTGTACTGGTGGTCATACACTGAATAGAATGACGATCGACACCTAACAATGGAAAGATTCAGTACTTGCATAATCTTAAATATTTAAAGAAATTAGTGGAACTAATAACCTTTTCAATTTTATCCTAAACACGAAAAGGGAATATCATTATAATTAATGACAACAATACCTTTCAAAAATGTGTAGTAGTCCTCGTCAACATGAATTTCAGTAATCGTCTCCGGGCTTGGGTAAGTAGGTAGTCGCGTGGAATTGAAAAATTTGATAGTTCTCCTATCATGTTCTTTTCTGTGGATATTTTGGCCAGACCACTGACTATCTGAACCGATGCATAATGCCGTACATTCAGTGGCACATACTACATATATGAGTGAGTCTATAATTATTCTTAAAAACTGGTTATAAATGTATAATATATTAATAATGGTTGTCAAATATTTGAGCAGTAAGTTTCACAAAACCACCTTCGATAGTGCTTTTTATTGCAGATTTTTCAGCAATAATGTTCTTTCCTCCTTTTTCGAGCGAGAGCAGAACAATCCTCACGAAGGATCAATTTTTCATTGAAATGCGAACCACTAAAGACCTCGCCCGCATAATTCAGCACGGGACTATTGCCTATATGATAGTAAAAAAATGTCTATCAGACATGGTAGTGAAATGCATATTAAAATACGTTCCTAAACTGCAAGTGTAATAATAAACACCAACAAAATCTTAAAAATATTACCAATATTTAATTGTGACAAAGGAGTCCTGACAACACTGGGCATTGGAGAATAATGCAATTGGCATAAGTTTGTGAGTTGGCTGGAGTTCTCATCTGTTGAAAACAGTGGTCATATATTGCGAAAAATAATATTATGTCAATATTAAAACTCATGAATGTAGAAGATTCTCCAATTAATTTGCAATATTTCAAATATAGGGCAAACCTGTTATAGGTGTCTTCTTTGTCAAAGATTTTTGGGCCATTATCATCTTCCTTATTGCACGTGCGTTCGTTGAATTTGAAGCATCAATATGCAAAACTCTGCAGGCACCTAGGTAGTTTCAGCCATTCAGATGGTGATTTTATACATCTCTTGCTCGGTTAACATAGGTATCACCCTTGGGAAAATGTCACACATAAGAAAGCTTTATAAATTACTCAGTTTATGTTTTTATGGTTTTTGGTATGCCTTTTGTGTCATTATTGGGTTAGATCATTTGTTAGTTGAGTGCAGTTCCTATATTTTGATTGTATACATATTTGGTGGTATTTAATTAGACTTTATACTGATGATTTTAAACTTTGTATTTTCTATTCTAAAGTTTTCCTGTATTACATTCAATCATAGCGTCTACTTGATATTTGTTGTTGTATAGTTACGTTTAAGCTTTGCTGTTTCAAAATCAGGGATAAAATACACCTCAAACCTATGAATAATTGTGTGAGATGTATAAAAAGAAGACAACGCTGATAATAAAGATGCTGTGTGAATATTGTTGTAGCCATGAGCAATTTCTTAAAAAGAAGCAAATCCTATGGACTGGATTTTGAAGAAATTTACCTGTTTTCACAGGTAGAAGTACTATCTTCAACAGGTCCAGTTTTGTGAAGGGTTAATGATATTGATGATCCACTTGTATGATTCCATTCATGTGAAGGTATCAAACCACCATGAAAGCTGATGTTTTTAGGTATGGCTGTTTTTGTTCGATACACCCACTTTAACAGTCCAAAATGTTGATAAAAGTAGATAGTTCACAAAATTGGTAAAATGACATTAGTTTAGCATCAGCAGCTCGTCAATTGCATTTTATTTGTAATTAGAGATATCAATTAAATGATACCACAACTGATTCCACGTTTAAATATACCAAATTAGGGGGTCATGGTTAATGGCTAATTAATATGTAGTAATAACAGCTCATCCATTGTATCTTTTATATCGTGAATAACTTTATTTTATGATATTGATTCTGTGAATTTTATTATGCATGTTAGCAGCACAATCCCTGCACGTATTGTACCATTCGTAGAACATCCTGGTCATCAACCAATGCGTGCCCTTCACTATAAAAATAAAGGATTTTTGTAAACAATAAGTGCGATATAATTTTCTTGAACAAAGAGTTGGGCAGCTTTTATATAGACAACTTTCTTTTGGGTAATTTCCTTTTTATAATTAGAAAGCCATTTTTTCTTTCAAATGTGAAAGTGAGCTTTTAATAGTGACTTAATGATAAAATCCTGATTAATTGTCCATTGCGACCGAGTTACACAATCAATTAGTTCCATTTATATCTTATTCAATTTAATTGAACCTATCAGTAATTTAAACGTATCATCATATTGTTCCTTTTTAGATTTGTAGTTTGTTGATTATGGTTTATCTTCATAATTTTCATGTAACTCAATTTTGTCTAATATGATCAATTTAAGTTAGGTAAAAGTGATCACATAATGTATAATGTACAATCGATATTTGAAGATGTATTGACACAAAGTTTGCCTATAACAAGATGTTGAATGTGACTGTAAGATTGTGGTTTTCTTGAACTTCACCCCCACGGTGGTGGTTATCACTCGGTAGACCCCTCAGCAGGTGCATCCACAGTTATCACGTTGAATAATCAGCATAATTTTGTTGTTGTTGTTGTTGTTGTTTTGGCTTCATTTTTAAAGACTGAAGCCAATAATTTTAGGCCATAAACAATGCATTGATCTCCATCATACAAAAAACAAAACATTGAATGTATTCCACCCAAAAACTAAAGCCACGAAAGTATTTATTGCAAAAATCAAATATAGAAAAACCCAAAAAAACACAGTCTAATTAGGAAAAAAACAGCTGAAAACTCAAATCATATGTCATCCACTTCAATGGTCTCAACAACGATGGCTACTCCTTCTCAATTTTTATGTCCTTCTTAAGGAGCTTCATGGGTGCTGGTTCAGCATATACAGCATTGTCTACGGGGTAGGCCCTTTTTGCAAGATGAATCTCTTCAGGATCCTTGCACAAATCAATTAAGCTGTTCTCCTTCAAAGCTTCACCAGTTTCGGGACATCAAATCCTGTGCAAAAAAGACATCCTGTTTTAATAAATTCATAAACAGAGACTATATAATCCATTCATATATTCAGCCAATAAGATCAATATAGCTGCAAACATGCCTGAGATAGAAGAGTATTGTTAACTTGATTTTCAAAACCAACATGTTCGCCCCTATCTTTCCCTCTTTCAGAAACACTTTCCTATACCATAAGTGTTATAATCAAAATCCACATATGATTATGCAGTAAGTATTGATGCATATGTAAGTAGCATCATATCAGAACATAAAATGTACCTCTACCGCTTTTCCTTTATTGATCCTAAGGATCAGGTCAGCATCCTCTGTTAGGCGCCTAACACTGAATGAGCGCTCCAATCGTGTCCCCGCATCGGCAGATTTCTCAATTTTGAATAGGAAAGACCTGTCAATCAGTTTGGAAAAGTAATCTTGGATGGAATCTGGGTCGTTGCTCTATAGGGATGAAAAAGGCACATATATTAAATCAATATTGTTAAAGCAAGATTTGCAAGTGACAAAATAATTTCAACATCTTGTTGTACATGCTGACAACCTTGTTGACGTAGTCCACCATCTCTAAACAGGTTCTCCCATTGAAAAGAGTAGTAGCATCCCGATCAAACACAAAAAAAAGTGGCAGAATCAGTGTCATCTGTGACTCTCAAGTCTTAACTTGAGTCGATATCTATCGAATTGGATTTAAAAATTAATAAATTTAAAATAACGTAATTCATCAATAAAAATATATGCACAGGCTAAGTTGATGTTATTATTATTAGCACCTTGGTGTCACATTGACAACGTGACGGGTGCACTTCGTACAATAATACATGTTTTCATCTGGGGTACACTTCCTTGTTACACACACAAGCAAGGTACCACCAAGGATCATTATCCAAAACCATCTTGACAACCCCGAAGACAACGAAGCAAGATTCCTGCAAAAAGATAAACATTATAATAAAATGGTTGTGGGTGTAATTGTATGAAGCTAATGACTTCCACATTCCAATTGTTTCATTTTTCAATAATGACCAACCTGACTGCATTCTTTCAACGCCTCAGTGGTATTCCTAAGGGTCATGGCCAGAAACTCATTAACCAAGGTTCTCCCAGTCGGCGAGTCATATGTTGCAGCCATCCTTGAATTCACAGAGTGGCATTTATAAAAATTGATTAATAATCACGGTAAATAATTGTAGTTCTTGTAATTTAGACACTATGACATACCTGTTTCTCAAGTCCACAATTTGTGGAGAATCATGATTGAATAGGATTTTGGTGGAGTTGATTGCATTTTGTAAAAATATTACAAATAATCTCTTAGCTGTCAAGATTAATATGTGCTAAATCCTAAACTAATACCTAGGTACAACTTGACCTTGGCCAACACAATTGTAACTGTAGCATTGTTCTTATCACCATATGATAAGAAAGAGTTCAGTTCGTCGACATACTCTCCAAATAGGGTGCATTTAAACCGATATCTAATAAGTAAATTGTGACAAGGAGTGAGTGAATATCAAAAATAACACACTTAAATCAATAAAAGAAAAGGTATGGATTTCTTTATACTAACCCCATCGTTATCAAGTTCTATGATATTCAGCTTGGACTTTATCCCATCTCTAATAATATCCTTCTCTGTTCTCCGTCCCCTAAAAATCCCCACGACATCTATAGAAAGAAACGTAGGTGTAAAGATGCTATTTTTGTATGATAAACTTGTCTAACAATGAAATTTCGACTCACCAACCAAGTAGTTGCTGTCGTATTCCATTTTAAACACATCTGCAGGAGGAGTAAATGAAAAAAATGTCCACGGGAACAACACTGTCCTTATGCTTTGTTACCTTAGTATGGAACTGAAAATTCAGTTTATACTGGTGTCTGCTTGCTCGGTAAGCACCTACATTGTTAGCAACCCCAAATTTGACCATCATATAAACACAACCCTGTTATACCTACCTTTTCAAACCTGTAGAGTAGTGATTTTTTTATGGATGCATGTATTTTGTCACCTTGCAAAATTTAAATGATTATCAATATTTCGAAGTATCAGTGGTACTGATATATAGAAAGAGTTTGAAGTATGAGTGACAATATATAATATATAGAAAGATTGTAGATACCTTGGCATCCATTAGTACCAACTCAGTAGAAAAGGGTTGGTCCTTATTTGAAAGGGAAGACGCAATCCAAAGCCTAACAACCCTCACAACCAAACACCAATCATTGGTTTTTGCAGTTATGTCCGCTATATAGTCATGCTTGGTTGCCATATGGATGAATGAAGATTGTCTACAAATTTGTGAAAGATAAAGTTGTGAAAGAAAATGGCCAAATGCACTGTAGTTAGTCGATTTTGCATCACGTCATTTATATAGGACTGCATAGGTGCACTGCGTGTTTTGAGAATGAACAGTTTCTGATCGTGTCATTATTGCATTCCATGTAAATTAATTAGGGGAGATTTTTGATACCTCATTAAGTATAGGTTGAGGTATCAACCTATACTTAACGAGGTATCAAAAACTTTTATTCAAGAATTTCAAGAACTTTTGCACAAAAATTATGAAATCACTTTGAGTCATCACTAGTACCTTTTTTATATCAATCTCATAGGACTTTAATTTGTATTATATGTACTATTTAGAGTGTTTCAAATTTCTTCTATAATAGGGTGTGGTATCCTTAAGTTGTCGATGAGGTATCCCTCTGATTAGAATGTGAGGTATCCTTCTGTGGCAAAGGGTGTGGCATCTCTTTGGTGTGCGACTTTAGCTTCTAAAGCACGTGTGAGGTATCCGGAGGCGTGAGAGAGAGTGTTAGAGGTCGTTGAAGCTCTTACACGTGGGTGAGGCATCCCAAAAGGCATGGTTAGAGTGTTTTGTTGTGTACAAATGTTACAAGTACCAGTTTATAAGCTTGTATATTAGTAGAAGAAAATCTCACAGGTGGAATGGGGACTGGACTAGGTCATTGGCGACGGGTGGTGTAACACCCTGTTTTTCACTGTTTTAAATAACTGAAATATGTTTATATGATTATTTAAGTTTTAGAAAATTATTTTAAATAAACGGAGTTTACCACTCAATTCTACTTGAATGTAGAAAGTTACGATTAAAATTTAGGTTGGAAAGTCAGGTGAAACTCGGCCTGCGAATTCCATTGACAGTATAATTATACTACTCAAAAGACCTAATTTTAATTCGTGAACGAAAAACTTAAGATTTTTATTTTATTTCCTACGATAGTATATTTTTAGAATTATTTCATAAAAAGTGAAATAATATACGTTTTTTGGACGCTATACTCAATCGGGCGAACGACGGAGCTGATTATGGGAGTTTCGGGACTCGATAAGTGGATAAACCCTACATTCTCTTAAGGATAAGTCATCCATGTGAGAGGTTTAATGTGGATTAGGGTTATGTTAGCAATTTTGGATAATTGCATTTTGACCCCTAAACTTTCTATTAATTACATTTTGGTCCCTAAACTAATTTTCATGATACACTAAGTATCCAAACCCATTAAGGGTTGCAGCCTAGAGCCCAAATGTCATTACCAAAGATTAATTTTCATGATGCCATTTTAATTACCTAAGTTTCCTATGTCATGATTTTATGCCACAAGCTATTTTCATGTACAGTCATTTGGACTTGGGCTTTCTTGGCCCAAAAATGGCGCTAGGCCCATGCTTGCCATGGCTTGCTCATAAATTTATGTTGCCACTAGATCCTTCCACCATATTCTTGATCTTACTATTAACTTCTTCATCTTCTCCAAAGTTCTAGCTTGTTCTTGTTTTCTCTCACAACAAAGAAGCTTGGTTTGTGAAGGAACTTGAAGATTTCTTGATCATCTTTCATTTCCAAGAGGTGATTCTTCATCCTCATCATCTCTAAGCTAGTGTTTCTTCAAATCATTTCATGATTCAAAGCTTTATTTTTCATGTTCATCTTAGTTGTTCTTAACTTTGATAAATCTTAGAAAATCATTGTAAAAGTCCTAAAAATGTGAAAACAATTTCTATGTTCCTATTATTATCTCTTCTATAATAATCCAAGAGGATATTGAAAACCAAAATTTCCTCCCCCTTTATCTTGTTAGGGCCGAACCTATAGGGATGTTGGGAGGAATGTTTTTGTTCATGTTTTTCATCAATGATCATGTATATTATCTTGTTAGTATATATGCTTGTTGAATCCAAGTTGTTTTGTCAAACTAAAATCTCTAACCTCATGCACTCACCATGGTCGAAAATAGGCATTTGAGGGATTGGAAGTTTTTGTTCTAATCTTTGTTGTTAATCATGTGTTTTAAAGACTTAAGTGCTTAGGATCATTAATCCAATAACTTAAGCAAATTTATAAATTTTAGCCACTAAACCTAATGGAGGCCGTGACCTATCATAGAGGGTTAGGTGATTTATTCATGCATAGTTTTTCACATAATGACGTTTGGGGTGTTAAACCCTTTGATAAACTATTTGCTTATGAATGCTTGTGTTGATATATGTGTGTGTGTTTTATGTGGTGTCTAGCATGTAGTTGTCGAGTAAAATCCATATATTGGTTTCTCACTCTTGCATGTTTTATTTGTTTTTTTTATAAGACTAGGAGTGCAAAGGCATCACCATAGAGAGGGACATCCCAACTAGTTTGGCACCTCCAACACCAATCACTTGCAGCACCCCAGAAATTTATTCCCAATAGAAAAAAAAAATTAAAGAATACAAAATCATGGGGGGACAAGGACCAATACCCATGAAAATCAAAGAATCGGGAAAATCTATAGCTGGGAAGACCTAGTATATCATGTCTAAATTCCTCCTGAATAAAACTAGGGACATAGCTCCACCAAGAGTTACTTAGGGAGGAAATTCCATAGTTGGCTAATTTATCAGCATAATCGTTTCCCTCTCAATAGATATGAGTGACCATGAATAGCATATTGCTGGTGATTTGCAGACAGTTCCTCCATCTATTCCTCAAAGTCCAAGGAACAATATGAATAGATTTAAATGCCAAGACAACTAACATTGAGTTACATTCCAACCAAAGCCTATGCCAGCCATTCCTAAAAGCAATCTCAATAGCTTGCATAGCAGCTTCCAATTCTGGATGAAGAGGGGAAGAGATACCCAAATAGGTAGCAAAACAACCAATGAGCTGTCCTCTATAGTCTCTAAAAATCCCCCTGCCAGTCGCTTCTCCAGGAGAACCTTTTGAAGCACCATCTGTGTTGCACTTAGCCCAAGAAACCAAAGGAGGATTCCAAAATACCTCAAGTATTTTTGGGGCTTTGCCTGGATGACCAGTCACTTTAAAAGACTTGAGAATAGATAGCTCCTCCATGGCAGAGCAGGAGGTTCCTTTTGATAGGTTGCTTGTTAAAGAAACAAACCCTATGATCATGTTAACGGCATGCTGAAAAGGTAGAGAGGCATTCTCAAATATGGATTTGTTCCTACAGATCCAGATTGCCCAGAGGACATTAATCACAGCTGCAACAACTGTATCTTTCAACTAGGCACTCCAATTTCTATTGCAGACTTCAAGAATGGCAAAGGGGGAGGAAGTATCTATAGTGCAACCAAGCAAGGCACTAAGCCAACTCCAAAGCTGAGCTGCATAGGCACAGGACAAAAACAAATGCTGAGCTGTTTCCTCAGTTCTACCACACAGAATACAAATGGAGACAATAATGCAACCTCTTGCTTTGAGGTTTTCATATGTGGGAAGCCTACTATTCAAGAATCTCCAAGCAAGAAAGGACCTGGAAGGTGGAATGGCACTGTTCCAGACTGTCTTTGCCCACGGAAGACCCTGCTGTTGAGGATTCTGAAACAGAAAAGCTTCCTTGAAAGATAGGCTACCCGAGCTTGAGTGAGTCCAGACTAAGTGGTCCTCACTATCAAACAAAGGGATAGAAACCTTTTCAATGTCTGAAATCACTGTTGGATATCTACTCCTCAACTCCTCAGGGATGGACCAAGCATTATTCTGGATAAATGCTGCAATTTTGGCCTGAAGGGCCAGGTGCAGATTTTATGGTATATGCATCAAATCCACAATCTTCTGATGAAGCCACTTATCATGCCAGAAACAAATCCTGTCACATTTTCCAATCTGCCAAGTGCAGTTCAGTAGAACCTGTTGAATGTTAGTTCTGATTGCTGGCCAAAGAGATGACTTAGCATAGTGTGCAGTAGGAATGTTGTCCCTATAAAACCTATTTTTGATAACATCTTCCCATTGGCTAGAAGAGGTGAGCATATCCCAAGTGAGCTTCAACATAGTTGCTTCATTAATAGCTCTTAGGGATCGAATTCCCAGTCCCCCTTCATTTAAAGGTTTACAAAGAACTCTCCAAGCCACAGTTACCACCTTCTTCACATGGATGTCCCCGGACCAAATGAAATTCTTTATCCAAGTGTCCATAGTTTTTAGTAAAGAGATAGGCCAGGCATATACATGAAAGCTGTATACTAGCATGCCTTGAATAACATATTTCACTAGCCGAACTCTCCCTATAATGGAGAGGAGATGTCCTTTCCAAGAAGCCAGTTTAAGCTTGATTCTGTCCACAATTGGCTGAAAGTGAGTTCTCCTTGGCTTGCCTTTAAAGAGAGGAACCCCAAGATAGGTTAAAGGCAGATCACCTACTGAGAAACCTAAGGTGCTAGAGATTGCAGCAATTCTACTGGCAGACAGGTTAGAGGCATAGAATTTACACTTCGGAAGGCTGAGACACAGCCCTGAAATAGCAGCATAGTCATTGAACAGCTTCATCAGAACCTGTAGATTTATCTTGATGCCATTGCAGAACACTAGGACATCATCTGTATAGAGTACATGGCTTGGCAGAATTAGTCCTTTTGGACCTTTCATTGGCTTGAAAAGACCTGAGGACATAAGAGCAGTAATACCTCTACTAAGTACCTCTTCAGCTATGCAAAAGAGTAAGGGAGACAATGGATCACCTTGCCTTACTCCTCTTTTGCAGGGGATGTAACCAACTGGTTTCCCATTAACAGAAAATGAAAGCTTTGCTGATTTCAGAATGACCTTCACCCAAGAGCAGAACTTGTCATCAAAACCAAAAGCCTTCAGCACATTCAACAAGAAAGACCAATCAATGGTATCAAAGGCTTTTTTGATGTCAAATTTCAGCATTAAGTTGCCACCAAAAGCCTTATAGTCCAGAAGATTAACTGCCTCTGATGCCACACATATACAATCACCAATTTGCCTCTCCTTGATTAACCCTCGCTGCTGCTCAGAGATGATTTTAGGGGCAATAGAAGCAAGCCTTTCAGCTAGAATTTATGTTATGATCTTAAATTGAAAGTTGGCCAATGCAATTGGTCTGTAGTTTTCAATTTTATCAGCATTGGCTACCTTAGGGATCAAGACAACCAGATTGGAATTTAGATTAGGAAGCAGCCACCCTTGGTTGAAAAACTACATCACAGAGCAACAAACATCACTGCCCACAATGCTCCAAAATCTCTGAAAGAAGCATCCCCCAAAACCATCAGGACCAGGAGCACCACTACCATTCATGCTAAAAACAGCATCTTTGATCTCTTCATTGGAAGGCAGACCAGTGTGCAGTCTGTTATCTTCACCAGTGACTAACCTTGTGATGACTGAGTCAATGAGTCCATTCTCCAAACAATTGTTTTCAGAGGAATAAAGAGAAGTGTAGTACTCAATCACATGCTGCTCAATATCAGCAGCATTTTCCAAAATCCGATCCTCAAATATCAGCACTGTCATGGCTTTAGATGCAATCCTTGTCTTTGCATGTCTGTGAAAATATGAAGTGTTCATATCCCCACTAGTGTGCCAGTTGACCCTAGCCTTCTCTTTCCAAAAGCTTTCTTGAAAGGCAAGGGATTGCTGCAAAACAACTTGAGCCTGCTGCTCTTCCATTCTCAACTCATCAGTATAACCCGAGATGGAGATTTGCTCTTGAATTTTCTCTACAGCCAAAAGAGCCTCCTCAACCTTAGCATGAACATTCCCAAAAACAGTTTTGTTCCAAGTTTTGAACTCAGCCTTTAAAGCTTTCAGTTTCTGAGCGAGGATAAACATAGGACAACCAAAGTATTCCTTCTTCCAGACCTCTTCCACTAGTCTGTGACAGTCTTCATGGTCTGACCACATTTGAAAGTATTTAAAGGAGGATGGGAAAGACTGCATACCTCTTTTTGAGATCAGCAACAATGGATGGTGGTCTGACTTGCTTCTTGGCAGAGTGCAACAAACACTAGAGCTCCAAAAAGAAAGCCAGTCATTGTTGCAGACTGTTCTGTCCAGCCTTCTTTCTAAAGCAGCTCTACCTCTTCTACCATTTGACCAAGTGAAGGCAGCACCTCTAGTGTTCAGATGGATAAGATCACAACTATAAGTCCAGGCCTGAAACTCATCACAAGATGCTTTTAAAGGAAGGCAGCTACCCCTTTGCTCATGAGACCCCAGAACTGAGTTGAAATCCCCAATAAAGCACCAAGGGCCTTGGTAACTCTGCTGCAGATTAGCCAAGTTTAGCCATAGGTCTCTCCTCTTAACATGTGATGTAATAGAATAAATGGCAGCCAGGTACATAACTTGATCATCAATGTTTACAGATAGAGCAACATATTGGGCAGAAATAGACAAAATGGCAGGTGACAACTGTTCTGAGCATAAGCCCCACAGATTTGGTAAATTGTCATTTCTATCATTCACTACAAAAGGTTTCATTTTAAGCCGTTTCCAGAAAGAAATAGAGATTTGATCCATGGAAATCCAAGGCTCAGATAAATAAAAAGTCAGGTTTATGTAAACCACAAAACTCTTTAAGGACCAATTTAGTATCTAAGTTACCAATACCTCTAACATTCCAGTATAAAATCTTCATGAGGCAAAGTTAAGAGGACCTGCTTTGGATCTTGTGACAGGACCTGCAGATTGAATCACCTGCTTATTCTTTTTCAGTCTTTGCTTCTTTTTCTGAGATTTCGATAAGACTTTGGTGAAGCTAGGATCCTCATTGATGTCTTGATTTCCCTGGGCAAAGAGAGGCATGCCCTCATCTAGATCATCCTCAGTTCCATCTGCCCAAAATTTTGACTTCAGGACTGTTAAGTCCTTCTGGACCTGGGGATGAACATAACCAGCTGAGTGGCTGTTGGGGGAGCCATTAGTTGTAGACTCAAAAGAATCAGTAGCATGCTGAGAGTCTAGAGAGTCAGGCACTATTTCATCATTGTTACTGCTTTCAGGCTCAACATTTTGAGCCTGAGTTTCTAAAGGATCAATTCGAACCAATGTAGCAGCATTGTTATGGATAAATTCATCAAAAACTACTACTGTAACCTCACCAGCATCAGCAGCAGGATTAGACACATCCTGTGCTGGCAGGTTATTTTCATTGTCAGTTAAGACATGATCATTCTGTACCAATGTAGCAGCATTGTTATAGGTTGTAGATTCATCAAAAACTACTGCTACATCATCCCCATCATCAGCAACAGGAGTAGGCCCATCCTTTTTTGGCTCATTATCAGAAGGGACACGATCTTCTGCCTTGTCATCTTCATTAACCAAATTGACCAAAGCCTGATCAGTAACAGCCTGCTGAGCATTCTGTACTTTTTTAGGCACATATATTGATTTTACCCTTGGTTGAGGTTGTTGTTCCTGATCAGCCTTCGATGCTTGCTGCAAAAGGAAGCCATCTTTCTTATTACATTGTTTAATAGAATGACCAATTGATTGACAAGTTTTACAGAAAGAAGGCAATTTCTCATAAACAATTTCCACATAGAAGGCAAAATTGTCTCTTTCAACCATAATCACATTTGGGAGGGCCTTTGTAAGATCAACATCAACCAGCACACGAGCATAATGGCCTAACACTCTATTTTTCGTTGCCTCATCCAAAGCAACTGGCGTTCCAACACCATTGGCAATCTCAAAAAATAGTTTAGGGCACCAATATTCTTGTGGTAGATCATGAATGCGGATCCATGCTTGCACATGAGTTTGCTTCTGTTTATTTGGATTGAAGTCTGGCATCCATTGAAACAATCTTAGCAGACCTGGCTTCAAATTCCATGATCCGACAGACCAGACTCTCCTTAAATCTTCTTGTGATGCGAAGCAAAATTCATAATAGCCTTTTCCTAAAGGTATCATGTTACAGTGAGTGATTGGCTTCCACGGAGTCAAAAGCTTAGCCTTCAGATCAATAAACTTCATTGGTTTACTCCCTTTTCCCAACAGAATTCGCCCCTGCAGGTTGTTTTTACAGGATTGTAGCCCTTGTTGATATCCATCCTCTGAAATTTTGATCGAGATATGTTCTCCTTTGAGGCATGGTTTCGACAGTTGAGACATTGGTACATTGATCGAACTGTTTAAAGCTTGTGCAAAGGTTTTTGACTGAGGTGAAGAAGAAGAAGCATGAGGGGGAGAAGGAGGGGGAGAAGCGAGAAACTGCCATGGGCAAACAGGATTGCGTACGGCCAAAGCCATGATCATGCAAACCCTAGGCTATCATGCAAACCCTAGCAAAGAGTTTTCCAAAAATCCAAATCCCATTCCACTTCCCGCATTTACATTCAAGATATAAAGACACTTAGGATCAATTCTATTCAATAAAAAAAATTAGGAATTATTGCTTCTCATAAAATCAATTTTACCCAACCCGAAATTGATTTTATTGGATAAAAAATTTAAAACGAATACCTTCAAAATCTCAAAATCACTTTTAGTCGAAGCAAACTTCAAAACCAAGGCCATTATCTCTACTTGTGCATATATCTTTACGCCTGAGATTAGATGGACCTGGATATGCCTCTGGCACATTCGAGGCTTCGGTTGATCATGTTTGATCGCGCTCATTTTGGTGGTGCCTGGGAAATAAACCCTGGGGCACTCAGCGGCACCTATCATGGCCCTAGTAGAGAGGTTGTTGGCACAATAGAGGCAGGACCGCAGCGAAGGACGCATGTTGTGGAGACTGTTGAGGTATCTCTACCTCTGGTATGGCTATACTTACAGTACTTGGCTGAGCACGAGTTACTTGATTTGCCACCTCAGCTGATTCCGCTTTAGATAGCAGGACCACCAGTACCTCCTGTTGAGGTAGTTTTGGATAGGGTTGAGGAGGACCTAGATGAGTACTTTGAGGACGATCTTGAGTTCCACCCTCCTGTTGTTGATGATGATGATTATTCTGACGAGAGAGTGGGAGCCGAGGTATCTTCATCGGATACATCTGCTGTAGGTGGGGTTGATCATCATGATCTCCCCAATGGTTTTCATTAGCTTGACCAGCAATAGGTATAGTTCCGAGGTAGCGAGTCTTGTCAATTTTTGATCTGGCTACTGAGAGCCATGAGCTTTTGGTATGGTTCTGGACTACTCGTTACTTATATATATGTCTTTATTTTCTTTGCTTAGTTTGATGGAGAATAGCCTATACTTATGAAGGCTCTTTTGTGATCTCCTATTAGATATAGTGTGTATTTAAATGATGATGCATATATATATATATATATATATATATATATATATGTTTGTTTACGTTCACGATGGTTCGATGCTTTTAAAAAAAAATCAGCACTATTTTCGTAATGAGACGTTTACTTTAAAGTATATTTTCCGAAAGTAACCAGCGATTAATAATTTAATTTTCCGCTTTTGGGTAATTATGTGATGACCCTAGAAGGGGTGTCGCAGGTGGCTCCGGGATAAAATCTACGTGCAAGTCCCTTCTTGCTAAAGTTATTTATTTTATATAATTACTCTTGCGTGATTAATTTTGTTAAAGAAAGCATTTTTAAAAAACTCGAAAGAAATTTTTAGACTCAATTCACTATTTCCTCGAGTCAAAGCCACATATTCCAATGGTGGTAGCTAGCAAGGATGAGAAGAGTCATGTATGTAGCAAAACTAGTCGTGAATTTAGGAATAGTCTAAACTCACGTATTACCATTATGTGACACATCATTTATCAATCAAACAACTTATATTTATGCATTTATCTTTATTGATTTATGACTTTACTTTTATGCAAATTTAGTTCTAAATTCTATTACCTTCTAAACTAGGTACTCTTTGAAGTAGTTTAGGAACTCATTGTTGAAAAATAAAATCTTTTTTTTTAGCTTAATCGACTGATATATGGAGTTATTGTGAGCGAATTAGCTAATAATCATCTCGCAATAACATATATGCTATTTTTTTTTATTTTTTTGAACACTAGAAATCAATGTATTTCATTAATAATCAAAGGAGCAATACAAGGTGGAAGATTCAGATATGAAAGTTATCGCTGCGTATTTGTTGGCTGTATTGGGAGGAAACGCTTCCCCTTCAGCTCATGATATCAAGAACATTCTTGGCTCAGTTGGAGCTGAGGCTGAGGATGAGAAGATTGAGCTGCTCTTAACTGAAGTTAAGGGCAAAGACATTACTGAGCTAATTGCTAGTGGAAGAGAAAAGTTGGCTTCAGTGCCTTCTGGCGGTGGTGCAGGTGCTGTTGCTGCAGCACCTGCGGGAGGTGCAGCTGCTGGTGGTGCTGCACCTGCTGCCGAAGCAAAGGAGGAAAATAAGGTAGAAGAGAAGGAGGAGTCTGATGATGATATGGGCTTCAGTTTATTCGACTAAAAGATTTGAAGTGCTTTATGTGACTTTTGCAGTTCCAATTAGAGTTGTAGCCGAATCATATGGTTTTGTTACTTGGAGTTACACATTGTATTAGGTTTTATGGGTTTTGCCTTTTTCAATTGAGACAGTGTAATGCCACCCAACTGTCTGATACAATTTAGTAACGTTTTGAATTAAAAAAAAAAGGTGGAATAAGCTCAAATAATTGGGGACTAGCTATGACAAGTGCTGCTCTAGCTACGGAATGAGCAACACTGTTCGCTTTTCTCCTAAGAAAACTTACACGTAAGTTTGGAAAATAAGAAATGGTTTCTCAGCATTCTCTAATAATGCTACCAAAATTAGATATATGTGGCTTTGGCTCAAAAAAAAAATGTTCACCAATACTTGACAGATTCAAAGACCACATAGTGAGAAGAAAGTTTTTGGGCCCACTTCAACGCTGAAGCCCAATAGCCTCTCCATCAATTGGGAGCATGAATGGTTGCCACTCGGTTTTTGCAGCAATGAAGTTACCATCTTCATTTCTGCAGCACATACCAGCACTAGTTCTACTCGGATTATAACATATGGTATTGTAAAAACATTGCAAAACAGGCAATATATATTTAACTTATAATAAGATTATATCCATTTATGAAAGTACTTGCATTATACTATGGTGCTTAGAGAGAAATACCTAGCTACAACACAAATTAGATTTATTCGTAGTAAAAAAAAATATAGATGTATTAAATCATGTTATTAATTGATAATTAATTATCACAATAATTATTTATATATATATATATATATATATATATATAATTGGTTCTATCAATATATATATATATATATATATATATATATATATATATATATATATATATAATACAGTAAATTAATGCAAATATCAATGCAGAGTTATAATTAATACAATCTATCGCTATACGAAGCGATGTCAAATAAATTATTTGCCCAATCTACACAAGTTTTCAAAACTATTTTAAAATAAAGTAGGGATGCTACAACTCAAATTTCATATTTACACTTATAATTTTTTAAGTTAATGTGTACACCAAACTAGTACAAGCGTTTACGACAATTAGCTGCACCACAATTGCAAGGCATCTGCTTGATATTTCCATCTGGATCAACAATACTATCAGGTCGGTAACTATAGTCACATGTCAGTTCCTGTCAAAACAAGGAAGATGTATGACCCTCTAAAGAAAGTTATGGCAGACATAATTATCAAATTCAATAATAAGAAAGCATCATATCATAGCAGCAAAATTCAAAAGGTGTCACGACTAATTATGTCAATGAAAAGTTTGTCCTATGTATGAAATATATAACTGTACGTGATTGTCTAACGTAATTGACAAAGATAATCAATCAACCATCCACTATATATATGGTACTTCAATATTTTGCACTAAACGCACGTCTAGTGATGGTCAATGATATGATGAAACCAAAATGGAGGTTCCACCATGGCAGTGCTTGTTCCCGGAGTCCATTGTTTATCCAGTTCTTCCTCCCCCCTCCTATCCCAAGCTTCCTTCTTCTCCTCTCGTGGACCTACCTCCGCAGAAGAAATCCTTTGTTCAGGCGCTAAATAAGTTTCCCCATGGCTTTCGACTAGCTTGTCTCAAAGGAGATGAAATGGCAAGTAAATCCCCGAGATAAGTATGTTGCTGGTTTAGAATCGTCCAAAAATAACCTTCATGGTAGAATTTTTTATCCAAGGAAGCTCCCAATAAAAATACATGACTAGCGAGTCCAGTTGTTGTGATTAGTGGAAGCCTCTAGGTCATTGGACTTTGACCAAAGAAGCAAAGCAAGAAATCATTTAATTTTCATTTTAACTCTATGGATATACAATTTTAGCGGCTGGATCATGGAACCTAGCTCCTGGTTTGTTGCGACTTTCACCCTGGTCTCCGAATTTCTATTGATTCCATGTGAAGCAAACGTCGTCCAATGTTATTATTTGCGACTTATGAGCTTCCTCTAGAATATTGGCGACCAAATCTTATTCTCAATTGAAAAGCACTCCATTATCGTTAGATGATGCTACCAAAAATAGAACTTTGGGTCACTTTGCTTGTGTCCTTGTGGATATTGACTTTTCCATGATCTTATGAAAAACTCGTTAAAATCAAATTACTTTGATTATTTATGTATGGGTAAAAAAATATCGATGTCCTTACCATCATGTTATTAATTGAAAATTAATTATCCATTCCTTATTTATATATATATATATATATATATATATATAATTGGTTCTTCCAATATATATATATAATAAATATATATAGAAATATATATACAAATATAATGGAGAAAATTAATGCAAATATCAATGCGAGTTATAATTAATACAATCTACCGATGATGCTAATCAAATAAATTATTTGCCCAATCTACACAAGTTTTCAAAACTATTTCAAAATAAGATAGTGGATGATACAACTCAAATTTGATATTTACACTTATAATTTTTAAGTTAACTATGTTTAGACCAATTTAGTCCTTTAGATCATGAGAGGCTAGATGCAAGGGCTTCTGCGATATTCATCCGGATCAACACTACTATCGGTTGAAGTTATTTGATGAACACTTTATTCACATGTCATTAACTTTAAACAAGGAAGATGTATGCCTTTAAAGAAAGTTTTGCAGACATAATTATCAAATTCAATAATAAGAAAGCATGATATCATTTAGCAGCAAAATTCAATAGGTGACTTTAGATAATTATGTCACTGAAAAGTTTGTCCTATGTATGAAATATATAATACGTGATTCCTATAATACAAAGATAATCAATCAACCATCCACTATATATATGGTACTTCAATATTTTGCACTAAACGCACGTCTAGTGATAGTCTGATATGATGAAACCAAAATGGAGGTTCCACCATACAAGCGCTTGTTCCAAAGTCCATTGTTTATCCAGTTCTTCCTCCCCTCCTATCCCAAGCCCTCTTCTCCTTTTTTAAATTTTACTTCTTAACTTTACATCCATTATTCCGCAAATAATTTACCAAAACCACAATCATCCCCATCAATACAATTGTTCAAAATGTGTCTCAAAATCGGAGAGAAACAAAGCTGAATGAATCAAAATCGAAGAGAGTATGTTGCATGAAATTTAACAATGATCTCGAGAAAAAATAACCAACATTGAAGAAGAAATTTTACCAACGAGAATTATAATATAAGGTAAAATATTAAAAACATAATAAAAAATTTCGAACTTGAAAACCCTCTATCTGGACTTTGACCCATCGATAGTCTTGAAGGCATCTTTGAATTTTCATTCTCTCTCATCGAGGATATGCCGAGTTCTCCCTTGCCTGGATCTGGAACCTAGCTCCTGGTTTGTTGCGACTTTCACTTGAAACTCAGATCTAAACCCCATACCAGTGAAGCAAACTTGCACGTCCAATGTTGGATCGGATTTATGACTTCCTCTAGAGGCCATCGACCAACAATCTTATTCTCACTTGCAAGAGGTATTGGCACTCCATTAGCGTTAGATGAAAGCATCAAACAAAGAACTGATGATGGTGGGTTTTTTGGTGATGAGAAGAAAAGGGAAGATTGTTGTGGGTAGGAGGAAATGGGTGAAGGACTTTGCTTTTTATGTGGTGATGAGAAAAGATTTTCGATAGGGCAAAAATTGCAACATTTGAGGGTTTCATGGTGATGAGAAGAAAAAGAATGAACGGTTGGGCGATTGTCATATGGGTGATGCAGAAACATATTTACAAATAGTGGAGAAAAGTTTGACAGGATTGTATGGAAAAAGCTGAGCTAACAACCAACGGATGATGCTAATAAAGGGAAGACGTAAGAGAAGCGGTTCGCTTAGAACCGCTATCTTTTCCTAAGATTTTGATAAAGGGAAAGCAATTCAAGGATGATGGTTTATACCTAAGATAGAAAGTTACTATGCCTTAGAACAATTAGAGTCCTCTAGATCACTAGATGAGCGTTTCCTCGGAATATGCTATTAAAGTCGGATTTATTAAAAGTCTATTTTGTTGTAGTGCTTGGAGGTTGCTAGAGAGGCTGCTGTTCAGCCATCATTAGTTGATTCACCAATCTCTCCTGAGAGGTCTCCCTTTGTTGCTAATTCGGTTTCTCTTGGAAATGAATCTGGTGATCTAGTTTCCGACCAATTTTCTGTTTCAAAACCCCCATTCATGAGGAACCTGATGGGGACAGTTGCTACCAGCTCTAGGGTGCTTCCCCCTTCTACTAATGAGCAGCTTGTTGATGGTTTGAATTTTGTTCCAAATTCGGTTTCCCCTAAGAGTTGTCACCAGCAAGCTGTGGTCAATGATGTTATTGCTCGGGATCTAAAAATTGTGGGGAGGCTCTGGGGTGATGCTACTGAAGATCAGGAAGAGTCTTCTGACCTGATGCATTCAGAAAAGCCTGCTGAACCCTTCACAAAAGTACAGTCTAAGTCTCAGAAGAAGAAACAAAGAAGGGCTCGAAGGCAGGCTAAAAGGATGTCTCTGTACCAATCCCATTATGGGACAGATTCTGTCTCATTGGAATTCTGATGAAAATACTTTATTGGAATGCTAGGGGTATTGGCAACCCTGGCACTCGTATGGTTCTTGCCAAGTTCTGTATTGATCATAAACATGATCTGGTTTTTGTGTCTGAGCCTAAGGTAGACTTGGAAAATGTTCCTGCCAGTTTTTGGAACGGTCTTAATCTTAAGGTTTTCTCTACTAATTGTAGGGATCCTCTTCTTCCAAATCTTTGGGGAATGTGTACCTCAGCTCTTTCTCCATCCATTCTGGCCTGCTCCCAACAACACATCTCCTTCTCCATTGATCACAACTCTCAAAGGTTATTCATCTTTGATGTTTATACCTCAACCTCTCATATTGGGAGAAGAAATCTCTAGATAGAATTAGCCTCTTTGCAGCAGGCTAACCAGGGTCCTTGGTGATTTTAATGCTGTCTTAGGGGCTCATGAAAAGAGGGGAGGGAGGCTTCCTTCTGCAATTTCCTGTGATGAATTTCAAGCCTGGTCAGATTCTTGCATACTAACTCATATCCCTACTCATGGTGCAGCCTTTACTTGGTCTAATATGCATGGGGTTAATGATCATACAGAACTGAGGTTAGATAGAGCAGTGTGTAATGACTCTTGGCTCTCTGCCTGGGAAAGTGTGGCATGTTGTACCTTGCCTAGGAATCAGTCAGACCATTTTCCCATCCTCCTGATTTTGAAAAAAGGTCAAGTCTCCCACCCTTCTCCTTTCAAATTTCATGGCATGTGGACTGATCATGAGGACTGCAGAAGACTAGTCTCTGAGGTTTGGAAGAGGAGTTTCTGGGGCTGTCCGATGTACATTCTGGCTCAGAAGCTCAAGTGTTTGAAAGCTGAGTTAAAAAGGTGGAATAAACAAGTCTTTGGCAATGTCCACTTTAAAGTTGAAGAGGCAATGGCTAAGCTGGATGCTATACAGACTAGAATTGATCTTGATGGTTTCTCTGAGCTGCTTCACAGTGAAGAGCTTGCAACCTAAATGGATCTCAATCAGGCCCTCTCTTTCCAAGAATCCTTTTGGAGGGAGAAGGCTAGGCTGAAGTGGTATTCTGATGGAGACAGGAACACAGGGTTCTTTCACAAGGTAACCAATATTAGAAATGCTAATAGTCCAATGTCTGTTCTTAGAAAAGACAATTTGATTCTCCATGACAATCAGGATATTGAGAACCATGTGTTAGCTTTCTTTAAGGGCTTATATGCTTCAGAAAACACTTGTGTAGATAATGGTTTAATTGAGTCAGTGATTCCCGCTATGGTTTCCTCTTTAGACAACATCATGCTGACCAATATTACTACCTTGGAGGAAGTTGTGTTTGCCTTGGACAGAAACAGTGCTCCAGGTCCTGATGGCTTTGGGGGAAGCTTTTATCATGCCTACTGGGACATTGTTGGCACTGATGTACATAATTTTGTTTTGCAATTCTTCACAAAAGGATGGATCCTACCAAAGCTCAATTCTAACAGGCTTGTGCTGGTGCCTAAATTTGTTGGTGCAGATAGAATTGAGGATTTCAGACCTATAGCTCTTGCAAACTTCCAATTTAAAGTGATAACCAAAGTCCTTGCAGATAGACTTGCAACCATAGTGCCCAACATCATTTCTACTGAGCAGAGAGGTTTTATCAGAGGTAGGAGCATTGCAGACTGTGTGTTCATTGCCTCGAAAGCAGTTAACATGTTGGACAACAAGCAGTTTGGTGGCAACTTGGCTCTAAAGTTTGACATGAAGAAGGCCTTTGACACTTTAGACTGGGGATTCCTATTGAAAGTCCTCTCTGCCTTTGGTTTTGCCAATCAATTTTGTTGCTGGACTAGTTCCATTCTGCATTCTGCTTTCCTATCTATCTCAGTCAATGGGAACTCAGTTGGCTTCTTTCCTTGCAAAAGAGGAGTAAGGCAAGGAGATCCCCTATCTCCTATACTCTTTTGCCTTGCTGCTGATGTCCTTAGTAGAGGAATAGCCCGGCTTCTGGAATCTAGAAGGCTGCAGCATATGGCCAGTCCTAGAGGTTTTGCTACTCCAAGCCATATCTTTTATGCAGATGCCATCATGGTTTTCTGCAAGGGGTCAAAATCAAATTTAAGAAATCTTATGCAGCTTTTTGAAGATTATGGGCATGCTTCTAGGCAGATTCTCAACCATGACAAGTGCAAGTTCTATTCGGGTTCAATGTCTCATAGAAGAGTGGCTGATTTAAGCTCTCTCCTTGTTTTTTCAGCTGGCACTCTTCTCTTCAACTACCTTGGAGTCCCCTTGTTCAAGGGAAAACCAAGACCTGCTTTTATTCAGCCTATTGTGGACAGAATTAAGTGTAAACTCTCCTCTTGGAAAGGCTCCCTCCTCACTGTGATGGGTAGAGTGCAGCTAGTAAACTCTGTGGTCCAAGGCATGCTTGCCTCTAGTTTTCATGTTTACATGTGGCCAATTTCCTTATTAAACCAATTGGACACTTGGATCCGGAATTTCATTTGGTCAGGAGATATCCATAAAAGGAAGTTCATCACAGTTGTTTGGAACTCTGTCTGCTCCCCCACAGTGGATGGTGGTCTTGGAATTAGATCCATTAGGGATATCAATGAAGCTGCCATCCTTAAACTTTGTTGGAATATGCTCTCCTCTTCAGAGAAGTGGGCTCATTTTCTCAAAGCAATTTTCTTAAGGAACTCTAAGCCTATTTCTCATCATGTTAACTCCTCCCTGTGGCCTGCTATAAGAAAATGGTATAGTGTTGCCCTTGATAATTCCTCCTGGATTATTGGAGATGGCAAATCTGTGAACTTTTGGACAGATAAGTGGTTAGAGGATCCTTTGGTACGTCTCATGAATATTCCTGAGGATTGGCAGCTTTCTCTGTCAGTAAAAGTTAAAGATTTTCTGGTTAACAGACACTGGAGCATACCAGCCTGCCTGCAGTCTCATTTCCCAAGCGTAATTGCCAGAATTCAGCAAGTGCACATTCCTATGAGGCCTGGCGAAGACAGAATTGTGTGGGATAACTCAAATTCTGGAGTGCTCTCATTCAAAGAAGCTAATCAGTTTCTAAAGCCTTCTAATAACTCAGCACCAGAATTTAAACAGCTTTGGTCTCAGGCCATTCCTCTATCAAGGTCCTTCTTGGTTTGGAGAATCTTTCGTCATAAGATGCCAACTGATGACAATCTCAAGAAGAGAGGCAGGATTTTTGCTTCAATGTGCAGCCTATGTTGCCAAGTTGAGGAGTCTGCCTCCCACCTTTTTCTGTCATGTAACTATGCTTTGGCTTTGTGGACTTGGTTAAGTTCTAAAATATCTTTCCAGATTGATCATTCTTCTATGCAATCCCTCTTTGCCATCAAGAAAGGGTGGAGTTCTCAATTGAAGGAGGTGATCCTTGCTGCTATCATCAATGTGATATGGGTGATCTGGTCTGCTAGAAACAGCTGCAGGTTCAACAATAAAGCTCTAACTCTTCAGTCTACCATGATTATGGTGGCTGCTGCTGTATCTTATTCGGGCAAGCTTTCCAGAGGTACAATGTTCAATACAACGGAGGAGTTCATAATCCTGAAGGAATTCAGCATTGATGGGCACCCAACCAAAGCCCCAAAAATCAAGGAGGTGATCTGGCTCTCTCCCCCAATCAATTGGACGAAGTGTAACATAGATGGGGAAGCTCATGGTTGCCCAGGGCCCTCAGCTTGTGGAGGCATTTTCAGAGGATTCAATGCTGCAGCCCTTGGCTGTTTCTCTTGTCATTTAGGTGTCTCCACCTCGCTTTCTGCTGAACTTTCTGCAGCCATGCACGCCATTGAAATTGCATCCAATAGAGGGTGGGTAAATTTGTGGATTGAAACAGACTCGGCCCTTGTGGTGAGGGCCTTCAATCACGGGGATATTGTCCCTTGGAGGCTACAAACACGATGGAAGAATTGCTTGGAAACAGCTGCAGGTTTCAACCTTCAGGTCACTCATATATTTAGGGAAGGAAACTCCTGTGCGGATAAATTAGCTAATCATGGTATTCATCATCTGGGGTTCCATTGGTGGGATACAATTCCTTCTTTTGTTAGTGAGGATTTTATTCGTAACAGGCAGGGTTTGCCTTTTTATAGATTCTCCTGATTTATTTTTCCATGGGTATTGGTTCTTTGTCCCCCCATGATCTTGTTCTTTTTGAATATTTGATTTCAATAATAGCGTAGGGTGCTGCATATGATTGTTGGATTCGGTGGTGCCAACCTAGTTGGGATGACCCTTTCCTTTGTGATGCTATTGCATGCTACTTATATAAAAAAAAAAAAATCAATTACAAGTTATGTATATGTATATCATAGCCAATGCATGCATCATGTAAGGGATAAAAAAAAAGAGAAGTGCCAAGTTTGCAGCAATATGATCGCGGTACAGATAAAAATCCTTGTTTCATGTGACAACCATGTATGATAGGTTTACAGAGCTGTTATTTGAATACAAAAAAGGTGTCAGACACCATATAAACATACGAAATTTCACCGGATCCCGCTAACATTTACTAGCCCCAGTATCTTTAAAACCATTGTGTCGAGCATGCGGTGTCGCAATTTTGTATTCAAAAACAGTTTCACGAGAAATATCGAGTGAAAAACTATCTCTTAGCTCACCAATGCAACGTTACTTCCTTCCTACCAAAGTAACTGACAGTGAATCTTACGGTACCCATGTCAGTTACTCTAGTAAGGTGGAAGTAATGTTGCATTGGTTCAGCTGGAGATGGTTTTTCAGTCGATATTTCTTGTGGGAATATATATATATATATATATATATATATATATATATATATATATATATATTAAATTACTATGAAAATAGAGGAAAATAATATATATAATTTTTTTTGTTGCAAAAAACGATGAAAAATCCTAATATTTATTAAAAAATCCTAATAATAGAGGATAAAAAGTATTATTTTTTTAGGACTGTTTTACTGAGATTGAATTTGAAATCCTCGATCATATCGACCTCTTTATAAAAAGTATTAAAAAAACTTTGAGGACTGTTTAACTGAGATTGAATCTGAAATCCTCGATCATATCGCCCTATTTGTAATTTAAAATTAATGAAAAAAATAGGAAAAACAACTTCAATTTTCAAATCATGAATAAACTAATAAACGTTATTAAAGGTTCATCATATAAGCACACGGATCTGTTGTAGTGATAGACAAAAGAATAACAATGGCTTCTATTGGAGTTTGAAAGAAATGAAGTTTGAAGATAATAGTTAGAGTAGTAGTAACTCTCCAATTAAGAGGGAAAATAATACGAAAAATCAATGGAAGGTGCAAGAGGGTTATAGGTTTTGTTTTGATATCAAAGGAGAGGTATTTATGTAGACCTTCTTATCACTCCAAACCTTATGTCCCTCCCCCAAACCAATTCATCCACCTTAATAACTAGCAGTTAGATATTTGTTAACTGATCCTACATATTATATAGGTTAAACTATACTTTTGATCATTTATCTTCATTTTAGGTTTCAACTTGGTCCTTCATTTATTTTTTGTTCCGAAATGGTCCCTCTTATCTTTATTTTAGGTTTCAATTTGATGTTTTTCGTTTATGTTGTGGTATAGAAAGGACCATATTGGTATAACTTTTGAAAAACAATGGACCATTTTGGAACAAAGAAATAAAAGAGGAACGACTTCGAAACAAAAACAGGGGACCATATGGGCTTAATTTTTGCAAAATAAGGACCATTACAATAACAAAAAAAAGGGACTCTTTGGGAACAAAAAATAAAAGAGGAACCAAATTGAAATCTGAAATAGAGATAATGGACCAAAAGTATAATTTAGCCAATTATATATTTAGCTCTCCAAATATGATTAGGATCGTCTTCTTCTACTCTCAATTTTTCTCCCATGTTATGAAAGAGAAAGATACAAAAGCAAGTTTTAGTAGATCTTACACACAAAAACAAATTTAATTTTGTATATATTTTTTTCCTAACATGAAAGTAAAAATAGAGAGTAAAATAAAAATAAAAAAATAGAATCCAAATCTCTTCAAATAACTACTAATTATATATATTTTTCCTCAATAAGTTTTTTTAATCAATAAATTAGAACATATATTATGAAAATCAATGCATGTCATTGAATGTGGTCCATAACATTTCTCTTAAAGACATTTACAACAAAAGTAAATCATAGTTTTTTAATATTTTTAAAAATGGAGAAATAAATTATTGTATTATTGTATTATTAATAATACTTTAAAAATAATGTATTGGTTCTCTTCTATGATTTTTTTTGAGGCATTCTATAAATTTTTTTAATCCATTTACTATATTCCTAATTATTAATACTTAAAAAATATTACTAATAAATGTATTAAAAGCATTGACTAAATCATAAGAAATAGTAAATGTTAATTGAAATTAAACCTTTTAAGTTTTGAATGAATTAAATATTTTAATTTTCTTCTAATATTTTCCATTAAATAATTTCTTAGAAGAAACCATAAAAATAATAATGAAAGAGATAAATTCTATTATATTTAAGATAAATAAAAAAAATTAATTTGTATTTATTAAGAGAGAGAGACCAAATGACTAATGACCATCATGTACTTAATTATAATGAAAAATGACAACAACTATTTTTTTTTAATCAATTTTAAAACTTTTGCTGATTCTAATCAGTGTTATCTTTATATATAAAAAGAGTATTCGCTGGCCATATTTCCCCAACCCCCTCGAAATTAGGTTAACTTTGTAATTTTACGAACTGATTTAATATATCATTATTTGTTATAATGATTTCGAGCTATTATCTACATGGATTCCAGAGTCATTTACTCATCATAAATAGCACATTTCCACTTTGCAATGATTTACAAAATTTAAATTTCAATTATATCTATCCATTTAACAAGAGTGATTGGATATTGTCATGTTGCTATTTTTTTATGCTTTGTTTTTTATTTTATTTTATTATTTCTTATCTTTATATATAAAAGAGTATTCGTTGCGCATATTTTCCCTCTAAAATTAGGTTAACTTTGTAATTTTATTAACTAATTTAATATATCATTATTTGTTATAATGATTTCAAGCTATTATATACATGGATTCCAGGGTCATTTACTGATCATAAATAGCACATTTCCACTTTGCAATGATTTACAAAATTTCAATTTCAATTTCAATTCTATCTGTCAATTTAACAAGAGTGATCGGATATTGTTATGTTGCTAATTTTTTCTACGCTGTTTTTTTTTATTTTTCTTATTTGTTTAAAAAGTTTAGTGCAAAAGTTAATATATTAAAAAAAACATTAAATTTTAAAAAGTATACTTTGGAATTTCAAGGCTTTCATTTAATATTAGATTAGAAGGCTTTGCTTTATGCTTTGAATTGTTACCCTTCTGACTATCGTATTATGCACCCTATTTTGGAAGGTAGGTTGTATATGTCATATTCTATTAGCCCTTGAGGTTGTAATCTTATATATAAAAGAGTATTCGTTGGACATATTTTCCCTCTAAAAGTAGGTTAACTTTGTAATTTTACTAACTAATTTAATATATCATTATTTGTTACAGTGATTTCAAGATATTATTTACATGGATTCCAGGGTTATTTATTCATCATAAATAGTGTATTTCCACTTTGCAATGATTTTCAAAATTTAAATTTCAATTCTTTCTATACATTTAACAAGAGTGATTGGATATTGTCAGGTTGCTATTTTTTCCATGCTTTGTTGTTTATTTTTTATTTCTTATTTCTTATTTGTTTAAAAGTTTAGTGCAAAAGTTAATATCTTATATTTAAAAGAGTATTCGTTGGACATATTTTCCCTCTGAAACTAGGTTAACTTTGTAATTTTACTAACTAATTTAATATATCATTATTTGTTATAATGATTTCAAGCTATTATCTACATAGATTCCAGGATTATTTACTCATCATAAATAGCACATTTCCACTTTGCAATGATTTTCAAAATTTCAATTTCAATTCTTTCTATCCATTTAACAAGAGTGATTGGATATTGTCAGGTTGCTATTTTTTTCGATGCATTGTTTTTTTTTATATCTTATTTCTTATTTGTTTAAAAGTTTAGTGCAAAAGTTAATATATTAAAAAATATTTAAATTTGAAAAAGTATACTTTGTAATTTCAAGGCTTTCAGTCAGTATTAGATTAGAAGGTTTTGCTATGTGCTTTCAATTGTTACACTTCTGACTATCGTATTATGCACCCTATTTTGGAAGCTAGGTTGTATATGCCATATTCTCTTAGCCCTTGGGGTTGTAATTGTTGGAACCAAAGTGATTTTGGATTTACTAATCTCTAAGTTTTGATGCTAACAAAAGGATTAAATTTGATTGGCAAAGTATTAGTTGAGATCTAACTAGTGCTTTCAGTTATGCAGGAACGCTTTAATAAGTAAAATAAACTTGGGATAAGTTTCAATTGAAAAATACGTGTCCACCCCTGTAGACGGGCTACTCAAGCACTGTGGTAAAGTTACTTAGTTGTTTAATTAAGTAGAGTGGCTTTCTTTAGTAGACGAGGCTATAAATGTTTGCAAGATGAATAGCTAAATAACTTGTTAGGTACAACAAGTCCAAATACTTGAAAATAAGCGCGTCCATCTTGCCACGTCAGCAGACGAAAGTAATTAGTTGAAGAAAATGAACTAAAACACAAAGTAATCTAGTAGAGGAGCTCTAACCGCCACGTCACTAGACGGAGATCTTTATAACTCATTAAGGAATAGCAAGTCTGAAGACACTTGATAGATAAAAGGATATGCCACGTCATCAGACGAGCTAAGTAAAATATAGAATAGACTTGGACTCTTATATGAATGAGTGGACGGAGTTTCCTTTTAGACGAACTCCATCTTGGAATGAATTAAATGCAATCCAAATCTCTTATATTTATTCAAATGATTGATATTTATTTCAATAGAATATTTGTTCTTCACATTTGTTTTATCTGCTTTAATATTTCACCTTGTTGTAAAAGAAATATAGTACAATCAAGAAATACAAAAATCAGACTCGTACAATAAGATACTATAAAAAATGATCTGTACGATGACAACTTTATGACTGAAAAAGTTGAATTATACACAAAGAAGAAACAAAAAGTACTCAAGTTGTAATACTCAGAGGAGTGACCTCCAAATTCATGCTACCTTGATAACCAAGAGCACTATTCAGCATTGCTACAGTCAAGCTAACAGTCACAACGAATATCATGCATTAAATGCTATCTCTAAACGGGATTATTCAAAGTAACCGTTGAAGAAATACAAGTGAAGAATAAGGTCCACTATAAATTGAAGACCTCAGATACTGAAAATTAACTCTTGCCTGCACAATCTTGCTAGTTGAACTTTTGTCATTTGATAATCATCTTTCTATTATTCTATTAAGAGCAAGAGTTTGCATTCATTAGTTTGAATATTGTTGTAATATTCAACTGATCTTAAACTGTCATATTCTCACCCATAGTGAGTTAAGAAGATCAAACATTAAATCTCTTTGTTAGGGTTAGAGCCTGAAGAGGCTTGATAAGAAAGGAATACTTGTAGTCTGGAGAGGTGTTGAATACTTGTTTGTAATATATTTGGAGAAATAGTGGAAAAATACTTCAAGTCGAAGGGACTGGACGTAGCTCTTGGTTGGAAGAGAGTGAACCAGGATAAAATCTCTTGGGTGAATCTTCTATCCCTAAACTCTTCAGTTTTATTTACTTATACTAACTGTGGGTTTTGATATTGCTTTTGTTAAAGTCTTTTAAAACGGATCTTTGTCTTTGTGTGTGCTTCTGTTTCATATCTCTTGAGTGCAAAAATTGTTTTAAAGGTTGTTTTCAAAAATTATTAACAAACACAATTCAACCCCCCTTCTTGTGTTTTCCTGTGTCAACTTCAGTTGGTATCAGAGCTCAGCCTCGAAAGGGTTGAGCATATAACAAGTGCTGAGGGAGTACGATCCAACAACCATAAATACAGAAGGACAAGCTATCAACAGACCTCCTCTCTTTGATGGTTCTGATTATGCCTATTGGAAGAAGAGGATGATGGCCTTTTTGGATGCACAAAGTCTAGACATCTGGGAGCTCATAGAAACTGGTTACACTGAACCCAGAAATGAAAATGGAGCTGCTATTGCTAGAGCAGACTGGACAGCCGATCAAAAGGTAAAGCATCAACTGAATCTTAAAGCTAAGCATTATTTGATGTGTGAACATGAAACAATAGACCAAATGTTTGGAAGATTCCAAACCATCACCAACAGTCTCAGATCTCTTGGAAAAATCTATGAAAATAGAGATCATGTCAGAAAAATTCTGAGAAGTCTATCCAAGCAGTGGAGACCCAAAGTAACTGCTATTCAGGAAGCAAAAAACCTGAATACACTCTCTCTGGAAGTGCTTCTTGGATCTCTCAAGGTTCGTGAACTTGAACTCAATGAAGAAGAAAATTCCAGAAAAGTAAAATATATTGCCCTAGAGGCAAAGAAAGCAAGTTCATCAAAAGTTCTCAAAGCTGCTAAGTCATCTGATGAGTCTGAATCTTCTGATGATAACGAAGAATCAGGTGAGGATGAATTATCCTTTATCTCCAAAAAGATCCAAAATATGCGGAGAAAGAAAGGTGGTTTCAAAAGGAAGCAACTCAATAAAAAGTTTTCCAAGGAGAAGTCAGACTCCAAGGAAAAAGGTCCACCCTTGTGCTTTAAATGCAAGAAACCTGGTCATTTCAAAGCAGACTGCCCTGAGCTAAAGGACAAAAGGAAATTCTTCAAAAAGAAGAAATGGTTAATGGCCAAATGGGAGGATCTTGATCTATCTTCTTCAGATGAAGAAAATGAAGCTGAGGAAGAGGCAAATATCTGTCTCATGGCAGACACTGCATCAGAAAGTGAATACACTGATGCCGAGATTTGCTTAACAAAAGGAAGAAAACAGATGTCTTGTAGAGCGGCCGGTTTAGGATTTTCTTTGGGTGGTATGTTTTGAAAAAGTTTGTGTAGGTGTGTTGAAAACCTTTATATGGTTTAAAATTCTTTTGTGAATAATATGTTTTATTTTTACTATTGTGATGAGTACGTTGTGTATCGAAGTATTCAGGAGAAATTGTTTTACACCCAGATTTTATGACTTCAAATAAATCAATTTACCGAAAGCAACTAACAAAATTCTTTTAATTTATTTCCGTACGTGTTCGTATAGTAATGCCCAAGGGAAGTGTTACATAGTGGTATCAGAGCTGCTCGACTCTTTCGGGAACCTTGGGGAATAGGTCTGTTATGTTTTTGTTGTGTGATCTCTGGTAGGACCTTGCGTGAATTGTTTCCTTGTTGAAACAATGTGTGTTGGCACACAAGTCATTATGTTTTGATTTAGTCAAGACCTTGTGAGAATTTATAAACAATAGATGGTACATTGGCTGAATTACTTCTTAGAAGTAATGTGTTTTATTCACGTAAGGATGAGTTTCAGTTCTGGTTGCGGACTGACTGATTTTGTCTTATAGGTCAGTTATGGAACCAGAACCAGAAGGTGGAGTGGATGATACCGCACAAGCAATGGATAACATTGCGGCTGCTATTGTTATGCAGACAGCTGCTATAGTTGCTCAGACTCAGCAAGCGGCGGAAGGCAAAGATCTAACTGTTTTTCGACGTCAAGATCCACCACAGTTTTGTGGGGATTCTAATCCTGAGAAGGCTGCTCTATGGATACAAGAGTTGGAGAATATTTTTGAGCTTATCCATAGCCCTGGAGGAGTAAAAGTTCAATACGCTACATTCCTGCTCTTAGGAGATGCAGAGTATTGGTGGAAGGCCACTAAACAACTTCTGGAAGATGATTAGCAAGAAATTACTTGGGATGTGTTCTGAAACGCATTTCTGAACCAGTATTTCCCAGAAAGTACTAGGATTGAGAAGGAACGAGAATTTCTGCAGTTACAACAAAGAGATCTATCTGTTGGGGAGTATACGGAGAAGTTTGAGTCACTAGCCAAATATTTTTGTTTCTTCCAAGTTCAGTCAAATGAGGGATGGAAGTGTGAACGTTTTGAAGGAGGTTTACGGTATGGTATCAAGAAATCTGTATTACCACTGGAGATTCGCAATTTCCAAGTGTTGGTTGAGAAATGTCGTAAGGGGGAATTGATGAAGAAAGAGAAGGACAACTATAGTAACACCGGAGGATCATCTCAATTCAGAAACAAATACTAGAATCAGAAGGGGAAATAAAATCTGAACAAACCATATTTACGACCCCAGAAAAATGATGGGAAGAAGAATCGAGACTCTATTCGTCAATGTTCAAAATGTGGAAAGCAAGACCACTTGGTAGATGCTTGTCCATTTGAAGGGATTCTATGTTATCAATGTGGAAATACCGGGCATAGTGCAAGAGTTTGTAATGTAAAGAAATCTGAAGCAGATAGAAACAAAGTGCGAGCTGCTAAAAAGGTAGCAAAAGAGAAATGGGCAATAAGGGCGGAAGGTTTACACCGAGAACAAGGTTGAAGCCTCACGACTTAGAGATTTTATAAAAGATAGTGTAGATTCACGTAAGCAATGGGATCAGGAACCAAAGATGTAGTTATGCATAGGAATATTATATGTAAGATGTGTGCTTTAAGGATTAGTACATGTTAAGTTTGTAATGGGATCTAAGTAGAATCATATGTGCGTATCCTTGAGTATTTTACTCTTCAAAGTCTTTTATGTTGTTAGTCTTTCAGTTGATGTCAGTGATATATAATATCTATGACTTTATAACAATAAACGTTTCTTGAAGGAAATTTATTCCAGTCATTTTTCTTTTGATTGATGTGATCAGTCTAGATTTTTGGGGTCAGATCATTTCTTTTCCAACGATTGTGAATTGTTTTCAAACTACAATTGTTGAATCAATTTTTATGGAATTTTATTTTGTGAACTATCCTATTATTGTTCGGGATAGATACTTTCGTGATGAAAGAAGTTTCTAGATGAGACTTAGTCTTGTCACTTTTACTTTTGGTGAGAGTGATTCAGTCTGAAGTTTTGTCGGACTATTATTATTTTAAATTGTCGTTTGTAAATCGTTTGTCCAAGGAATACATTCTCTTAAGGTTAGGAACTATTCATTTTGTGAGTTCCTAATCCATTAGGAGTTCTTGTGAAGGAAGGAACTTTCTTAGAGTCATGGTTGTAAATATGTATTAGCTATGCATTTTTACACTCGCGAACCTATTAAAGAATCTTTTTACATACTGAACATTCCTGTATTCTTTTCAGATCGACAAAGTTTTTACATACTGTCGTGCTAAACAGGGAGCACGCCCGTGCTCCCAGTTTGAATTTTGGAAAATGGTCGCACATGAAGCATGGCCATGCAGCAGAGGAGCACGACCGTGAAGCTGAGAACGGTCGTGCCTAAAAGGAAGCACGACCGTGCTTCACTTATGTGACCAGCACGACCGTGCAGGGGACAAGCATGCCCGTGCTCCCCCATCAGACAGAGATGGAATTAAAGGTTTAAGTAGGGGCTTTTAACCCCAATTTTCCCCAATAACTTTATGATAATATAGCTAATCAATGACGAAGACTTGATAACTTAAATGGAATATTAATTAATATGATTAAGATAATAAGATGGTTAAGTCGGTAACCGTTGGGTTACCGGACATTGTTGAAGTCTTGGGTGCTTATTGGCCCAAGCACGTTGATGTTGAAGTCTTGGGAGCTTTTTGGCCCAAGCAAAGGAGGTGGTTGTTGTTTGTTGTTGTTTGCCATGCATAGAGCATTGGAGTTGATGGTTGAGGGGAATGTTCGACATAGGGGAGATCACCCAAGAGTACGGTGATCTGGCCATCCACGGTAGGTCACCCGATGGATTGGTGACTGCGGCCCCCCATGATGAGGCATTCATGGTTTGATGCGTTGGCTATCCATGGGGTTCGCCGAAGGTTTGGTGAACTGCCGCTGTTGGTGCTTTTATGGCCAATACGGATATGTAACTCCGAAGTCGTTCGTCCTGAGTTAGTTGGATCCACATGCATTGTTGGAGCAGCGGAGTAGTGTTGCATTGCATAGCATACTTGTTATGACGATGTTGATGATGATTGATGTTAAGATGTTTACATGTTGATGTATGCTATATGATGCTATGTTTGTTTGTTTACCTTGCTTCCTATCTCCTCGCTGAATATGTTTACATGATTCTTACTCCCCTATTTCTTCTTGTTTGTTTGGCCTGATTGGATTATTGTAGATGATGGTGAGCAGCCCGGAGAGGAGTGACTCTAAGGAGCCACCACTCCTAGTTAGGGCTTTTACCTTTTGTCTAGTTAATTTTGTTCAGTTGTATTTCGAGGATGTTTTCCGGAATGGTTATACCAGCTCTGAGTCGTGACATCGGGGTTGAGTTGTTTCTGTTTTAGGTTTATCGTTGTTTTAACTTGGCTTTATATTTTCTGCCTTTTTATGAACTCGTTCATGTTGGATTTTTCTACCCATGGACAAAGGTTTTAATTTATCCAATGAATGCATGTTTTTATTTTATTTATATCTATCCTTTTATGCTCCATATCATGCGGGGTAGAAGGGTGTCACAATTCAAACCAAGGTGATTCCTTTTTTGTTATAGTTGCATGAAGGAGTGTAATCATGTTCTGTAAGATTAAAATACATGATTATGATATGAATTGGAGTGGTGGGATATGTTCAAAGGAAACTAAGATTATGATGTTTTGATTGGAGACTTGAAGTATGTGATTTTGATAGAATCTGGAAAAGTAGACTACTTTCAGAGGGGCTAAGACTACAATTGTATACCTTGAGTAAGAAGTTGATGTATTTTGGGGTAAAGTTAGTTTTATCTTGGTAATGACTATGAGAGTTAGATGCGTGGAAGGCAGTTTTTCTGTTGGACTAGTGATTGAGAATAGAAGTGATTGAGTTTTGGTTTTATACTTCATGTGGGAGAAACTAAGATACAATATCATGGATAGTGGATATAATCTGGTGGTAGGAAATTTCGAGGATGAACGAGAACGACGTAGGAATTGATTATGTTATGGAGTTAGCAATAAGAGGAATGAAGGGACTGAAAATACAACATAGAATTTTGGATAGGAACTGATGTGTATGCTATAAGAGAAGTGAGAATTTTAGTTTAAGCCTTGATGTTAACAGTAATGGTTAAAGATGTCGCAGAAAAAAAAAATCTGATGGATTAGTATTAAAGGAAGAGGAGATTAAGTTTTAATTATATCTTTATGTGTGGGAGATTAAGATAAAATTGTTAAGGACAGGGAATAGGAATTGAGGATAAGCAATTTTATGTTGAGGATAAGTAGAATGAAGAATAAGCATGAATTTCATCATTAAGTAACTATTGTAACCTAAGGAAGAATTAAATGTGGGAAGTGCAATATAGGACCTTCGGACTAAGAGATCTCGTCTAGTTCCGAGTCACGAAATTTTGAGGATGAAATTTATTTTTAGTGGGGTAGTAATGTAACACCCCGATTTTTTTGGTTTCTTAATAATCTGTGTATAAGTGTGTTTAAATTTGAGAAATTATTTTAATAAACCAAAATTACCATCATAATTTATTTTATAGTAGGAAGCTACTATTAAAATTATGGTTGAAATTTCAGACGAAAACGGTCCGCGTTTTCGCTGTCAGTAAGACTTTACTGATACAGAAAATGAATTTCGACTTATAAAATGAAACTGTAAAATTTTTAACACGAATACAACAATTCCCATGATTTTAAAAAATTTCATTTACAAATATTTCAATAATTAATTCTTCCGGGTGGAAAATTTACGAAGAAATACGATTGGTTTTCACAGTCGGGAAATCGATGGAACCAAAAGGAAGCTGATGAGACTAAATGGAGTAGGAGATGATTGAAAGACTTGATGTGAAAGACTTGATGGATTTGACATGAATAGTATTTTTATTAATTGCACACAATCATTTTGTTTAAACTTACAAGAAACTCTTTTATTTTATTAATTTAAAAATTTTAAATTCAATTTTTTTTTTCTCTCCATTCTATCCACTCAGCCACACCTCTCCCCTCCGCTCTCTATAAATACCCAACTCTTTCTCCATTCACCATTTTCTTCCTTTTCACCCACTCACACAAAAAACCCATTTACTCCCCGAAATCATACAGCAATTTTGACCCTCTTATGTTCCGAAACTCGGAAAACTTTATACATGAAAGTTGTTCCTCTTCCTCTCCTATTTCAAAAGAGCCAAAGATCATCAAAAACATATAAGTATATTGAGAGATATGCCCAAATCACCAGAGCAGCTCAAAACCCTCACCATCACACGAAAACTTCATAAAGAAGGCTCTTTATGCCACTTTTATGCTATGAATCAAGAACAACCTTCAACATAAAATTTGTGCCTCTATTTCATATATTTCCAACAAGCCCAAGTTTGTAATTTTTGGGTGAGCAGATCTTGAGATACACTCATATTACCACCACATCCTCAAAGTTGTCAAATTTCAAACTAAGCTTGTTTTGGATCACTTCTCTTCATTCTTCATAACTCAAGGGTAATCTCTTCACTCTTAATCCTCATCTTCTCAACAATATTTATTTCATCCTCATGCATGTCATGCTTTCATGATTGCATGTCCAAATTTTCACTCAAAAATTCTTAGAAAACCCTAGAAAAATCTTTTTAATATGAAACATGTTTTTATAAACTCATAATAACCCCTACTTTCATCTTATATGTTAGTATGTAAATGTTTAAGGGTATAGGACCCTTGCATGTTGATCTTATGACTTGGGGATGATGTTTTAATGAAAATAATAACTTGGTATGATTGAACATATGAAAATATAAATCTGGCAGCATGACCTTTAATGATTCGTGACCCCATATATTTTTATTAGAAACGTATTTTTAAAAAATCAATACATATTTGCAAAGAAGACTTTTAGGGCTTTAATTTGATATATAATATGTAATTATTTGGATAAGATTTACTGGGTTAAAACACCTCTCAAAGTAGGATCAAATTCTGACTGCGAAAATAAGAACATAATTGGTTGCATGATGATTTTATATAGGATTTTGAAAGTTAAATTCTTTATAAAATTTTTTGGGTTGATAATGAAGTATAAATAAATTTTTTTTGAAGTTTTGGAATTTTTACATATGTATATGAAGATAAACAATTTCATAAAGTTACATATTGGTGAAATTGGATTTCTGGAAAAATCCTGTGCAAACAGAGGCAGTGTTTGATTTTTAATAAATTAATGCCATTGAATTTTTACATGGTACCAACTTCACTGTTTTGATAAGTGAGTTGGGTACTTTCAATTAAATTTTCAAAAATTTTAAAGGTCATTTGAGTGATCATTTAAAATTTAAACTCACTGCTGTTCTGAAAATGCTTTTATAAAAGAATTCATCCTAATTTTTGAATGAAAAATATGATTTTAAAAATAATATCTTTTAACCTGATCAAGTAAAGATTTTTGGTATAAAACGGACTATAAACAAGTGTTAATGTAAAGATAAGATGATTTTTTATTTAACTTAGGTTATGTGCTTGATTCTTAGGCTTGCGATACGTTACGAGCAAAGGAGGTTCGCTTTGGGAACCGTGGAAAAAAAGACTTTTCTACCCTTCAAGCCAGGTAAGGGGAGACTGCCTGAGGGATGCTCTTTATGATAACTACATGTTGTTTGTGATTGATTTTATGTGTGCTTGCCGAGTCTTGATTGGTGGCTTAAGTTGTCTGCTTGATCTGATAACATTTTTAAATTTTTATGTTTGATTGATTATATATGTGAATATAGTTGATGCATGATTTATCTGTTATGAAACTGTTTGGTTGATTGCCTGGAAAGCCTAACATTGGTTAGAGCTCAATTAATAATCAAAGATAAAACCTTTAAGAAAACTATATGAAGAATATCAAAAATAAAATTTTTGTTGAAGAAATATTTTGGTAAAAGAGAAAGTAAATTATCCTTTCAAAATCTGATTGGAATTTAAGAATTTAAAAATATTTTCTTTATGAAGAAAAAATTATGTGAAGATTTAAATGATTTTATCATAAATAAAAAAAATTAACTTTTGAAAATATTTTATGGTGAAAGACCATAAAGAAAAACAAGTTTATTTTTAAGATTTTCAAAGATTTACTTTAAAAGTTTCAAATATTTTCAGAAAGAGAAAGTTTCAAAATAAAATAGATTTTTGGAAAAGAAATAAATTTTCTATAACTCGAAGTTTTTAAAAAATGAATTTCAAATGAAAAAGTTTTTCTTTTTCCAAAAGTTTTACTCATCGAAAATATTCTGATACCTTGGATAAATTACGAAGGTTTTGCTTTGTATTTGTGTTTTCACTGAATGAAAAATAACATTGAAAAGTGAACCTAGTAATCGAGACGTTGGGACACAGCGACACCCAAAACCCGGCATCACATGGTTACCCAATTGCGGAAATAAAAATGATTACAATGCTAGTTATTTTCGGAAAATGACATTTTCTCGATGGATAAGTACACTAAAATGGTAGTGATTTTTTTTTTGTTTGAAAGGATAATTGAAATAAGAGTGATGAACACTCAGACATGAATTGAAGACAATATATATATATATATTCATAACATGTCCTAGTGAGACCCAAGTTCTAGTGCATAAGCTAGGGCCTTATCAACGGCCATTGCAAGAGTTAGAAATCTAGAAGATACAACCGAAAAGAGAGTAAGCAAAAACACGGGCAAAGAGGGTCCGGAACCACATCACAAAAGTGACTCAAGAAAGTCAGAAGACGGAAGACTATTCACAAAACGTTCCAAATTGGTCACTGACACTGGCTACAAGCAGGGTCTCCACAAAAACTCCCATGAGACGAGACATCAGGTAATGGGTCTATGACGCCGTCGCCCTCATCCACGGAATCGTCGTCATCGTCATGATCTAGAACGTAATACTCAGGCTCATCCTCCTCCATGATCTCATAGAAGGCCTCATCGGAATCCCCCTCAGGGTCCTCCTCGGGATCCTCCTCAGGGTTCTCCTCGATAGGTGCTTCCTGCTCGACGTCTAGAGGTGGTAGCTCGTGTAGTAGTCCGTTAACTTGCAGTGCGTGAAGGTAGTACCAAGTCAGAGGCAGAGCAACTCTCCTAGTCTCCACGGTTTGGCTCCTACGAATCGGGTCTCCGTCAGCATTCAAATTAGTGGTGGAGATTGATCCGTGGTACGTAGTAGACGTCGGCCCCGGATGAATCTGCCATGCCCCGGCGTTCCCCGCGTCGTCGAAGACCTTAGTCTTTGACATCATCGGCACAAGAGGGATGTTGGGATCCATCTGAGCTCATATATATACGGCGATACCAAAAAGGAAGGGGAGAATAACAAGCAGAAATGAAAGAGTGAGATACCGACAACGGATATATCGCACAACAACCATATAGATGATACATACAACACATTGGCATATTAACATTTAAAACATTATTTATAGGTAACAACAACAAGTATTATTTCAGTGGGTCTCATACCCGAATCAATCAGCTTTATAAAGATAATGCATGACACATCAATCATCAGGCACTAAACTTAATCTCATGAGATATCATCACTGTTTTATCATTAAGAAATAAAGAGTTGATCAGGCTCGTATGCCGCATTGGAAAGTTGTCTCCGTCACCTCATGTACCCGGATCAACATCATCACGAATCCCTTATCAACGGCCATCCGGATGTATACATCATCGAACACCACTTCTTAAGCGGGTATTCGGTAACTCAAGCACGTCTGCTAAGGGGAAATGCATATGAATAAAAGACTTTTCATTATCAAGACTTTTCTTTGTGTTCACTCTTTTCCATTGTCGAAGCCCAAAGCTAACGACTATTCACAATTTTCATCACTTGAAAATCAATAACACAGGACGCGCATTACGAGTGCTCAATCACAATACCTTAGACCGATGCCGCAGTCCAAGGTTGTCGTCGTAGAAACAATTATAATTTTATCCATGTTTTTTTCAACATGATAAGCACTCCTAGTCATAATAACGAAATTAGGACACACAGTCCTCAATTCCAAGATTAGGACTCCTAGCCCATAATATCACGATTAGGACCCTTGGTCCATAATTCTTGACACGGATCCCAGATCGTGTGCATATAACTGAATGCTAGAGGCGACGTCTCGTGAACTAGATTCTCTTTCACATGTGCTTACTTTTCGCTCTGTTAAAATCAAAATCCAAACCAAAACCTCGGTCACTTATCCAAGTAACTGGAACGTTTCTAAATCATTTAGGAGAAAATCTTTTCCTTTACAAACTCTTTTATAAAACAATTAGGAAATTCGTTTGCTTTTGAAATCCTTGATGGAATAAAGTCAAATATTTCCAAAGGAGCTAGTTTTTCCTTCATAAAACACATAGTTCGAAAAAGGTTTTCTCTTGGACAAACTTTGGATCATAAAAAGGTAGTTTCTATTGACTTAAAAACACTTCAACGTTTCTTTTCAAAACAAGAAACTTATTCTCTTGAAGTAAGCGTTTTAAACAAGGAACTTTTATAAATGAAACCAATACTTTCAAAGTTCTATTCAAGGCTTATTAAGGCTTTTAATCCTTATAATCATTGAGCACATACTCAAGCCCAGCTTCTCAAACTTCAATCAACAATAATATATTCTCAACAATAATATCACAGTTAACGACAGTTCATCACATATATACAACTCACAATACTTTAAGGCAATTAATAATCAACTTCAAGTAATAATCACAATAGTTCAAGTAAACAAGTCATTCAAGTATTTGCTCCATATAATAATAATATTCAAATCAATCAAGTAAACACATACACACATGCATATAGTCATTGAATATCCCTAGGCAATCCCCCTTACCTTCCGTGAAGGTAAGGAGATTGGATGCTTGAAGAGAAATTGATAGTGTGATTTTACATCATGTTTTCTGTACACTTTTGCATGCATTTTTTCATATAGATTAGGCATTCTTTATTTTATTTTTAGTTAGTTTTCCCTTGGAACGGATAAGGCGGTGTTGTGGTGTTGTTTTGCAGAAATTAAAGATAAAATGCCCAAAATGAGCCATGATGGAGCCTGGATTAAGTTGGAGCTTTAAAAATGAAGAAAGGATAGCATAAATCAAGAGTGAATTATGATTTGGAATCTCAAGTGGCATTTGAGAGAGGTTCAACGTGAAAGTTAAGGTTGCTGGATGAGAAAAAAATAAAGAGTATGGAATGGAAAAGTTTAACAGCTGCGTTACTAATGTGGAAGATTGAAATGGGACAGTTATGTGAATAAAAATAAAGATAAGGCAGTAATGAAAAGTAACAGACAAAGAAGGAATTGTTGGTTTATGACAATTGAAATCAATTAGTCCAAAGGGGTCCACGTTAATTAAGGCTAAAGAGAAGACAAAGTGATTTGCAATGTGAAAGTGAGAATAGAAAAGTAACGTGAATCAAGGAAATAAACGCCAAGCAACATGAATTAAATGCACAAGGGACCCGCATGAGAAATCAAAAGATGCAGATTGAGAAATCAAAGATTAAAAATCTGGAATTTATTGCTAGATGGATACAAAAGACCAAGGGGCAGCGTCAGTTATGACAAGGAGGCCAAAAGGCAGCACCATTGAAAGAGATATAATTCTCTCAGAGACTTGGACAGAGGGAGATATTATTCTCTCAGAGAGAGACCAGGAGGGGCGTGATTTTCTTGAGTCAGAGGCAGCTTATGGAGGATTGCTCCCATGGAATCCCTTCTTTCCTTCATCTATGTTTCTTTGTATTCTCTTTTTATGAGTAGTTAAATCCCTGTTGTTGGGATTAGATGTAGCCAACTGATTATCATGTATTTATCTTGACTGATTATTCTATGTTCATGTCTTCATATTAGTGATTAATTTTATTTGCTTAATGCTTGTTGTGGCTAGCACCCCCATGACTCGATTTGTGTTTTGGTATGCAATGGGGACGTTCGTATCATAACCGGAATTGAATTTAATCACCTAGTAACCCTTTCATCTAGGAATGGAGTTAGGTTTATTAGTAATCACATGATCCCTAATATTAATGCAAATTCATTAATCTAGGCCACCTAAGGAATTAGGGTCTATTAGTGGATTTAGGCTCTTGCCATCCGAGGAATCGGGGTTTGAGTAATTTAGTGGATTGATTTTAATATCTGAAGCATGAATGGGAGGTATCTAGTCCTGATAGTACATGAGACAGATGTTTGGTGAAGTCTGGTCCCAACATATCATTTCTGCACTCCAAGTGTTCGATAAAAAGACAAAAATATTTTATTTCTTTTCTTTTGTTTATTTTGAATTCTCTTGATTTCTCTATTTAGTCTAGATAGTTTCCGAGTTTGTGAATTGGTAGTTGACATCCAATCCCCGTGGATACGATAAACCGGTCTTACCACCGTATTACTTGCACGACTGGGTATACTTGCCCAGATTCGTCAACAAGTTTTTGGCGCCGTTGCCGGGGACTGCGTCTCAATATTAGCATACCCATTTCGGTTACTAATTTAGGCAAAAATTTTCTGTATAATCTGTTTTCTGCAGTAATTTTCCTTACCATTTCTTTGTCATTTTTATTTTCTTTTTCTGTTTTGTTTTTTTTTGTCAATTTTCTAGTGTGTTTTCTTTGTCAATTTTTTTAGTGTGTTTCTTTGTTGTGTGCTAACCTTTACTACTAACAATCTTGTTTGCTAGACTGTTTTTGTATGCGAGGTACTATTCCAGCTGACCAACTCCTATACGATCCAGAAATTGAAAGAACAGCTAGGAAGAATAGGAGGCAAGCAAGACAGCAGAATTTGTTAGAGCAACAAGGAGAAGACCAAGAGACTTCCATCTCTCAAGTTTGTCAAGAAGAACTTAGAATGGCAGGGAATGGTGAAGGTACTCCTCCACCACCACGGAGGACACTTGGTGACTACACCAATACAAATTTCAACAGGCATGTCACTAGTATAGTGAGACCTCTGGTGAACTCCAACAATTTTGAACTCAAGCCAAATCTCATCAACATGGTTTCACAAAATCAGTTTGCTGGGTTGGAGAAGGAAGATCCTAACAGTCATATTTCCACTTTCCTGGAATTGTGTGATACAGTGAAGATAAATGGTGCCTCTGATGATGCAATTCGACTGAGATTGTTTCCTTTTTCTTTAAGAGATAGAGCCAAGTCTTGGCTCCAGTCACAACCAAGGGGGAGTTTCACTACATGGGACAACTTAGAAGAAAAGTTCTTGGCAAGGTTCTTCCCCACCTGAAGATTTGTAAAGGCAAGGGGTGACATTATAAGCTTTGCTCAGCAAGAAGGTGAGACTCTTCATGACGCCTGGGAAAGGTTCAAGGAATTGCTTCGGAGATGCCCAAACCATGGTTTTGATGATCTTACCCAGATGCAAACATTCTGTAACGGATTGAGGCCATCAACCAGGTACATGTTGGATGCCTCAGCTGGAGGTTCAATGAATACAAAGACAGCAGAAGAAGCCTTGACTTTGATAGAAGCAATGGCCTCTAATGATTACTTGATGCATCATGATCGGGGTCCCACCCAAAGAAGGGGAGTGTTGGAGCTAGATTCACAAACTGCATTATTGGCTCAGAACAAGATCATGACACAACAATTGGAGTCTCTTACCAAACAACTAGCTCAACTCCCACAACAACTCCAATCTGTTCAAGGGACAACCATGCCACACCAACAGTGCGAGATGTGATTTCTGTGGAGGTGATCATGAGAATGGAAGATGTGAGGCACCACCTAGTTCCCATGAAGAAGTCAATTATATGGGGAACTATGGGCGACAAGGCAACAACCAAGGGTGGAGGAATCAACCAAATTTTGGTTGGAATCAAGATGCCGGGCAAACAAGCAAACCTCCTCCTACACAACCGCTTCAAGATCGGGTTTCTATTCTAGAAAACACACTTAATCAGTTTATGCAGTTGTCCATGACAAACCAGAAAAATACCGATGCTTCTCTAAAGAATTTGGAGGTTCAAGTTGGCCAAATTGCAAAGCACCTAGCCGAGCAAACTAGCAGCGGTTTTTCTGGTAACACTCAACCTAATCCGAAGGAGAATTGCAATGCTATTGTGTTGAGGAGTGGAAAAAGTATTGAAAATGTGGCCGGTGAACCTTTGGTGAAGAATCAGAATGTTGATGGGAAAACAGAATTGAGTGCAGAAGAAAAAGAAGAAAACGGTCAAGATGTTATAGTTGAGAAAGAAGAAAAGGGCAGTGCACAAGACAAGAGGGAGAAGCTAGTAGATGAGAATTCAATTTTGAGGAAGACTAAAAGTCAGCTTTTGAAAGATTGGGACAAGCCTCGAGTGATTCCCTCTTATGTGAAGTTGCCATACCCTCATTTGACCAAGAAAAAGGAGAAAGATGAACAGTTTGCCAAGTTTCTTGATATTTTCAAGAGGTTGCAGATCAATATCCCTTTTGCTGAAGCACTTGAGCAGATGCCCCATTATGCAAAATTTATGAAAGAACTGCTCACAAAGAAAAGAAAGATTAAAGAAGGCAAAACTGTTGCCTTAACTGAGGAGTACAGTGCGATACTGCAAAGGAAGCTACCTCCGAAGCTGAAAGATCCTGGGAGTTTTACAATCCCTTGCACTATTGGGAATGTGTCTATCAGGAAGGCCTTATGTGACTTGGGAGCAAGTGTCAACTTGATGCCGCTTTCCATGTTGAAAAAGCTTGGGGTGATTTGATAGTGTGATTTTATATCATATTTTATGTACACTTTTGCATGCATTTTTCATATAGATTAGGCATTCTTTATTTGATTTTAGTTAGATTTTTCCCTTGGAACGGGTGAAGCAGTGTTGTGGTGTTGTTTTGCAGGAATTCATGATTAAATGCCCAAGGTTTGGCCATGATGAAGATTGGATGATTTAGAGCCTTAAAAGTGAAGAAAATGACCCAAACAGAGCCCATCACGGCCTAGCCGTGATGCCATCACGACCATGATCGAGCAAAACTGAAAAGGCAGAAAGGCTGAAGTCAGAGTCTGTCACGGCCTAGCCGTGATGTACATCACGGCCGTGACCCAAAACCACCACAAGTCAGAATCCATCACGGCTTGGCCGTGATGGAGATCACAGGCGTGAACAGAGGGCTCGCGACGCGAGCAAAGTCTCGCCTCGCGAGATACTAAAAGTCGCCAAAACTGCCAGAGACAGAATCCGTCACGGCCTGGCCGTGATGGCCATCACGGCCGTGACGCGCAGCAGGTCTATTTAAAGAAACGCAGCAGACAGAACTGGGGGAGTTTTTTGGAGCAGAGAAAAGGAGGCAGCGCAGAGAAACCCTAGGGGACGATTCTTGGTGATTGTGGTGGCTGGGTTCATCCTTCCATGGAGTGTTTCCCTTCTTCCATCTTAGTATCTTTCCTTTTCCCTTCTCCTTTGATGATGTGTAACTAAACTCCCATTGTTGGGGTTAGGGTAGCCATTTCTGATTTCTCATGTATATGACTTGATATTGCAATATGGTTTTTACTTCATTATTGAGTGATTGATTCTCTGTGCTTAATGCTTGTTGTGGCTAGCACCCCCATGACTTGATATGTGTTTTGGTATGCAATGGGGACGTTCGTATCATAACCGGAATTGAGATTAATCACCTGATAAGTCTTGTATCTAGGAATGGAACTAGGCTTATTAGCAATCGTGTAATCCCTAACCATAATGCAATTTCATTAATCTAGGCCACCTAAGGAATTAGGGTCTATTAGTGGAGTTAGGCTCTTGCCATCCGAGGGATCGGGGTTTGAGTAATTTAGTGGATTGGTTGTCATAATTGAAGTAGAAACTGTTTGTGGCTCATTTCATTGCATGAGAATGAAGTTTGGTGAACCTAATCCCAACATCTTTTATCATACTTAAAACCCATCTTTTATTGCCTTCCAAGTGTTTGAGAAAAGTACAAAAAGAGTTTGTTTTTCTTATGTTGTTAGTTCTAGCTTTTGTTAGTTTAGAACTCTCTTCAATCCAAGAATCCGCTTAGATAGTAATTGGTTTGGTAAGTGTTAGTACTTGTAGCAGTCCCCGTGGATACGATAAACCGGTCTTACCACCGTATTACTTGCATGACTGGGTATACTTGCTCAGAACCGTCAACAGATATACCATGAACGTCCTTGTTTTCTCCGTGATGGAAGTCTAAGGTTATGAACACAAAATCATAAGTTAAAATCAACCAAGAACACTAACCCACAAGGTATTAGGTTCGGCCAAGACAATAAATTAGGGTTAGAGATCCCCAAAAATTATACAACTTATGGATTTATGATCATTAAGTGTTAGGAGTTCATAAACAATGATCATTTAATAAAGTTGAATTAAAATCCCACTAAGTTATAAACTTAGGGTATTCGGCCAAGGCTAGTAAAATAGACCAGCATTCACTAAACTTTCCAATCTCTTAGGTTTAGCATCCATATGTATTAAGGAGCTCAAAACCATGATCATCTTGGAAAACAATGGAAACTTAAACATTCCAATCTCTTAGACTTAGCATCCAAATATCTTATGGATCTCAAGTCCATGATCATTTTGGGAAAAAAAAACTCAAACATCCTAGCACCTAAACACTGAGTTTTGGCCATCATAGGATGATGAGGAAAATATTCTTTGTTTAATAACAACTCTTAGGTTTAGAATCACAAGGTATTATGAGTTCTAAATCCATGATCATACTTGGAAAGTCGAAACATAGTATCCTAGGCCTACTTATTCATATTTTTGGCCATCATAGGAACAAGTAATCAAACCTTCCAAGATTTATAGATTTAAGATCAAGGAATAGTTAGAAACTCAAACACATGATCATATTCCAAAAGTTGAAACAAAACCCACCTATACCATATTGCATGGTTTCGGCCTCCTTAGAAAGAATGGGTTAGGGAGCTTTGTTTTATAACCTTTTAGTATGTGAAAATACAAGTAAATACAAGACTATAGGAAGTGGTTTCAACTCAAAAGGAATTTTCTACCATTTTTAAGAGATTTTAGAAGTTTAAAGCTTAATAAGAACACATAACACAAATAATGAAATAAAATGATAAACTTGTAAAGAAATTTATATGAGAGCATTACCCTTAACAAGAGGAAGAACTTTAATGAAGAACACAAGTGCAAAAGACAAATAAAAATGCAAGCTTTAAGTAGTTGAAAAGGAAGAAGATGATAAAGTAATATAAGAGTAATGAAGTCATGAAGAAGAAAAGTGGTGAAGTGTAAATGAAAGGGGTATATATAGGGGGAGGGGGAGAGGCTCACGGCCATGAGGAAGAAGAGAGGAGAATGGAGTGGCTTGTTGAGTAAGTTTGGGAGTTAAGGCTTGATGGGATAGAAGGAGGAGAGAGAAATAAATTTTGGATTAGAATAGTATTATAATTTGAAAAGTGTAATGATTATACTTTTGGAGTGTGTCATAAACTCTTCCATCATGTTTCTTCACTCCTTTTGTGTTCACTAATCTGCTCCATTGTGTATCCGGTTGCACTTCTGGTCGTAGTTTTCCGACGTTTTCGCCCGAATAAAATATTTTATTTTATTTTCGAACGAAAATTTTCAAAATCGCCAAACCCCCACAAAACATCACCAAAACATCAACCGATTCGTTCACGGGTCAAAATTATGTTTTCTGCACAGTAAACTTGTACCGGCAGGGAAACGCAGACCGGCTTCCGTCTGAATTTTCAAACGAAATTTTTACCGTGAGTTCATATGATATAACAACATTAGAAAATGATTTTAGTTTAATAAAAATCATCCTCTGATTTTAATCTAAAAAATAACACATTTAAATATGTATTTACTGCTACAGAAAGCATAGGAAAAACAGGGTGTTACAGACACTAGTGTTTCTATAGTAAAAAGCACGTGGATCTATGATCCGTATCACGATGTTGTGGACTGTGTGTCCTATATACATTGTTGTGGATTGTGTGTCCTATATATGTTGTTGTGGACTGTGTGTCCTATATGCGTTGTTATGGACTATGTGTCCTACATATGTTGTTGTGGACTGTGTGTCCTACATACATTATAGTGGACTATGTGTCCCATATACATCGTGATGAACGTGGTTAAAGGTGAATATTGTTTTCTACGACCACAAAGTCTAAGACTAGTGCACAAGTCTAGGACTGTTGTGATTGGACACTCGGACTAAAACGTCCTATGTTGACAATGAAAAGTTTTAAAACATAGAAAATAATTCATGGATGGTCGTGAGCCTTGAGACTCGATAGGGAAAGAATGAAACACAAAGAAAAGCTGCGAAAACAAAATATTTTACATGCATTATTCGGCAGACGTGCTTATGTTGACCATTGTACCTTAACGGACAATGTTCCATATAAATTTGATCATTGTGCCTTAATGGACAATGTATCTTTATGGACAAATGTTCCAGTTATCAAGTTGACCATTGTGCCAGGATGTTTGGACAATGTACCATGTTTAAAGTTGACCATTGTGCCAGGATGTTTGGACAGTGTGCCATGTTTAAAGTTGGCCATTGTGCCAGGAGTTTGGACAATATGCCATGTTTAAGTTGACCGTTGTTTCTTTCGTTGACAATGTGCCATGTAAGAGCCTGATTAGCTCAAACAAAAAGAAGTTTGGGATCTTTGGAGATTAGGATGGATGCTGATTATAGAAGTGTCATGCATTTTTTCAAAAACGACGATGATTATTGAATGTTATGCTCATTTATGAAAATCTTGTGTTGAATATGAATATTTATTTGTATATGATGTTCCTGTGTGTGTGCATGTAGTTATCGTAATTATTCCATATATTGGTATCTCACCCTTACAATATATCGGGTTTTCCCTGGTTCTTCGTTGATGTACCTTGGTACACGAGGGCAGGTGGTGTCGAGAAGCTCCTAACCTCACTTGGGGACATTAATCCTGATCCTTGAAGAGGTGGGTGATTGTTATAGTGGTGATAACTATGGAGTTCTTTCCAGTAGATGTCTATTAGAATGACCATCTTAGGATGTTTTCTTTGGGTTGGGGGTTTCCGAGAAAGTTATTATAAGTGGTCCTAAAGAATCTTGTATGATTTAAAATTTTCAGTATGAAGAACTATTTCAGGAAAAATTTATATGTTGTGGTATTTTGATTCATAAATAAATCAATTTGTGTGTTATTAAATATGATGTAACTATACTTTTGTGATATGTGTATCATTTTCCCGAAGCGTACCTCAAAAGAAAAAAAAATTTACCCCCATTTTCAGACTTATGAAAAATATTAGAAGTTATTTCCGAAAACAACCAGCAGACTTTCCTTTAATTTTATTTCCGCAAGTGTCTACGGAGTAATGCCCAAGGGGGTGTTACACCTTACATTGATTTTCGTATTATTTTCACTCTTACTTGGTGAGTTACCACTACTACTCTAACTAATCTTCAAACTCCATTTCTTTCAAACTCCAGTGGAAGCCATTAATTGTTATTTTTTTGTCAATCACTACAACAGATCCGCGTGTGCGACACCCCTTCTTGGGTCATCACATAGTTACCCAAATGTGAAAAATAAAATTATAATTCGTTGGTTACTTTCGGAAAATAATCTTTTATAACACTTTTCTTAAAACAAAAATAGTGGTGAAAATTTTCCTTTTCTTCGACATACATAACTCTGTCACAAAAATAACCATATACGGGTATATATATATATATATATATATAGAAAGCATCATACAACTATACTGCATCATATTATTTTCACATCTAGACCTTTATCCATATAGGTCCTTTAGGGAAAAAAACAACATAAGATATCATTATACATTATTGGAAACAGAAAACGTCTTAATTCAAAAGAATGACTCTCTAAAGCCAGACATAAAGATCTTTGAACTCCAAAAAAGATTATAAACCAACCTAATGCTCTAGTTGAGCTGGTCACTCTATACGACACCTACTAAGAAGACTCTAGAGGTCATTCTTAAAATCCACGACCGCTTTAAAGGTCAGGCCTAAAGATCCTCGAATGTGCCAGGGGCATCTCCAGGTCCACCTATACTCAGATAGAATATATTCCACAAGTAGAGAGACCGACAAGAAAATATGCAAGAGTGAGAAACCAATATATGGATTTAACACGACAACTACATGCCCAACACAAAAGAAAACAGATAAACATATACATGTTCATTATAACATAAGCATTCATATCAAAGCAAACAGTTTATCAATGGGTTTCACACCTCAAACATCATCATTTGAACACTATGCATGAACACTTCATATACATCATCTAAATTCATACTTAATCTCCGGAGCTACAAACACCAAAAAAATGAGCTGATCAGGCTCGATTGCCAAATAGGGCACGCCTTCTTGAATACCTTTCCATTAAGATATCCAGGTTCGCCTTCTGGAATACCTTGTCTACTGAGATACCCAGATTCGCCTTCTTGAATATCTTACCCTTTAAGCTATTCAGATTCGCCTTCTTGAATACCTTATCTACTAAGATACCCAGATTCACCTTCGCCTTCTTGAATACCTTATCTACTAATATACCCAGATTCACATCCGCCTTCTTGAATACCTTACCCTTTAAGCTATTTAGATTCACCTTCTGGAATACCTTCTCTCTTAAGATTTACAGATTAACGCCCTTGACATGTCTACCAAGTAAATGCATGTAAAACCTTTTGTTCCTAACACCTTAATTAGGATACGAAATACAAAGGATACTATGTCCATAACGCCTTAAGAATACTAAGAAACCGTTTTTCGTTTAAAACAAAACTGCATAACGTGTCTAAGTTGTCAATAATAACTCCATTAAGGAAAACTCGTTTATAGAAAACCATTCAAATCTAATTGAAAATCTCTTTATAAAATCATCAAATAAAACTTTTTTCTGAAAAACTTTACTTCTCAAGAAGAGAGTCACATAGACTAAATCTTGGTTTAAAATAAAGGCTGCCATTTTAAAATTACTTGCTATAAATATTTTTCTGAATTGCCGTCGTCTAGCATTTTAAAATCCTTTAAGTCAAAACTTGATCTTTTCCACTTAAACAATTTTTTAAAATCATCATTAAGTTATTTTAGAAGATCAATTTCATAAAATAACTTTTTATAATATATTGGATTTATCCACATAAAAAATAACAGTACAAAAATAATTTCACGGTTACGTCCTCACAGTAACTCATAGGTCACTCTTACACCGATAAATCATTAAAATAGTGATATTTTAAACTTTTTTTCTCATTTTCAACCAACCAAAAACCTAAGTAATATTATATTACTATTTCTCATCAATTAAAACTCTTTATCCCGTAAAACGTTTTAACACTTTGAACCTCATTACTAACTAAGCACTGACCACTGTCAGGCTTTTCAATCCACAAACAGCATCAACAATATTATAGCAATTAACCCAGGAAGATCATGCATCAAAAAACTGTAATACATAACTGCAAATAGATCATTCAAGTTTGGTTTCACGAATGATTTCTCCGATTTGGATCCGGTCTCCTTCGCATAATTCAGGATAATCAACTAAGATTTATCCTTCACAACAAATAAATCACAAATCAACAAATGAAACAACAAAACATCCTATTTGCTATGACTAAGCTTCGGCCATCATGTGTTAAGTTGGCTAGACATGCAAAAAAATTTCAAGTTCTTAGATTAATGATCCTAAGTACTTGAAACACATAAGTATGAATCAAAACTCAAAGATTGAAACAAAATATTTTCAACCTCTCTCAAGAACCCTAAGTCGACCAACGCAAAACCAATGAGCTAATCATGATAACATTTTGGAAGCTTTTGGATTAAGGATCCTAAGCATTAAGGATACATGATTAAGGATTTAAAACACAACAAATGAAACAAAATCTTCTATCTCTAAAAAGAGTAAGATTCGGTCAACACATAAAAATTTGGCTAGAGAATTTATATTAATTCAACAACATGGATTCATGATACATATGAACTACAAGTATGAAATCAAGCTTAACTTCTTAAGAAAATGAAACAAAATTTCCTCCACTCACACAAAGTGAGTTTCGACCATGCTTGGTTAATTGGGAAGGAAAATTTTGTTTGCATCAATCTCTTGGATTATGATAGTAGAGATGATAACTAACTCATAGAAATTGATTTCATATTTTTAGGATTTTTCTATGATTTTCTAGAGAATTTCAAAGTTTCTAGATCTAGAAATTGGAAAAGATGATTAAGGCTTTGAAATGGAAAACTTATTGAAGAACATGAACTTGATTGATGATGAGGAACAAATATCACCTCTTGGAATTTAGAAATATGCAAGAAATCAACCACTTGCTTCACAAAATGATGCTAGAAAGCTAATGAACTTATGAGTTTTCATGAACAAAAGGCAATAGGAAGAAAATGAAGGGTGATGGAGGGTATTTATAGGGGTGTGGGCTGCGCAAATAGGGACCAAGGAGAAAGGAATTCTTTTTTCATAAGGACCAGAGTGCAATATTGATTAAGGACCAATTTGCAAAACCTAAAAATTTTAAGGACCAATTTGCAATTTCCTTATAGTTTGTAATGATGGTGCCATGTGCATCGTAAATGCATTCACATGGTGACTCACCTTGTATGACTCATTGTCATTATCCGCTAGCGGCTCCCGGAAATCCCGTATTCAGCTCCATCGCTTACCCGATTAAGATATCACCTGGATAAAATATAATATTTCACTTTTTAGTGAAATATTTCAAAATAACCAAAAACGTTGGAAATTAAATAAAAACCTTAAGTTTTTCATTCACGAGTCAAAATTAGGTCTTCTGATCAGTATAATTATACTGCCAGTGAAATTCACAGACCGGGTTTCGCATGACTTTTCAACCTAAATTTTAATCGTAACTCTCTACCGTTAAGCAGAGTGTAAATAAGGTTCCGGTTAATTAAATAAATTTTCTAAGTATCAGATAAAAATATAAAAATATTTATATAAATTTCTGATATTAGAAAACAGAAAAACTCGGGGTGTTACAGCATGCTTATATGACGCACCTTTAATAGAGTTTATTAGTTTATTCACGATTTGAGAATTCTAGTTGTTTCCTCTCTTTTTTTATTCATTAATTTAACATATCAAATAGAACGATATGATTGAAGATTTCAAATTATATCTCAGTTAAACTGTCCTAAAAAAAATTAATACTTTTTATCACACACCACCAACACCCTACATTTTTTTTCTTAATTTTAATTTCTTATGATATAATTCATTTGTTATATCATAAGAATTTTATAAATATTAAGCTCAGTTTCATCATTTTTTGCAATGCTTGATTCAAAAAAAATATACTATTTTGCTATATATATGATATTATTTTATGGTAATTTAATATATATATAGAGAGAGAGAGTGTAACACCCCGGTTTTTACTATTCTTCAACAATAGTAAATATCTGTATATGTTTATTTTATTTTTTTTACGTGACTTGGTTTGAGTAATTTTAATTACTCATTTAAAATTTATTTTTGAGTGCGATAATACTGTCTTATGTCAGTGTATGCACGATTACTAGACAATAATATTATGTTATTGTCACTGCCAGTTTTTATTTAGAAAAATATTTCAAATGATATGATTGAAAGAAATTTAGTATATATTTTACTCTATTGAATTTTAGATTTAAAAATAAATTGGTTTGACATTAATCGAAGGTTAAATGTTGGACGTAGATTTTCTTAGTTAATCAATTCAACTATCAATCTCTACTGTATTTCAAATTTTGAAACTATATATTTGTCACCCTTTATTTTTAGATTCAAAAACTAAAAACATGTTTATTTTTAGGCTTAATATTTGTCACTCATTTTGTACCCACTAATACAAAAATCAGATTTTCTCTCTCCTATTTCTATCTAAAACCCGATCCCCACCCTCCTCCCCCCCCCCCCCCTCGCTCTTCTCTTTTCTTTCTCTGCTACCTTCTGCCTCCCTCACACCATCCAAACTCCATCCTCCCTCCTTTGCTTCGATCGGCACCGCCCTTGCACCACCACCGGATGCTGTTCGGAGTCATGCCACCTCTGCTCGCCTCCGGTTCGCTCTACTCAGGTCGCCTCCCCTGCTTGCGTGCCCTCCTCCATCTCCGTCACACAAACCGCCATTCCAGTAGCGGTAAGCTCCGGTCGCCACCCCTTTCATGGTTGTTTCTACCTTCTTTGTCACTTAGACCTCCCTTATCTTCTTCCTTAATGCTAGTTCTCTTTTGTTTTGGTTGGGTTGTCACAGTGATGAGTCACCATTGCTGCCGTCGCGTCTGGGCCGCCTGCCACAGTGCCGACCAGTTTAGCCGCCACCATGTCCCTCTCCTTCTTCATCTTGGGTGAGTTCTTCACCATAACCTCATCTAGTTGAAAACCCCCAAATTTAATTTGGAAACCCTAACCCTAGCACTTTCATTTCATACTGTGAGTTGAAATTAAAGCTTGTTTTGTGCAATTGGGACTATCTATTGATAAATTCCAAGGCCAATTTCATATTCCTATGAGCAAATATCATTTTGCCCAATTTCACTAAAACCCCAAATTCCCCAATTTGAAACATTAGTCAAATTATGTTGATTTCTCAAATTGGATTATGTTTTAATGTAATTAAAGTTGTTAATTTATGATTCCCTAGCCTAATTTCATATTGATTTAATCAAATTTGGTTGTTCCCAAATTCCTAGTGAACTCTAAAACTCCAATCGGTTTTTAAGTGAAAAATCAATATTGTTTCCATAGTTGAATCAATTAATTAAGTTGTACAAACTTATGCTTTGTAATGGTAAGTCTCTGATTTTTTTGTTGTGCTTGCTATTGGCTATGTTGATGGCCAATTTTCATCTATGTGGATGTGACTGTTATGGTTGGAGGAGCAGAGGATATATTTTTGGAGCTATCACGAAGTTGTTATAAGCATTGTGAAGTGTTAGAGGAACCCAAAATGAGTGATCCTTCTCTTGTCTTCAAAGGTAAGGGGAGATTACCTGAGGGATTTTCTGTAACACCATGTATTTCACTGTTTTAAATAACAGTAATACATATAAATATGTTTATAAATTTATTAGAGTTTTAGAAAAAGATTTTAAATAAACGGAGTTTACCACTCAATTCTACTCGAATGTAGAAAGCTACGATTAAAAATTTAGGTTGGAAAGTCAAGCGAAACCCGGCCCGCGAATTCCATTGATAGTATAATTATACTGCTCAAAAGACCTAATTTTAATTCGTGAATGAAAGACTTGAGATTTTTATTTTATTTTCTACAATTATGTATTTTTAGAATTATTTCAGAAAATAAAATAAAATAATTTACGTTTTCGGGCAAAACACGTAATCGGGTAGACGATGGAGGGGATTTCGGAGTTCCCAAGAGCAGATAAAGAGTTTATCTTAGGATTTTGAGATGATTCATGGGTATGAATCATATTTTCAAGTCTAGAAGGTTCTACATGGTTAAAGTGAAAATTTATGAATTTTACGCTTAAATCCCTGAACTTTCTGTTAATTACCCTTTTGTCCCTGAGTTAGTTTCTAAGTTTTTTTCAAGTAAATTGGGCTAGAATATTTGTTCCCAATCTCTTAATGCACGTGTCTATGAAGCCCAAAAATTTCTAGTTCATGGATTAATTCCATAAAGCCTTGAAACTATACAAGTTTCCTATGTCATGATTAAGCTTAAATCTTTTAGTGGGCCCTACAAAAATGAATCCAAGACCAAATATAGTAGGCCCATGCGCAAGCCCATGAGGGAGAAGTGGCTGCCCTCATAATTGTTGGATGAGCCAAGAATGTTCTAGAATGTTCTACATTCTTCTACATTAATCTACAACATTCTCAAATCTTCTTCAACATTCTAGGGTTTTCTTAAAATATCTATGACAAAAATCAGCCAAAGTTAGTCAAGATAAGACCACATTTAATGTGGCAAATAGACATAATGACAATTTATTGTCAATTTTCAAACTAGTCCTTATACTTTTGGAATCTTTGCAAAATGGTCCCTGGGAATTATTTGCATTTCAATCCTTTAAACAAGACAAGTCATCCTCTCTAGATCCTTCCAAGATGGCGCCACCCATCTCTATAAATACTTTATCTCACATTTCACTTAGTTTCTATTGCCTTTTTGTTGAAAAAACCCTAAAGTTCATAAGTCCTTTAGTGTCAAGTTTGTGAAGCAAGTTCTTGGATTTCCTTTGTCATTGATCTTCAAGAGGTAAATCCTAATCTTCTTCCTTAATCATGCCTATGTTCTTGAATAAGTTTCTTGATTCAAAGTTTGTTTCATAGTTGTTCATCACTTTCAAGTTTCTAAGTCTTGAACTTTGAAAAGTCATAATAAATTCTAGAAAAATCTCATGATGATGAAACCACTTTCTATATTCTTGATATCATGCATATTATCTAAATCCAAGAGCATGATGTAATCAAAAAATTTCTTTCCTAAAAACCTAGCCTTGGCCGAATCTATTAGAATAGGTTTGGTGGAGTTTTGTTCATGTGTTGTCATGTATGATCATGTATTCTATATGACATGTATGTCTACACACTCTAATCCATGTTAGTTTATTAAAATGAAAATATTTACTCAAAAATCTCTATGTTGGCCGAACCCTAAGTGGGTGAGATTTGATGAGTTTTTGTTCAAAGTTTTCATTAATGATCTTAGAAATCAAGCTATTAGTATGTATGCTTAATAATTCCAAGTTGGTTTATTAAACTAAGAACCCTAGCCTTATGAACATGTTGAGGCTGAATCTTGGTATAGAAGAGTTAGGAAGTTTTGAGTTTGAAATTTAGTTGTTTAGTCACAAATCTATGATATAGGTTAATTAAGGACTATTAATCCATGACTTCATCATGATTAGGAATTTTAGTTAACTACAAAACCCTAGAAGCCGTGACCATGTAATAGGGTTTTGGATGTTTTTAGTTTCTTGATTTGTAATTATTTGATTATAATGGTTGAAGGTTAAGTATAAAGCGGTGTACGTGAGTTTCCGGCTTCCGACGAATTTAATTCAAGTTGTTGTGGATCTTCATGAGGTAAGAGGGGTTGCTTGACGGATTATTTCGATGACCATATGTCCATGTTTGTGGTTTGTATACATTGTTTATGTGGTTGTGGTGTCTGGTCTGTTTTGTTTGGCTATGTGTTTCTAGCTGTTTATCTGTGTTTCGGTTGTTTCTCCGCTTATAATTTATTTAATTATCTGCAGTAGTATATTATATTGCTATGATGCATGATCTGCCTGGTGATATAATTATGATGTTGTTGGATGTTGTTTGTGAGGCCTGACAATGGTCAGTGCACAACCGATTAATCAGATAAAAGATTTAATAAGGTGTGAAAATTATATTCAATGTTTTATGGGAAATGTTGGAATATAATCATGGTGGAAAATATTACTTTGGAAAAAAAATATGAGTTTTTGAGAAATATTATTATTTTAATGATTTATTAGTGTAAAAGTAATTTATGAGTCACGGAAAGAGCGTAATCGTGAAATTTTTTTAGTACTGCTGATTTTTACGTAAGAAATTATGTAATATTATAAAAAGTTATTTTGTGAAATTAATATTCGAAAATAATTTAAAAAAATAAAAATAAAAATAAAAATAAAATAATAATAATATAATAAAAAATTATAAAAGTCAAAGTTTGACTTTAAAAACATTTTCTTGGAAAATGATAAATGACGGCAAGTTTTGAAATTATTTACAGTGAAAGTTTAAAAAAACAGCAATACTTATTTTAAGAAGAAATTTAATCTGAATTGATTTAATTTTTAGAGTTGAAGTTCAATAAAAGAGTTCTTGACGATTTGACGTTTTATAAACGAATTTCAAGCAGAAAGGGTTTTCGGTAAATGAGTTTTACTTAATTATGTAAAGGATGATATGGAACTTAATAACCGAGACGTCGGGGTATTAAGGTTCGTTGTGTTGTAGACTGGGTATCTACTTAAAGAAGTTAAAACATTTTGAGATGTTTTCTATTACCACGAACCTAAGACTGATTGCAAGGTCTAAGGGCTTCGTGATTGAGCACTCGGACTTTGAGGTCCTGTGTTGTTAATAAAAGTTGTGAAGATGTTCAAACGACGATGCTTTTAAGAGCATTCGATGTTTTAAAATGATGATGTGTTGTAAGCTTTTGAGAGCTTTGACAAATAAAGATATAGCACAAAGAAAAGTGTCGAGAACAAAATGTTTTCTTGCATGTATTTGGCAGACGTGCCACGATCAAACGAGTGATTACCTTGCGGCGTCATGGTAGATCATATAAAGATGTTCTCATTGTGCCCGGGGTTTGGACAATGAGACCCCATCTCCAATGTTATCACTGTGCCACGATGTTGGACAGTGTGCGATGGGTTTTGGTTGTGTGCCTGTGGCTGCGAGCCTCTGGCAATCGAGCTGATCAACTCATTACGAGGTTGGAGATATCTCATGAGATTAAGTACGAAATTTTAGAGCCTGAATATTGAAGTGTTCATGCATTCGTATTTTAAAACGACGATGTTCGGGCGTGAGACCCTTTGATATATTGTGTTGTGTGCTAATTTAATGATGAGAATTAACTGAGCTGGGTTTGTGCATGTTTTGTGGTGTCGTACATATGGTTCTCGCGTTATGATCCAATTGTCGGTTTCTCACTCTTGCATGTTTTATTTTTGGTTTCTCTTCTGGGCTCTACGTGGTGGAATTCAGATGAACCTCTTAAGGACTATGGCGTCTACCAGATGAAGAATGTTTAGTTCGGGCCATGCTGATGCTACTCCTTTTTGTCGTAGTGTTTGACCAGCTTAGGTTTACGTTAAGTTATGTTTTGGGAATAATCTTTTCATTATAAATGTTTAAGTGTGAAACATACGAGGCAGTATAGATGTATAACTTATATATGTAGATATATCTAAGTATGATTATGTGAATGCTGTTATGACGATGTTGAAAAGAAAAAAAAATTATCACCATATTTCGAAAAGATAAACGTTGAGAAAACATTATTTTCCGAAAGCAACCAGCAAATTAAGTTTTATTTCCGCAAACGGGTAGCCATGTGATGACCCGAGTTAGGGTGTCACATTAGTGGTATCAGAGCTGGTCGAGTCTTTCGGGAATGTTGGGATATAGATCTGTTGTGTTGACGTTGTGTTTTCTCTGAAGTGAGACTTGTTTGAATTACTTTTTAGAAGTAATGTGTGGTAACAAGTACATTTACGTTTCAGTTTCTGGTTTTGGTTTAACTGATTGTGGCTTGTAGGTCAGTTATGGAACCAGAAGCTGGATGTGGACGTGGACGTGGACGTGGACGCGGTCGTGGAAGAGGCCGTAGAGGCGGTCGTGTTGCCGGTCGTGGTAACACGAATGAGGACTATGAAGATGAAGTGGACTATGCCGCTCAGGCTATGGAGAATGTGGCAGCTGCGATTGCTAATCAAACTGCTACAATGGTTGTCCAGAACCAGCAGGAGCAGGCTCGTGCCGAGCAGGCAGCTGAAAGCAAAAATCTAACCGCTTCCAGATGTCAAGATCCATCACAGTTTCATGGAGAAGTGGATCCTGTGAAAGCTGACTTATGGATTCAGGAGTTAGAGAAAAATTTTAGGCTGATTCACAGTCCCGAGGGAGTAAAGGTACCTTATGCCACTTTTCTGTTGGTAGGCGATGCTAAGTATTGGTGGAAGGGCACCGAACAGCTACTGGAAGCCTAGAATCAGGAGATTACTTGGGTAGTATTTCGAACCAGCTTCTTGAACAAGTATTTTCCTCAAAGTGCACGAGCTGAGAAGGAGCAAGAATTTCTGCAACTTCAGCAGAGGGATTTGACTGTTGGAGAGTATGCGGCGAGGTTTGAATCACTTGCCAAGTATTTTCGCTTTTTCCAGAACAACCCAAACGAAGATTGGAAGTGCGAGCGTTTTGAAAAAGGATTGCGTTTTGAGATTAAGGAATCATTACTACCATTAGAAATTCGTAATTTTCAAGCCCTAGTCGAGAAGAGTATAAAAATAGAACTAATGAGGAAGGAAAAGGACAACAAAAGGACTGTAGGAGGACCTGATAGGTCAATGGGTCAATTCCAAAACCAAAAGGGAAGACAAGCACAGAATGAACCTTATTCCTGTCCACCAAGGAATAACCAGAATCGACAACAACATCATTCAAATTTGGTTACATCGGGGAATGTTGGCCAAACAAACCAAAGTCAAGGCCAAGTTAGAAGGTGCTACAGATGTGGTGATCCAGGTCACATGAGGAATACTTGACCTGAAAAGGGGACTGAGTGTTTCAATTGTAATCAAGTGGGACATTTGGCGAAAGATTGCAATGCGCCAAGGAGTGGATCGACTGTCAACAACACCAATGTTGTTAAACCGAAGACTACAAGGAGAGTTTATACTATGATCAGCGCTGAAACTCCAAACTACGACGGTAATCTCTTAGCTATAATTTTCAAATTTGGGTACAATTCATACTTGTTTCGATGGATTGTGTGTGGATATGTTCAAATTATATGTTTCTTTGATTTCCATGTTGTCATTGTTCTGAACTTCAAGATGAAATTATTTTATATACTTTCTTGTGAAAGTAAGGCTTCATGATCTTTTATTCCTGTCTAGCTTCGTGTCACGAAATTTCGAGGACGAAATTTTTTTTAGAGGGGTAGTAATGTAACACCCTGTATTTCACTATTTTAAATAACAGTAATACATATAAATATGTTTATAAATTTATTAGAGTTTTAGAAAATGATTTTAAATAAACGGAGTTTACTACTCAATTCTACTCGAATGTAGAAAGCTACGATTAAAAATTTAGGTTGGAAAGTCAGGCGAAACCCGGCCCGCGAATTCCATTGACAGTATAATTATACTGCTCAAAAGACCTAATTTTAATTCGTGAATGAAAGACTTAAGATTTTTATTTTATTTTCTACAATTATGTATTTTTAGAATTATTTCAGAAAAAAAATAAAATAATTTACGTTTTCGGGCAAAACACGTAATCGGGTAGACGATGAAGGGGATTTCGGAGTTCCCAAGAGTAGATAAAGAGTTTATCTTAGGATTTTGAGATGATTCATGGGTATGAATCATATTTTTAAGTCTAGAAGGTTCTACATGGTTAAAGTGAAAATTTATGAATTTTACGCTTAAATCCCTGAACTTTCTGTTAATTACCCTTTTGTCCCTGAGTTAGTTTCTAAGTTTTTTTCAAGTAAATTGGGCTAGAATATTTGTTCCCAATCTCTTAATGTACGTGTCTATGAAGCCCAAAAATTTCTTGTTCATGGATTAATTCCATAAAGCCTTGAAACTATACAAGTTTCCTATGTCATGATTAAGCTTAAATCTTTTAGTGGGCCCCACAAAAATGAATCCAAGACCAAATATAGTAGGCCCATGCGCAAGCCCGTGAGGGAGAAGTGGCTGCCCTCATAACTGTTTGATGAGCCAAGAATGTTCTAGAATGTTCAACATTCTTCTACATTAATCTACAACATTCTCAAATCTTCTTCAACATTCTAGGGTTTTCTTAAAATATCTATGACAAAAATCAGCCAAAGTTAGTCAAGTTAAGACCACATTTAATGTGGCAAATAGACATCATGACAATTTATTGGCAATTTGCAAACTAGTCCTTATACTTTTGGAATCTTTGCAAAATGGTCCCTAGGAATTATTTGCATTTCAATCCTTTAAACAAGACAAGTCATCCTATCTAGATCCTTCCAATATGGCGCCACCCATCTCTATAAATACTTTCTCTCACATTTCACTTAGTTTCTATTGCCTTTTTGTTGAAAAAACCCTAAAGTTCATAAGTCCTTTATTGTCAAGTTTGTGAAGCAAGTTCTTGGATTTCCTTTGTCATTGATCTTCAAGAGGTAAATCCTAATCTTCTTCCTTAATCATGCCTATGTTCTTTAATAAGTTTCTTGATTCAAAGTTTGTTTCATAGTTGTTCATCACTTTCAAGTTTCTAAGTCTTGAACTTTGAAAAGTCATAATAAATTCTAGAAAAATCTCATGATGATAAAACCACTTTCTATATTCTTGATATCATGCATATTATCTAAATCCAAGAGCATGATGTAATCAAAAAATTTCTTTCCTAAAAACCTAGCCTTGGCCGAATCTATTAGAATAGGTTTGGTGGAGTTTTGTTCATGTGTTGTCATGTATGATCATGTATACTATATGACATGTATATCTACACACTCTAATCCATGTTAGTTTATTAAAATGAAAATCTTTACTCAAAAATCTCTATGTTGGCCGAACCCTAAGTGGGTGAGATTTGATGAGTTTTTGTTCAAAGTTTTCATTAATGATCTTAGAAATCAAGCTATTAGTATGTATGCTTAATAAATCCAAGTTGGTTTATTAAACTAAGAACCCTAGCCTTATGAACATGTTGAGGCTGAATCTTGGTATAGAAGAGTTAGGAAGTTTTGAGTTTGAAATTTAGTTGTTTAGTCACAAATCCATGATATAGGTTAATTAAGGACCATTAATCCATGACTTCATCATGATTAGGAATTTTAGTTAACTACAAAACCCTAGAAGCCGTGACCATGTAATAGGGTTTTGGATGTTTTTAGTTTCTTGATTTGTAATTATTTGATTATAATGGTTGAAGGTTAAGTATAAAGCGGTGTACGTGAGTTTTCGGCTTCCGACGAATTTAATTCAAGTTGCTGTGGATCTTCATGAGGTAAGAGGGGTTGCCTAACGGATTATTCGGATGACCATATGTCCATGTTTGTGGTTTGTATACATTGTTTATGTGGTTGTGGTGTCTGGTCTGTTTTGTTTGGCTATGTGTTTCTAGCTGTTTATCTGTGTTTCGGTTGTTTCTCCGCTTATAATTTATTTAATTATCTGCAGTAGTATATTATATTGCTATGATGCATGATCTGCCTGGTGATATAATTCTGATGTTGTTGGATGTTGTTTGTGAGGCCTGACAGTGGTCAGTGCACAACCGATTAATCAGAAAAAAGATTTAATAAGCTGTGAAAATTATATTCAATGTTTTATGGGAAATGTTGGAATATAATCATGGTGGAAAATATTACTTTGGAAAAAAAATATGAGTTTTTGAGAAATTTTATTATTTTAATGATTTATTAGTGTAAAAGTAATTTATGAGTCACGGTGAGAGCGTAATCGTGAAATTTTTTTAGTACTGCTGATTTTTACGTAAGAAATTATGTAATATTATAAAAAGTTATTTTGTGAAATTAATATTCGAAAATAATTTAAAAATATAAAAATAAAAATAATAATAAAATAATAATAATAGTAATATAAAATATTATAAAAGTCAAAGTTTGACTTTAAAAACATTTTCTTGGAAAATGATAAATGACGGCAAGTTTTGAAATTATTTATAGTGAAAGTTTAAAAAAACAGTAATACTTATTTTAAGAAGAAATTTAATCTGAATTGATTTAATTTTTAGAGTTGAAGTTCAATAAAAGAGTTCTTGACGATTTGACGTTTTATAAACAAATTTCAAGCAGAAAAGGTTTTCGGTAAATGAGTTTTACTTAATGATGTAAAGGATGATATGGAACTTAATAACCGAGATGTCGGGGTATTAAGGTTCGTTGTGTTGTAGACTGGGTATCTACTTAAAGAAGTTAAAACATTTTGAGATGTTTTCTATTACCACGAACCTAAGACTGATTGCAAGGTCTATGGGCTTCGTGATTGAGCACTCGGACTTTGAGGTCCTGTGTTGTTAATAAAAGTTGTAAAGATGTTCAAACGACGATGCTTTTAAGAGCATTCGATGTTTTAAAATGATGATGTGTTGTAAGCTTTTGAGAGCTTTGACAAATAAAGATATAGCACAAAGAAAAGTGTCGAGAACAAAATGTTTTCTTGCATGTATTTGGCAGACCTGCCACAATCAAACCAGTGATTACCTTGCGGCGTCATGGTAGATCATATAAAGATGTTCTCATTGTGCCCGGGGTTTGGACAATGAGACCCCATCTCCAATGTTATCACCGTGCCACGATGTTGGACAGTGTGCGATGGTTTTTGGTTGTGTGCCTGTGGCTGCGAGCCTGTGGCAATCGAGTCTGATCAACTCATTACGAGGTTGGAGATATCTCATGAGATTAAGTACGAAATTTTAGAGCCTGAATATTGAAGTGTTCATGCATTCGTATTTTAAAACGACGATGTTCGGGCGTGAGACCCTTTGATATATTGTGATGTGTGCTAATTTAATGTTGAGAATTAACTGAGCTGGGTTTGTGCATGTTTTGTGGTGTCGTACATATGGTTCTCGCATTATGATCCAATTGTCGGTTTCTCACTCTTGCATGTTTTATTTTTGGTTTCTCTTCTAGGCTCTACGTGGTGGAATTCAGATGAACCTCTTAAGGACTATGGCGTCTACCAGATGAAGAATGTTTAGTTCGGGCCATGCTGATGCTGCTCCTTTTTGTCGTAGTGTTTGACCATCTTAGGTTTACGTTAAGTTATGTTTTGGGAATAATATTTTTATTATAAATGTTTAAGTGTGAAACATACGAGGCAGTATAGCTGTATAACTTATATATGTAGATATATCTAAGTGTGATTATGTGAACGTTGTTGTGACGATGTTGAAAAGAAAAAAAAATTTATCACCATATTTCGAAAAGATAAATGTTGAGAAAACATTATTTTCCGAAAGCAACCAGCAAATTAAGTTTTATTTCCACAAACGGGTAGCCATGTGATGACCCGAGTTAGGGTGTCACATTTTCGGTAACTGCATGCTATTTGTGTGTCATATTTGAGTTTATGTGTTGGGATGTGTGGTGTCAAATTAAGTTGTTATATGACTGTTATGTGTTTTTAATGTTTTCTGTGAAAGCATGATTAAACTGTGATGTATGGATATCTGCTATGTATGGATTATCTTTTGGTTGGTTGATTGACTGAGAAGCCTGACATTTGTCAGTACTCAATTAAATTAAAGATAAAAGCGTTGAAAAAGCTTGAGGAGAAATTCAAAGGATTTGATTTATGGAAGAAAATTATTGAAAGTATTTATATTTGATGATGTTTTGGACAAAAGAGTGATTTATGAGTAAATAGTGAGGATAACATCTTGAAAATATTTTAGTTACGTTGCCTTTTCCAAACAAATTCAAAAATAAGACGAAAAGTTATTCTAAGAAATGTAAGTGTCAGGGATATTTTAAAAGTGATCATGAAGAACTTTTGTAAACGAGAAAATCATTTGATTTACAAATGACTTTATTTCCAACGAAAAATACTTTGGAAAAGTTTTTGACAACGAAAACTATTAGGAACAATTTTATAATTTCAAATAGAAATGAGTTGGAAATGATTTTACGAGGATTTGAAGTTGTTACGGAAAAAGGAGATTTCAAAAGAAAACGGATTTGAGAAAAATGGAATTCTCTATGATTTGATGGTTTTATAAATGAATTTCAAATGGAATGGATTTCTGTAAACAAGTTTTACACAATGGTGTTATTTCCATCAACTTGGATAAGTTGAGGAAACTTTGGTTTTGTTTTGTATTTCACAGAATGAAAATGGTTTAAACGAACCTAGCAACCGAGACGTCGGGTCCAGTGTTCTATGATATGGGCCAAGGGTCCGAATGATCTGGGGCCGGGGTCCGAAAGGTGAAGTTATGGACTAGATGTCCTATAAACCATATATTTGGTTTTGTGCACTAAAATCTATACATCTAAGACCGGTGCATCAGTCTAGGTTTCGTGATTTGCACACTTTTGACTTGGAGTCAATTATGGTTTGAAAGAGGTATTAAACTTGAAAGTTTAAAATGGTGATGTGGTCGTGAGACTTTTAGATCCGACACATAAAGATTGAACACAAAGAAAACAACGAGAACAAAACACTTAACATGCATTTCAGGGCAGACGTGCCTTTGCATAGGACTTGAATGCTTGATGGCAAGTATTCATGACGTTTGCATCACTGTGCCTTGATGGATATATGACAACGAAAACCATGTGCTATACGTAGTCACCACATTGCCTTGTTTAGGACTGTGGAATTGTTATTTGAACCTTGCCATATCTGGCATTGATTCTGCCTTATTTGGCAATTGGAGCCTGATCATTTCATTTATTTGTTGGTTGGAGCTCCGGAGATTAGGTATCAAAGTTAGTTGATTGTAACACCCCGATTTTCGCTGCTTTCTAATATCAGTAATAAATATATAAACATAGATATTTTATCCGAGACTTAGAAAATGATTTTGGATAAACCAAGGTCATTTCCATGTTATACTTATTTTCATAGGGTTACGGGGAAGTTTTTGGTTGAAAATTCAGATGGAAACCTGTCTGCCGTTTTCTGTGTTTTCACTGATAGTAAAAGTTTACTGCTCAGAAAACCTAATTTTAATTCGTGAACGAGATGAAAAATGTTTTTATTGTATTTACTATGATACTGGAAGTTTTAAAAAATTTAGCGTAAAAATTAAAATATTATATTTGCTGCGGGCGAATACGTCGAGATATCTCTGGGAAAAACCTGCGTCAGATGAACCAGGGAGTCAGCAACGGGGCTGAGGTGATGGATTTGACTGATGTGACAGGCATTTATGACGACCCTATCCGTGTCATAATGGCCATAATGGTGCATTTATGACAAAGGAATATTTTGCCTGGAAATGATGATTTTACCCTTGGCTCTTCATGAATTTTTCAAGCCATGCCATTGTAAATTTTGACCAAAGTACCCCTAAAACCCACGGTTCTCCCTCTTTAGCAACACACTTTGGCAAATTTCTTCATTTCTTCATGTCATCTCCGTCCTCCAATCAATGTTTTCTTAAGAACACATAAGAATGTACAACCATAGGTGTTCATACTCGCCAGATTTTCCTAGAGTTTATGACCATTTTCTCTTCTGAATGTCGGAAAACTTTCTACATGAAAGTTGTTCCGCTTTCTCTCTTCTTTCCAACGGCATAAAGATCATCAAAAACGGACAATTATATTGAGAGATATGTCCAAATTACCGAAACCGCTCTAAATCTTCATCTTTCTCTCTAAACTTCTCAAGATCACTTAGAACACCAAGGTGATTTTGTGAAGAACATCGTCCTAATCATCATTTTCTTTGATCATAAAGAGGTAGTCTCTCTTAATCTTTATATTCTAAAATTTTCTCTTCACAAGATTCTTGAGTTTATGCCTTTGATCATCATGTTCTTCATATGATTCAAAGTTCTTGAAGCTTTCTTCAAAAATTCATAACTAATTCTAGAAAAATCCTTTTGATATGAAACCAATTGATATGATCTCATAATTGTCTCTATTTTAATTATCTAGAAGCATGTGATCATGAGAAATTTCTTTCCCAACTTTCTGAACTGGGCCGAATCCATGGAAAAAGTGATGTTCATGGGTTTTGTTTCATTTTCATGTCTTCATTCATGATTCAATCTTTTAGTACCTTGATAGTTCTTGTATGTAAATAAATAGAATATCAAAAATCAAACCCTAACCTATTTGTTTAATAAAGGCCAAAACCCTATCTATGAACACTTGATGGATTTGTGATTCAAAAGTTTTTTTGTGACACTTGAATCCAACTCTAAGTTTTGTATGTTGATTAAATCCAAGAGTTAAGGAAATTTTAAAAACCTCTAGCCTATGATCTTTAGAAAACCTAAACCCTAGTTCTTGGAACTAGATGAGTTTTAATCCATGTTCTTGGTTCATGATCTTGGGTTAAGTGCTTAATCATGTTTAAGTTACTTATGGATCATAAATCCCTAAGTTAACAAAATTTTAACTTTCCTAACCTAGAAAAATTGTTGAGGCCAAAACCTAACCTTCATGATCCAAGTATGTTGTTGTTTGATTTGATTTATTTTGGTTGCAATTCGTTTGAAGGAAACATCCAAGTTAGCTTGACTTAAGCTGACGGAGGAGAATCGGATCGGGATAAGGAGATTGATTGAAACTACTAGTTCAAATCTTCAAGAGGTAAGGGGAGTATGCCTGAGGAGTTTAAGATAATCACATGCTTATTGTTGGAGTCATTTGTTAATTTTCTATAGAAAATATTTTATGATCTTGCATTGTTTACTGTTGACTGCTGGATTGATTTGATATTTATCTGAGTAACTGAATTGATGTGATATGTGGATTTACATGATTATACTTATTTGGTTATATTATAATTGTGATGCATGTCATAAATGGATATAGGTCATGTTATTTGGTGATTGAAATTTATCTGCTGTTGAGTGTTGGATTGAGAAACCTGACATTGGTCAGTGTTAAAAAAATTAATTAAGGATAAAAAACTTAATAAGCTTGGATAATTAATCAGAGGGATTAATTTGGGAGATTTTGAGGAAAACAAATTATTTTAATAATATTTTGTCAAAACTGTGTAAATAAGCGACAATAAGGGCGAAACCGTGAAATTTTTTCACAGGCTCTAATTTTTGTAAAACAAATTCAATTTTATTATAAAATGTTATTTAAAGTGATTAAGTTCTGAAAATAATGTTTTATAGCAGTCAGAACAATTACTTCTGACAGAAAAGTGATTTAAGTTATAAAAAGAATTTTATTAAAATTTTGGGGAAAAAATTAAATATCTAATTATTTTATTATTATAAATTAATTTATTGATTACTTTTTTAAGTTGACTTTTATTAAGAATTAATTTCAAAAATAAAATAATTAGAAATGAAAGGAATTTATCAATGATTTTCAGGTTTTTTCAATGTTTTAACAGAAAAAGGATTTCTGTAAAAATATTTTTATTCAGCGAAATTATTCCGTTAAACTTGGAAAAGTCTTCGGAGCTTTTGTTTTGTAATTGTTTTTCACTGAGGGAAATGTTTACAAGCAGATGAATAAACCTAGGAACCGAGACGTCGGGTTTGTAGTGTTCTATGGACTTGTAGATCAAGGATCTGTGTCATTGGACGGAGTGTCCTGCAATAATTTTGTTTTTGGACTGTGTGTCCTAGATTGATGTGGAAAGTGTGAGTTCCATATCTGCGAAGCCTAAAACTGGTGCATCGATTTAAGGGCCTCGTGATTGAGCACTCGGACTGTGTGTCCTGTGTTGTGTTTAAGGGGGGAAAGTCTTAATAAGAAATTAAGGATGGTCGTTAGCTTTGTGCGTCGACAAGGAAAGATTATTACGAAAAAGAAAACAAATCGAGAATAAAAGTTTTTCTCATGCATAGATGGCAGACGTGTCATGTGTTGTGATCATTGATTCCGGAGTGGATCAATGTATTTGTTGTGGACTATGTTCCATTTAATTATTGGGCCTCTATACATGTGTGAGCCAATATATCTTTACAGGACTGTGTGTCCAATTTTATGTGATAACTATTGTGATTCTGTGTGAGGCAATAGGTTATGGACAATAAACTCCATTGTTCGCAGTGACCATTGGGCCTCTGTACATGTGTGAGTATTGAGTGTGATTTCACCTCATATTTCATGTACATTTTTGCATGCATTTTCATATAGTTTAGGCAATTTTAATTTGATTTTTGTTAGTTTTTACCTTGGAACGGGTAAGGTGGTTTTGTGGTGTTGTTTTGCAGGAATTAATGATTAAAATGCTCAAGTCCAGTTAATTTAGAATTTGCATGAAGAATGAGCATGACTCAAGAAACTTGGAGAATTGAATAAAATAAGAAAAAAGTGAATTTCAAAGTCTCGTCCCCCGAGGATCCCAAATCACGTTAGTTGCCATAAAACGAGAAGGGCGTTCGCAAGACTTTGTTCAATTGGATTTTGTAACTGACAAAGTTAATTGATGAAAGAAGATTTGCAAGGGTCCCACATGCATGAAGTGAATTACAAATTGAAGAATGGCAGGATTTTGTCAACGCTATGGACTTGGTCAAAGACTCCATGTGGTTGCTTACAAATTAATGCTAATGAAGATTTACATAAGTTGGTAATTGATAAGATTGCAGCATGAATTTAATCTGTTTGAAAGAAGATTTGCAATTAGTATCACGGGACCCACATGAATCAATTTAAAATTGATTGAAGAAGTTGGCAATTGGCATAAAGCAAATTTGGAAAGGGCCGGCAACATGAAGTATGGGATTTGAAAGGCAAATTGATTTTGATAATTAAAGCAATGGACCCACGTGATCAAGTGAAATTGAAAGAAGAATTTTGGAAATTGATGAGTTGATATGGAACAAAAGTTGGCAGCAACGTGAAGGCAAGTGAATGTCATTGGATTCAATAAAATGCGTGGGGCCCATATCCAATGAAGTGAATATCTAGAATTGAATTGATTTGGCAACAAAATAAAAGGTCACGCGGGACCCACGAGAAATTGATATATGGCTTCAAGTTCAATTTGAAAGTGAGCGTGAATCAAGGAATGGCAAAACTGTTGCAATGAGAAAAGGGGCCCCACACATTATGAGACTTGAATCCTAATTGAATTGAGAGAGGAAATAAAAGGAGGAGCCGTACAACAACAGAGGGGAGAATTTTTGAACCGGAGACTTGGACCTTAATAGGGATTGCGGCTGAGTGTAACACCCCCCCCCCCCCCCCCCCCTTGGGGCATTACTTATGTAACACGTGCGGAAATAAAATTAAAAAAAAATAATTTGCTGGTGCTTTCGGAAAATAATTTATATAAGTACATAAGTGTCTGAAATTGGGTATAAAAATTTTGTCACGTCTCCTAAGCCTTGATCGACACACAGACTTATTATCATAGTATGGCAAGCCTATTTAGTTTAAAGGATATGCTCAAATACAAAATAGTAGTTTTACAAAAATTTCGACAGAGTCTCCTCTGTAATTTGGACATCCCAGAGTAAAATAACACTTTTTAAAATAATTACATTTTCTCTTCAGAATTCCAGATTACACTAAATTCAAACAGGCATCAATACATAGAAATAATAATTATAGTCATAAGCTTTACAAAACCAAAAGAAATAGCTTAGATTTTTCATCCAAAAGATACGCTCTCCAAGCTATAGACATTCCATTTTAAAATAAAGGCTCTCTGAGCCAAACTTGTACATACTATCACAATAATCTAAGTCTCAACCCTAAGCTGGTCGTTCTAAAAGTTATTCCGCAAGTAATACCTCATCAAGCAACTACATCTAAGTCTCTGAGTGACTTAGAAAGACTCCTCTGCACCATCTGTGATAGAGTACCCAGGGTACAATATCGAACTAGAAGAATCCTGAAATGTTTGTAAGGGTGAGATACCGACAAATGGATATATCATACAACAACCATACACATGATACATACATCACACATTCATATAAGCATTTTAAATCATGCATATACATAACATAACAGTGTTATAACAAAGGGTCTCAAACCCGAACAATCGGTTTTATAAAGAGAATGCATGGCACTTCAATATTCAACTCTATTTTGATACCTAATCTCCGGAGATCCCACAACTTTCTGTTTCGTTTCAAGCTGATCAGGCTCGCACATGGCGCATTGTAAAAACGAACAAAACAATGCCCAAGCACATCACATAACACACTGGTCTCACTCAGATATGCCAGGGTTATAAATCAAAATTTGACTCATTGTTCTCACACATGTACAGAGCCACAATGGTCACTGCGAATTATGGAATTTATTTTCCATAACCTATTGCGTCACTCAGATTGCAATAGTTAACGCATAAAATTGGACACTCAGTCCTATAAATTTGGACACACAGTCCTACAAATTTGGACACACAGTCCTATAAAAGATACATTGATCCACTCCGGACCTCAATAATCATCATCTCCTGGCACGTCTGCCATATACATTGATCCACTCTGGATTCAATGTCCATTTACATGACACAATTGCCATTGAATGCATGAGAAAAAATTTTATTCTCGTTTGTTTTCTTTGTCGTAATAATCTTTCCTCGTCGAAGCACAAAGCTTAACGACCTTGCTTAATTCTTTTAATTAAGACTTTTCACTTAAAACAAATACAGGACACACAGTCCAAATCTTTTAATCTCAACACAGGACACACAGTCCGAATGCTCAATCACGATGCCCTTAAACTGATGCACCAGTTTTAGGCTCGCGGATATGGAACTCACACTGTCCACATCAACTTAGGACATACAGTCCAAAAACAAAACTTTACAGGACACTCCGTCCCCTGACACAGATCCTTGATCTACGTGTCCATACAACACTAGAACCCCGACGTCTCGGTTTCTAGGCTCCTTTATCGACTTGTAAAACATTTTGCTCAGTGAAAATCAAAACCAAAACAAAACCTCGGTCACTTATCCAAGTAACCGGAACGTTTCCAAAATTATTTGGGAGAAAATCCTTTTCCTTTGCAAAAATCTTTTCTAAAACATCTAGGAAATTCATTTGTATTTGAAATTCATTGATGGAATAAAGTTAAATATTTTCAAAAGGTCTTTCCTTCATAAGGCACACCGTTCGAAAAGGTTTTCTCTCGTACAAAACTTTTGATCAAAAAAATATAGTTTCCTTCAACTCAAAATCACTTTAAAATTTTTCTAAAACAAAAGAATCTTATTCTTCTGAAGTAAGCACTTTACACAATGAACTTTTATAAGTGAACCCAAAACTTTCAAAATTCTATTCAAGGCTTATTAAGGCTTTTAATCCTTATCATTATTAGGCACAGACTCAAGTCTGGCTTCTCAAACTTCAATCAACAACAATAACATCACAGTTAATCATGTATATATAATTCATATATATCACAGTTAATCACATACATATAATTCATAACACTTTAAAGCAGCAAATATTCAACTCCAAGTAATAACCACAAGGGTTCAAATAAACAAGTTATTCAAGTATTGGCTAAACATCACAACAATATTCACAGAAATCAATTACACACATGCATATAGTTATTGAATATCCCTAGGTAACTCCCCTTACCTGTTGAAGACTCGAACTAAAGGTTTCAAATAATCTCCCGATTTGATCCGGTTTCCTCCATCGGCTTTAGGTCAAACCAACTCGATCGATTCCTTCATAACGAATTGCAACCAAAATAAATCAAAATCAAACAACAACACATTTAAATCAATGGGGTTAGGGTTCGGATTCACCAAATTTTCTAGGTTAGGAAACTTAAAATTTGATTAACTTAGGGATTAATGATCCATAAGTTACCTAAGCATGATTAATCACTTTAACCATGATTATGAACCAAGAACATGAACTAAAACTCATCTAGTTCCAAGAACTAGGGTTTCGGCCAAGGGCTGAGTTTGGAGTTAGAAATCTCTAAAATTTCTAAACTCTTGGATTTAATCAACATACAAAACCTAGAGTTAGATTCAAGTGTTACAAACAACTTTTGAATCATAAAACCAACAAGTGCTCATACCTAGGGTTTCGGTTTTTGAAGAAGCAAATAGGCTCAAGTTTGATTTTTGATCTTCTATATACTTGAATACAAGAACTATCAAGATATAATCATGAATCAAGACATGAAATTGAAACAAAACCTAAGAACACCATATTGACCTAGATTCGGCCCAGTCCAGAAATTAGGGAAAGAAATTTATCATGATCTTATGCTTCTAGATGATGAAAATAGAGATGATTATAAGATCATAGCAATTGGTTTCATGTCAAAAGGATTTTTCTAGAATTAATTATGAATTTTTGAATCTAGCTTCAAGAACTTTAAACAAATGAAGAACATGTTGATCAAAGGTATAAACTCAAAAATCTTGTGAAGAGAAAGGCTTAGAATAGCAAGATTAAGAGAGACTACCTCTTGATTATCAAAGAAAATGATGATTTGGATGATGTTCTTCACAAATTTTTCATGATGTTCTTGAGAAACTTAAGGGAGAAGATGAACATAGTTAGGGTTTAGAACAGTTTTGGTATTTTGGGTGTATCTCTCAACATACTTATCCGTTTTGGATGATCTTTATGTCGTTGGAAATAATAGAGACATATGAACAACTTTCATGTTGAAAGTTTTTCGAGATTCAAAATAGAAACTGATCATAATTGCTATGCAAAATCGGACGAGTTATGAACTCTTTGGAGCAAAGAACATGAAAATGGAAAAATGGCTTAAGGAAGAAGACAACCTATTTAAATGAAGAAGAAACCAACTTAATGAAGAAGAAATCAATACTTGGTGAAGAAGAAATCAAAACTTAGAAGAAATCAAAACTTGGGGAAGAAGAATTCAAAATTTTGTTAAGAAGAATTCAAAACTTGGTGAAGAAGAATTCAAAACTTGGTTAAGAAGAATTCAAAACTTAATGAAGAAGGTGTTGGAGCCGTCAGGATGGGGCAAAGCTTGGTCAATTTGTCCAATGGCATTTGGTAGAAATTGTCATAAAAAGACAAGGGCAAAATGGTCATTTCATAGGAAAATTTCACTTTGTCATAAATGTGCCATTATGACCATTATGACTCAGATAAGCTCGTCATAAATACTCGGCAAGTCGGTCAATCCAATGTCTCTGCTACGTTGCCGACTTCCTGATTCATCTGACTCAGGCTCTGCCTAGAGACATCTCGACGTATAGGCCCACAACAAACATAATATTTTAAATTTTTTTTTTACCAAAATTTTCAAAACTTTCAGTATCGTATTAAATAGATAAAAATATTTTTCATCTCGTTCACGACTCAAAATTAGGTCTTCTGAGCAGTAAACTTTTACTGTCAGTGAAAACACAGAAAACAGCAGACCGGCTTCCGTCTGAGTTTTCAACCAAAAACTTCCCCGTAACCTTATAAAAATAAGTATAATAAGGAAATGACTTTGGTTTATCCAAAATCATTTTCTAAATCTCGGATAAAAATATATGTTTATATATTTATTACCGATATTACGAAACAGCGAAAAATCGGGGTGTTACACTGAGGGAAAGATCTGAACCCTAAAAAAAAGTGGTCTTTCTCTGCTCTTGGAGGGGAAGAAGATTGGAGGATTCTTCATGGAGTTTTCTTCTTCTATTCTCTCTTTCTCTTTTGTAGTTCCTATTACCATGAGTAGTTAAATCTCCTTTTTGTTGGGATTAGATGTAGCTAAACTGAATATTATGTAATTGCCTTGATTTATTAATCCATATTTATGTTTCTCTATTAGTGTTTAATTCCTTTTCTTAATGGTTTTTGTGGTTTGGCCACCTATGAAATGTTCTTGAGATTTGATTTGCAATGGGGACGTTCTTATTAATTCTTGATCTGTAATTAATCACCTAGTAAACCTTGCATCTAGGAATGGATTTTGGTTTATTAGTAATCGTGTAATCCCTACTCTTAATGCAAATTCACTAATTAGGCCACCTAAGGAATTAGGGTTTAATTAGGGGATTTAGGCTCTTGTCATATAAGGAATTAGGGCTTGAGTAATCTTGTGGGTTGATTTTAATAATTGAAGCATAAACTGGATTGGTGGTCTTGGTATTGCATGAGGCTAAGGTTTAGTGAAGTTTAATCCCAACACCTCTTTCTGCACTTCAAGTGTTTGATAAAAATTCCCAAAAAGACCAAAAATATTTTATTGCTTTTATTGCTTTATTTTATGTTTTGATCTCTCCTTATACCATAGTTTACTCTAGATAGTTGCTTGACTTGTGAATTGGTATTTGGCAACTGATCCTCGTGGGAACGATATCGGTCTCACCACCGTATTACTTGTATGACTAGGTATACTTGCCTAGATTGCGTCCAACAAGTTTTTGGCGCCGTTGCCGGGGATTGGTTTTGCCAATATCATTAGTAACAAAGGAGGCAACTAATTTAGACATTTTTTATTTTTTTGTATATATTTGATTTTTTCTTTTTAGTTTTGTTTGTGCAAGGTGGATGCAATCCATGGACAACTATTATTATCCATATGATGAGGATGCTTCAAGTCATACTTTGGAGAACAACTGGTGTTGGGGAGACTTCATAGATTTGGGAGATCATGATATTCCTGCACAAGTTGATTGTATGACGGGTAAGCTTGTATATATATTCTCCAAGGAGGAATGGGAAACCTTTTGTTCGTATTTACCACCACCACCACCATGTTTACAAGTGATTCCCGAAGAGCCACGTGAAGCAGAATTTGAGCAAAATATGGTTTCGGGGATGGATCAAAATGAAGATGAAGTGGTGGTGGTAGACGAGCCACAAGAAGAGGAATTACCTTTCGCAACTCCTTGGGAAAGAACAAGTGAGAAGGCAAGTCATTTGGAAAACATGCACTCCACCATGCTTGCTAAGAACCTTGAAATTGCTGTATTGTATAAATATGTTGGCTTACATGCATGTGTGGGCACTGCAAAGTTAGTCCCTTCCACTTGTCTATCAAACTTCCTTGTGAAAATACCATTTGAACTGAGAGGAAGTGAGTTCATTATTGTAGTTAAGGAGGTCAATGGAGTTTTCACACACGTGCCAGGAGGAATTGTGGATAGAGTCATATTGCTTCTACAATCGCCACTCCACAAGCCATGGGATCCGGGAGGAGGATCCTAGGCCTGTCAAGCTAGTGACGTTAAAGAAGCGCTTATTGGGAGGCAACCCAAGTTTTCTTTTCCTTTTCCTTTTGCTTTTTAATTTAACTCTTGAATAATTTGAGAAGATCAAGAGGAATAAGATCATAGATTAATAGGTTTGTTAAGTGTTTCGAGGGTAAGGAGGAAGGAGAAGCAAAAAGGACAAGGACCGGCAAAGTCAGCAACCATCACGCCCAGGCCGTGACAGAGGTCACGGCCGTGATGAGCCAGCCATGAAGATCAGAAAGGATCACGGCCCAGCTGTGATACCCATCACGGGCGTGATGAGAGGACCCTGAAGATCAGAGAGCATCACGGCCTGGCCATAATGGAGGTCACGGCCGTGACAGGCCAGCTCCTATGGACCAGAATTGATCACGGCCTGCCCGTGATGAGCATCACGGCTGTGACACATTTTTCATGCAAGCCCTTTTGCCTAGGCATGTGAGCCAACACCCGCTACCACCTCGGTGAGTTGTTCCATTTTTCACCTCTCTCCGACTTGATTATTTACATTGGGTACAATGTAAGTTTTTAAGCTTGGGGTAGGGGTATTTTTTCATTTTTCATGTTGCATTCATATAGGCATAGTTTTGCATGATCACATGATTAGATTGCCCCTTGCTTAGATTATGCATCCAATTGTGAGAACTTAGTGCCAATTAACTTGAGATAGTGAATTTTTGAACCCAATTTTTTTTTTTATTCTTGTGATAAGGCTACAAATAAAAATTCTTGACATGATCTTTGATAGTTGATAATTAGCATATGGTTCCTTAGATTTGTGTTTCTCACTGATTTTTGAACTACTAAAATGTGAGATTTTTGAGCCAAAAAGGGGTACTCACTAAATCTACCCCATTCCTTGTGATAAGAGTGTTATTCCTCTTGAATTGTATTCTCTAGAACTTGACTTGAAACCGTTTTGAAGCTTAAAAATTTTTGAAAACATTTTTGAAAATGATTGAGGCACTAGGTATTTTTCCGGCATTCTGAGCTTTGATTGACTAAATGCTACCCCTTAGTTGCCCAATTTTGAGCCTGAAAGAATAAAATACTTTTCTTGGTACCTGGAATTACTTTTATTAATATGCTTGGTATGACACCTTTTAAAGTATTACAAAAAGGGTAGAAAGGTAGTTGAAAAAGTATGGGATGAGAAAATCAGAAAATATTTCTCTTGAATTGAAAATCTCCCCTTCTCCAAATAAAAAAAAATGGAACAAAATAGTGAGAAGGGGATGACAAAAGGAAGTGAGAAATAAAATAAAAAGAAAAGAAATAAAGGTGGAAAAGTGGATTGAAACCCAAAAAGGTATTTTAGAAGGTGTCGTGCTGTGCAATGCTTGATATTTTGTTTAGCCTTCTTGAAATTTCCTTTTCTTGATTTCCCCACCTAACGATTAATCCCATGGCCCCGTTACAACCAAAGCAAAAGACCTCTTGATTCTTAATTGTTTTCATTAATAAAGTAGATATTTGGTTGATAGTCAAGCTTATGGTAGAATTCATTCCTTGAGGAAATTGAGCGAATTGTCATATATCCTTAAACACTTGAGTGAGGTGAGAAAGAGTGCCTGAATCAGTGAGAATACGAGTCTAAGAAACCTAAGCTTCTAATTGGACTTGAAATTGATTATCTCTTGGTGAATTATTTGAAAATGCCTGTTACTTGGATTAGTTTCTACTCGGGTTCTTGGTTCACTATCCATGCTCTATTATTTATATCTTTTGGCCTTAGTAATTGCTTGAGGACAAGCAAAAATCTTAAGCTTGGGGTGATTTGATGAGTGTGATTTCACCTCATATTTCATGTACATTTTTGCATGCATTTTCATATAGTTTAGGCAATTTTAATTTGATTTTTGTTAGTTTTTACCTTGGAACGGGTAAGGCGGTTTTGTGGTGTTGTTTTGCAGGAATTAATGATTAAAATGCTCAAGTCCAGTTAATTTAGAATTTGTATGAAGAATGAGCATGACTCAAGAAACTTGGAGAATTGAATAAAATAAGAAAAAAGAGAATTTCAAAGTCTCGTCCCGCGAGGATCCCAAATCACGTTAGTTGCCATAAAACGAGAAGGGCGTGCGCAGGACTTTGTTCAATTGGATTTTGTAACTGACAAAGTTAATTGATAAAAGAAGATTTGCAAGGGTCCCACATGCATGAAGTTGATTACAAATTGAAGAATGGCAGGACTTTGTCAACGCTATGGACTTGGTCAAAGACTCCATGTGATTGCTTACCAATTAATGCTAATGAAGATTTACATAAGTTGGTAATTGATAAGATTGCAGCCTGAATTTAATCTGATTGAAAGAATATTTGCAATTAGTATCACGGGACCCACATGAATAAATTTAAAATTGATTGAAGAAGTTGGTAATTGGCATAAAGCAAATTTGGAAAGGGCCAGCAACGTGAAGTATGGGATTTGAAAGGCAAATTGATTTTGATAATTAAAGCAAGGGACCCACGTGATCAAGTGAAATTGAAAGAAGAATTTTGGAAATTGATGAGTTGATATGGAACAAAAGTTGGCAGCAACGTGAAGGCAAGTGAATGTCATTGGATTCAATCAAATGCGTGGGGCCCATATCCAATGAAGTGAATATCTAGAATTGAATTGATTTGGCAACAAAATAAAAGGCCACACGGGACCCACGAGCAATTGATATATGGCCTCAAGTTCAATTTGAAAGTGAGCGTGAATCAAGGAATGGCAAAACTTTTGCAATGAGAAAAGGGGGCCCACGCATTATGAGACTTGAATCCTAATTGAATTGAGAGAAAAAATAAAAGGAGGAGCCGCACAACAACAGAGGGGAGAATTTTTGAACCAGAGACTTAGACCTTAATAGGGATTGCGGCTGGGGGAAGGATCTGAACCCTAAAAAAAATGGTTTTTCTCTACTCTTGGAGGGGAAGAAGATTGGAGGATTCTTCATGGAGTTTTCTTCTTCTCTTCTCTCTTTCTCTTTTGTAGTTCCTATTACCATGAGTAGTTAAATCCCCTTTTGTTGGGATTAGATGTAGCTAAACTGAATATTATGTAATTGCCTTGATTTATTACTCTATATTTATGTTTCTCTATTAGTGTTTAATTCCTTTGCTTAATGCTTTTTGTGGTTTGGCCACCCATGAAATGTTCTTGAGATTTGATTTGCAATGGGGACGTTCTTATCAATTCTTGACCTGGAATTAATCACCTAGTAAACCTTGCATCTAGGAATGGATTTTGGTTTATTAGTAATCGTGTAATCCCTACTCTTAATGAAAATTCACTAATTAGGCCACCTAAGGAACTAGGGTTTAATTAGGGGATTTAGGCTCTTGTCATCTAAGGATTTTGGGTTTGAGTAATCTTGTGGGTTGATTTTAATAATTGAAGCATAAACTGGATTGGTGGTCTTGGTATTGCATGAGGCTAAGGTTTAGTGAAGTTTAATCCCAACACCTCTTTCTGGACTCCAAGTGTTTGATAAAAATTCCCAAAAAGACCAAAAATATTTTATTGCTTTTATTGCTTTATTTTATGTTTTGATGTCTCCTTATACCATAGTTTAGTCTAGATAGTTTCTTGACTTGTGAATTGGTATTTGGAAACTGATCCTCGTGGGAACGATATCGTTCTCACCACCGTACTACTTGTACGACTAGGTATACTTGCCTAGATTTCGTCCAACAGTGAGCCAATGAGTTACGTTTTTGAACAATAACCCTGGTGAAACTGTGTGTGGCCAGCGTGTTATGTGTTCTCTTGGGATTTGTTTTAATTCGTTTTTACAATGTGCCATGTGCGGAGCTTGATCAGCTCGAAACGAAACAGAAAGTTGTGGGATCTCCGGAGATTAGGCATTAAAATAGAGGCTGAATATTGAAGTGCCATGCATTTTTACAAAAAGACAATGACTGCCGGGTATGAAACCCTTTGAATTAAATTATTCTGCTGTTTCGAATTAATTTTTATTATGCTGTGAATATATGGTATTTGCTATTTGAGTGTCGTGCATGGGGTTGTCTTATCAAAACTCATATATTGGAAACTCACCTTTACAAATATATCAGGTTTATTCTAGACTAAGGTAGTACTTTGGTACACTAGTACGGATGAAGCGAAGGAATTCACTGAGTCATTTGAGGACTTAACTTCTGTATGCATGAAGAAGTATTCGTTAGTGGGAATGTCACGAGGGTAATAATTCAGGACCTACATCAAGTACGTATCAGACCTTGACCGTGGAGATATCTTTACCACCTCTCTGATTTCTTACCGGTTTTCTGGTAGATTAAGAGTTTATATGTTCCGATACTTCCATAGTTCAGGGAGTAGAGGTATCCTCACCGGATATTTCGATAAGTTGGGAGAACTATGGTGGTCTTCCCAACAGTGATTACTAGTATTGACCAGCTATAGGCCTTTTGGTATCTTATAAAGTAGTGGTACTTGGTTAGTCTGGATGTTTGGCTATTGAGAGTCATTCTTTTGAGTTGTAATTCAAGATTACCGCTACGGTACAATTACGTCTTTATTTTCTTATGTTATGATTTTGGAGATGACCTATTATGTGAAGGTCTAAATGTAAAATTCTTATGATACCTATTTATATTATGTTAATGGTGTTGGATTGTATATGGAGTAGAAGAAAAAGAAAAAAAAATTATCATTAATTTTGAAAGGGATAAGTAACTAGAAAATTATATATTCCGAAAGTAACCAGCAACATTTTTTTTTGAGTGTAGTTCCGCAACAAATTACTTAAATGTGATACCCTGAAAAGGGGGTGTCGTATTAGTGGTATCAGAGTTGGTCGAGTCTTTCGGGAACCTTGGGGAATAGGCCTGTTGTGTTTTTGTTGTGTGATCTCTGGTTGGATCTTGTTTGAATTGTTTCCTTGTCGAAACAATGTGTGTTGACACACAAGAATGTGTGTTTTGATAGATTTTGATTTTGTTCTGGTTAAGACGTTGTGAGAAACCATGGATAGTAGATGGTGCATTGATTGATTTACTTCTTAGAAGTAATGTGTTTTAAACACGTAAGTATACGTTTCAGTTTCTGGTTGCCATTTAACTGATTGCGTCTTGTAGGTCAGTTATGGAACCAGAAGGCGGACGTGGACGCGGCTGTGGCAGAGGCTGTAGACGTGGTCGTGTTAACGACCGTGGTAACTTCGAAGAGAACTATGAGGAAGCTGGAGGCATGGACTATGCTGCATAAGCAATGGCAGATGTTGCTGCTGCTATTGCACAACAAACTTCTATAATGATTGTCCAAAATTTACAGGAGCAACTTCAAGCTGAACAGACTGCTGAGGGCAGAGGTCTTACTGCTTTTAGACGCTAGAATCCTCCACAAATTCATGGAGATGTGGATCCTACAAAAGCTGATTTGTGGATTCAGGAAATAGAGAAAATATTTGAGTTGATTCACAGTCCAGAAGGAGTGAAGGTGCCTTATGCTACTTATCTACTGTTCGGAGATGCTGAGTATTGGTGGAAGGGCACTAAGCAACTGGTGGAAGCATAAAATCAGGAGATTACTTGGGAGATATTTCGGAACTTGTTTCTGAACAAGTATTTTCCTCAGAGTGCTCGAGCTGAAAAAGAGCATGAATTTTTGCGTCTGCAGCAGGAGGATATATCTATTGGGGAATACGCGGAAAAATTTGAGTCACTTTCCAAGTATTTTCACTTCTTCCAAAATAACCCGGATAAAGACTGGAAGTGTCAAAGGTTTGAAGGAGGACTACGATTTGAAATCAAGGAGTTGGTACTGCCACTGGGAATCAAGGATTTCCAAGCGTTAGTTGAGAAATGTAGAAGAGTAGAACTGATGAGGAAATGGAGAGATAATGGAGGGAATGTTGGAGGACCCTCTCGAATCAAGAACCAGTTTCAAAATCAGAATCAAGAGGAGAAGCAAATCCAGAGAAAACCATATTTCTGACCACCAAGAAATGAATAGAACGAACAACTATATTGTCCAGTTGTTTCTGCATTAGGTAGTAGAGGCCAAAGGAATCAAAGCCAAAGCCAAGGCCAAGGCAGGAGATGTTTCAAATGTGGAGATTCAAATCACATGGCAGATAACTGCCCCTTTAAAGAAAGGAAATGTTTCAATTGTGATCAAATCGGACACTTATCAAAGGATTGTAATGCACCAAGGCGTGGACCAGTTGCCAATAAAGCAAGAACCAATAAACCAACGACTAAGGGGAGAGTTTATACCATGAGTGGTGCCGAAGCTTCAAATTATGATGATCTCATATAAGGTAGTTTTGACATCGCTGGTAATCCTTTAACTGAACTTTTAAATCCAGGTGCGATGTAACTTTTTTCGATAGATTGTGTGAAACATTTGAGTTGTCTGTTTATTCCTTATCATATGATGTGATCGTTTCAAAACCCCTTGCTGAACCAATTTTTGTAGAATTTTATATGTGGGAACTATCCTATTTTTGTTCAGGATAGACACTTTCATGATAAAAGAAGTTTCTTGATAAGACTTGGTCGATTCACTTTTACTTTTGGTGGAAGTGACCCGGTCTGAATTTTGTCGGACTGATGTTCTTTTAAATCGTTGTGTAGTAAAGTTCTTGTGAAGGAAGAAACTTTATTAGAGTCATGTTTGTAAACATGTATTAGCTATGCATTTTTACACTCACGAACCTATTGAAGAATCTTTTTACATATTGGATATTCGTATCTTTCAGATTGGTCAAATTATTCTTTGTGCTTTCTTGTGAAAGCGAAATCAAGAAATTTCTTGTCTTGAAGGTCTCTTTTCAAATTATTGTGAGTAGGTTGACGAAGTCGACACCTTTTTACCTGCTTAGGTCCACTGTGTAGTGGAAAAACCAATAGAGGTATGTATCAGAGGACTGATCCAACGTGATAAAGAATCTTCCAACATCATTCTGAATGAAGCCCAAAAAACTTACTTCAAGTGTTGGGCAAAGTTTACATCAAGCGTTAAGAGCCAAGTTGAAGTTAATGTTCAGCTTATCATCCTAAGTTAGATGGATAAGTAAGAAAGGAATTGATCCTTAGAAGGTTAGCTGAGAGTAAGTGTAATACCTAAGCACAACAAGAGGTGAGTGGATTTTTATTGAGGTGTAGATATGATTAGTAATCTGAGAATTTTCAGAAGTAGGATCAGTAAGTAAGATAATTTCGGTAGATTTTGTTATGATCGAGGTAGAGTTTGCTAAAAGAACTCTAAGATAATGATAAAAAGATCATCACTAAGATTTAATCGTATGATTGGAAGAAATTACAGAAAAGTGTCTATGGTAGTTTTACCTAAGTTGAATGTGAGCGGAAAAGAGAAGTTCTTGAGTAAAATTAAGTTGTTAGAAAAGTTCAAAAGCTAAGAGTAAGATAATTCTATTCTATATAATCCCTTTTGGTTTAATTGCATTAAGATATGCAATGAAGTTATTTTGAGGATGAGATGTGTGAGGTGATATCAAATTGGAACGGTGAATTATAATCAAGAGAAACTAAGGCTATGATTAAATATTTTGAGTAAGGAGTTGATGCGTGGTGCTGTGAAGGCATTGTTGGTATTAGTGATAATATTCAGAGTTAGATGATTGGAATGAGGTTTCTGGTGGAACCATATTGATAAGAGAAGTGATTAAGTTTTGATTTTGTTTTTCGAGTGCGATAGACTCTGATGAAATTTTGCGGATAATACGGATATGTAGAAATGACATAAGAATGAATTGTGTTATGGAATATGGAATAAGAGGAATGAAGTATTGTGAAGGGCAATGTAAAATCCTAAGGTTAAGATGAGATTTCAAAATTCTGTTTAGTTTCGAGTCTCGAAATTTCGAGGACGAAATTTTTTAGTGGGGTAGTAATGTAACACCCCGATTTTTACTGCTTTCTAATATCGGTAATAAATATATGAACATATATATTTTATCCGAGACTTAGAAAATGATTTTGGATAAACCAAGGTCATTTCCATGTTATACTTATTTCCATAGGGTTACGGGGAAGTTTTTGGTTGAAAATTCAGACGGAAACCGGTCTGCCGTTTTCTGTGTTTTCATTGACAGTAAAAGTTTAATGCTCAGAAAACCTAATTTTAATTCGTGAACGAGATGAAAAATGTTTTTATCATATTTACTACGATACTGGAAATTTTGAAAAATTTAGCATAAAAATTAAAATATTATATTTGCTGCGAGCGAATACGTCGAGATATCTCTAGGAAAAACCTGCGTCAGATGAAATGTATCACCCTAGTTTTTACACATATGATTAATTACTTTATTGGATGTTTATGTTTATTTTGTTATGTGGCCTAGTTGAGTAATTAAATTACTCTCTTCAAATTATTTTATTGGGTGTGTTAGCACTGACTTATTACAGTGAATGCACGCTTACTAAACAATAATTTACGTTATTGTCACTATTATTACCGGTACAGAAAAATGTTTTAAATATTATGATTAAGAGAAAAGCATTTTAATATTTTCATTATATTTAATTTTAGATTTGAAAATAAACTGGTTTGACATCAATCAGAGATTAAATTTTGGACCGAGTATTTTCTTAGTTAATCAGTTCAACTATTAATCTTTACTCTAATTTGAATTTCAAAATCATATATTTATCAATCTTTATTTTTAGATTCAAAATCCAAAAACATGTTTATTTTGAAGTTCAAATTTATCACTCATTTTGTATCTACTACAAAAAAAAAAAAAGACTCCCTTTACTTGGTCAGACACACCCCACGCGACCCTACCCATTTCTCCTCTTAATATTTTTTTTCTCCTTCTTCTAACCACAGAACCCATCTTCTTCCTTCTTCTTCCACACTTCTTCTTCTTCTTCTTCTTTTTCTCTCTCCCTAAACTTCAAGCTTGATCTTCTCCTCCTTCTCCCTTCATCAGCCGCGTGCACCACCCCTAGGAGGAGCTTCAACCGCGACTCAACATGGAGGAAAATTCTCAGCACCGTGCCTAGCCGTCCAGTTGCACCGCTCCTGTGTGTCTTCCAGCGCTGTTCCAAGGTCCTCCAACCACGTTCGCCGGCGTTTCGAAGGGGGAAGCTAACCCCGTGGTGGAACTCGCTGTTCCACACTGGTTATGATTTTTGGGTTCGGTTTTGCACCAGCACCGTCCTCCGCCTTTACTGTCGTGCCGTCCACCGTCACCACCACCTTGGTCCGTCGTCGCAGTGCCTTTTCCTTCACTTTGGGTAAGTGTTTTACCCCTAATCTCTTCTATTTTGTAAAATCCCCAAATTGATTTTGAAACCCTAACCCTTTGATTTCAGATTTTAATCTTAAAATTAAACCTTGTTTTATGAAATTGGGACTATGAATTAGTGTTTCCCTAAACCGATTTCATTATTCTTTAGTTAAAATGAGTTTTCCCCAAATTGTATTTAGGAGCCCTAAACCCCAATTTGATTTTATTTGAATTTGGTTCTGTTTTTGTGAAATTAATTATGATTTAGTGCAATTAGGACTCTTAATTGATGATTCCCAAGTTCTTTTTCATGATCCTTTAATCAAAACAAAGTTTCCTCAAAGGGTATTGTGAAGCTGAAGCTCCAAACAAGATTTTCTTTAAAAAAAATGACCTTGTTTGGTAATAAGGTTAAGTGTTTAGATCAAATTAGAATGTGTGTTTGATCATGTGTAATTGATTTCTTGATTTCTGGTTGTTGCGCGTTGTTGGATTTCCTCTCTGAGACGTTTGACACGGCTATGCTTGCTTGATGGAGTAGATAGTTGCACTCTTGGAACTAACGTGAGCATTAAGACGAGGATCCTTTAATTGTCTTCAAAGGTAAGGGGAGTTTGCCTAGGGATATTCAATAACTATATGCATGTATGTATGTGTGTAATTGAGTGTTGTGAATATTATTGTGATGTTGAGCCAATACTTGAATAACTCGTTTACTTGAACTGTTGTGGTTATTACTTGAAGTTGAACATTTCTTGATTTAAAGTGTTATGAATTATATATTTGTGATTAACTATCATTAAGTGTGATATTATTATTGTTGTGAATATATTATTGTTGATTGAGGTTCGAGAAGCTGGACTTGAGTCTGTGACCAATGAATATAATGATTAAAAGCCTTAATAAGCCTTGAATAGAACTTTGAAAGTTTTGGGTTCACATATAAAAGTTCCTTATTTAAAGTGCTTACTTCAGGAGAATAAGATCTTTGTTTTTAGAAAAATGTTGAAGTGATTTTAAGTTGAAGGAAACCACCTTTTTATGATCAAAAGTTTTGTACAAGAGAAAAATCCTTTTCGAACTATGTGTTTTCAAGTGAAAACTTTCAAGATTATTTGGCAATATCCTATTGGGTATTTTCAAAGAAAAAAGTATTTCAAAGATGCTTTATAAAATATTTTCAAAGAAAATGTTTTCTCCTAAATGTTTTAGAAACTTTCCGATAGCCTGGATAGGTTATCGAGGGTTCGGTTTTGAATTTGATTATCACTGAACGAAAAATAAGTACTTAAGAAAGAGAATCTAGTACGCGAGACGTCGCCTTTAGTATTCAGTTATACGCACGTGATCTTGAATCAGTGTTAATTCGGGGCCATGGGTCCTATTCATGATGTTCTGGACTGAGGGTCCAATTCTCGAAATCGAGGACAGTGCGTTTTGATTTCATTGTTGTAGACTGTGTCCTAATCACATTGTCGTGGACTGTGTGTCCTAATCACGTTGTGGACTGTGTGTCCTAATCACATTGTTGTGGATTGTGTGTCCTAATCACATTGTCGTGGACTGTGTGTCCTAATCACGTTGTGGACTGTGTGTCCTAATCACGTTGTTGTGGACTATGTGTCCTAATCATGTTGTTATGGACTGTGTGTCCTAACCACGTTGTGATGAACGTCGTTAAAGGTGAATATTTTTTTCTACGACCACAAGCCTAGGACTGGTGCATCGGTCTCGGGCGTTGTGATTGAGCATTCGGACTGTGTGTCCTATGTTCCTAAGTTTTCAAGTGATGGGGAAATGATGATTAAGTCGTTAGCTTTGAGCTGCGACAACAAAAAAAGAATGAACACAAAGAAAACCTTTTAAATAAAATATTTTCTCATGTGCATTTCCCCAGGCAGACGTGCCTTTCTTACATATCAGATACAAGGTGGTATATGGGAGTCTGTCCATGTAAATCGAGTTCAGAGGCACATGTGACGTTGCTCGTCCTGAGACCTTAAATGCATGAGGGTATGGAGGCAACTGCCCGGTGGGCTAGAGATTGACCAACTCTAATTCTTCTCCAGTGGAAAACAGTGTTGATATCTCATGAGATTAAGTTAGAGCCTGATATTGAAGTGTCATGCATATTTTCAAAGGTTGACTGTGCGGGTTTGAGACCCTTTGATATAACACTGTTATGTTATGTATATGTATGATTTAACTGCTTATATGATTATGTGATGTATGTATCATGTATATGGTTTTTGTGTGATATATCCATTTGTCGGTATCTCACCCTTACAAATATATCAGGTTTCTTCTGGTTCGCTATCGTACCCTGGGTACTTTAGTACAGATGGTGCAGAGGAGTCTTCCTAAGTCCCTCACAGACTTGGATCTGGTTGTTTGATGAAGTATTTGATTGTGGAATGATCACGTGAGTTTTCCTCAGGAATAACTTTTAGGACAACCAGCTTAGGGTTTGAGACTTAGATTATTTTTGATAGTATGTATGAGTATGGCTCAGAGAGCCTTTGATTTAAAATGGAATGTTTATGTCTCGGAGAGCATCTCTTTTGAACGAAAACCTAAGCTTTTCCTTTTGGTCATGTATAGCTCATTGCTATAACTATTTTTAGCATATTACGGCCTGGTTGTATTTGGTGTAACTGGAATTCTGGAATGAAAATGTAATTATTTTAACAGGTGTTCTTTTACCTGGGACGTCCGAATTACAGAGGAGACTTTGTCGAAATTTTCGTAAAAAACTAGCTTTTATTCAAGTATATTCTTTAAATTAAATAGGCTTGCCAAGCTATGATAGTAAGTTTGTGTGTCGATCAAGGCTTAGGTGTGGAGTCGTGACAAAAAAATTTATACCCAATTTCAGACACTTATGTACTTATATAAATTATTTTCCGAAAGCACCAGCAAATTATCTTTTAATTTACTTCCGCATGTGTTACGTAGTAATGCCCAAGGGGGGTGTTACAAACCAGGGAGTCAGCAACGGGGCTGAAGTGACGGATTTGACTGATGTGACAGGCATTTATGACGATCCTATCCATGTCATAATGGCCATAATGGCGCATTTATGACAAAGGAATATTTTACCTGGAAATAACGATTTTACCCTTGGCTCTTCATGAATTTTTCAAGCCATGCCATTGTAAATTTTGACCAAAATACCCCTAAAACCCACAGCTCCCCCTCTTTAGCAACACACTTTGGCAAATTTCTTCATTTCTTCATGTCATCTCCTTCCTCCAAACTTAATGTTTTCTTATGAACACATAAGAACAACCATAGGTATTCATACTCGCCAGATTTTGCCTAGCGATTCTAACCATTTTCTATTCTGAATCTCGAAAAACTTTCTAGATGAAAGTTGTTCCTCTTTCTCTCTTCTTTCCAACTACATAAATATCATCAAAAACGGAAAAGTATATTGAGAGATATGTCTAAATTACCGAAACTGCTCTAAATCTTCATCTTTCTCTCTAAACTTCTCAAGAACACTTAGAACACCAAGGTGATTTTGTGAAGAACATCGTCCTAATCATCATTTTCTTTGATCATCAAGAGGTAGTCTCTCTTAATCTTTCTATCTAAGCTTTTCTCTTCACAAGAGTCTTGAGTTTATGCCTTTAATCATCATGTTCTTCATATGATTCAAAGTTCTTGAAGCTTACTTCAAAAATCCATAACTAATTTTAGAAAAAATCCTTTTGACATGAAAACAATTGCTATGATCTCATAATCATCTCTATTTTAATTATCTAGAAGCATGTGATCATGAGAAATTTCTTTCCTAACTTTTTGAACTGGGCCGAATCCATGGAAAAAGTGATGTTCATGGGTTTTGTTTCATTTTCATGTCTTGATTCATGATTCAATCTTTTAGTACCTTGATAGTTCTTGTATGTAAAGAAATAGAAGGTCAAAATCAAACCCTAACCTATTTGTTTCATAAAGGCCAAAACCCTAGCTATGAACACTTGATGGATTTGTGATTCAATAGTTGTCTTGTGACACTTGAATCCAACTCCAGGTTTTGTATGTTGATTAAATCCAAGAGCTAAGGAAATTTTAAAAACCTCTAGCCTATGATCTTGATAAAACCGAAACCCTAGTTCTTGGAACTAGATGAGTTTTAATCCATGTTCTTGGTTCATGATCTTGGGTTAAGTGCTTAATCATGTTTAAGTTACTTATGGATCATAAATCCCTAAGTTAACAAAATTTTAACTTTCCTAACCTAGAAAAATTGTTGAGGCCAAAACCTAACCTTCATGATCCAAGTATGTTGTTGTTTGATTTGATTTATTTTGGTTGCAATTCGTTTGAAGGAAACATCCAAGTTAGCTTGACTTAAGCTGACGGAGGAGAATCGGATCGGGATAAGGAGATTGATTGAAACTGCTAGTTCAAATCTTCAAGAGGTAAGGGGAGTATGCCTGAGGAGTTTAAGATAATCACATGCTTATTGTTGGAGTCATTTGTTAATTTTCTGTAGAAAATATTTTATGATCTTGCATTGTTTATTGTTGACTGCTGGATTGATTTGGTATTTATCTGAGTAACTGAATTGATGTGATATGTGGATTTACATGATTATACTTATTTGGTTATATTATAATTGTGATGCATGTCATAAATGGATAGAGGTCATGTTATTTGGTGATTGAAATTTATCTGCTGTTGAGTGTTGGATTGAGAAACCTGACATTGGTCAGTGTTAAAAAAATTAATTAAGGATAAAAAAGTTAATAAGCTTGGATAATTAATCAGAGGGATTAATTTGGGAGATTTTGAGAAAAAAAATTATTATGTTAATAATATTTTGTGGAAACTGTGTAAATAAGCGACAGTAATGGCGAAACCGTGAAATTTTTTCACAGGCTCTAATTTTTGTAAAATAAATTCAATTTTATTATAAAATGTTATTTAAAGTGATTAAGTTCCGAAAATAATGTTTTATAGCAGTCAGAACAATTACTTCTGACAGAAAAGTGATTTAAGTTATAAAAAGAATTTTATTAAAAATTTTGGGGAAAAATTAAATATTTAATTATTTTATTATTATAAATTAATTTATTGATTACTTTTTAAAGTTGATTTTTAATAAGAATTAATTTCAAAAATAAAATAATTAGAAATGAAAGGAATTTATAAATGATTTTTAGGTTTTATCAACGTTTTAACAGAAAAAGGATTTCTGTAAAAATATTTTTATTCAGCGAAATTATTCCGTTAAACTTGGAAAAGTTTTCGGAGCTTTTGTTTTGTAATTGTTTTTCACTGAGCGAAATGTTTTACAAGCAGATAAATAAACCTAGGAACCGAGACGTCGGGGTTCTAGTGTTCTATGGACACGTAGATCAAGGATCTCTATCATTGGACGGAGTGTCCTGCAACAATTTTGTTTGTGGAATGTGTGTCCTAGATTGATGTGGAAAGTGTGAGTTCCATATCCGCGAAGCCTAAAACTGGTGCATCGGTTTAAGGGCCTCGTGATTGAGCACTCGGACTGTGTGTCCTGTGTTATGTTTTAGGGGGGAAAGTCTTAATAAGAAATTAAGGATGGTCGTTAGCTTTGTGCTTCGACAAGGAAAGATTATTATGACAAAGAAAACAAATCGAGAATAAAAGTTTTTCTCATGCATAGATGGCAGACGTGTCATGTGTTGTGATCATTGAGTCCGGAGTGGATCAATGTATCTGTTATGGACTATGTTCCATTTAATTATTGGGCCTCTGTACATGTGTGAGCCAATACATCTTTACAACACTGTGTGTCCAATTTTATACGATAACTATTGTGGTTCTGTGTGAGGCAATAGGTTATGGACAATAAACTCCATTGTTCGCAGTGACCATTGGGACTCTGTACATGTGTGAGCCAATGAGTTACGTTTTTGAACAATAACCCTGGTGAAACTGTGTGTGGCTAGCGTGTTATGTGTTCTCTTGGGCATTGTTTTATTTCATTTTTACAATGTGCCATGTACGGATCTTGATCAGCTCGAAACGAAACAGAAAGTTGTGGGATCTCCGGAGATTAGGCATTAAAATAGAGTCTGAATATTGAAGTGCCATGCATTTTTACAAAATGACGATGACTGCCGGGTATGAAACCCTTTGAATTAAATTATTATGTTGTTTCGAATTAATTTTTATTATGATGTGAATATATGGTATTTGCTATTTGAGTGTCGTGCATGGGGTTGTCTTATCAAAACTCATATATTGGAAACTCACCCTTACAAATATATTAGGTTTATTCTAGACTAAGGTAGTACTTTGGTACACTAGTACGGATGAAGCGAAGGAATTCACTGAGTCATTTGAGGACTTAACTTCTGTATGCATGAAGAAGTATTCGTTAGTGGGAATGTCACGAGGGTAATAATTCAGGACCTACATCAAGTACATATCAGACCTTGACCGTGGAGATATCTTTACCACCTCTCTGATTTCTTACCGGTTTTCTGGTAGATTAAGAGTTTATATGTTCTGATACTTCCATAGTTCCGGGAGTAGAGGTATCCTCACCGGATATTTCGATAAGTTGGGAGAACTATGGTGGTCTTCCCAATAGTGATTACTAGTATTAACCAGCTATAGGCCTTTTGGTGTCTTATAAAGTAGTGGTACTTGGTTAGTCTGGATGTTTGGCTATTGAGAGTCACTCTTTTGAGTTGTAATTCCAGATTACCGCTACGGTATAATTACGTCTTTATTTTCTTATGTTATGATTTTGGAGATGGCCTATTATGTGAAGGTCTAAATGTAAAACTCTTATGATACCTATTTATATTATGTTAATGGTGTTGGATTGTATATGGAGTAGAAGAAAAAGAAAAAAAATTATCACTAATTTTGAAAGGGATAAGTAACTAGAAAATTATATTTTCCGAAAGCAACCAGCAACATTTTTTTTAGTGTATTTCCACAACAAATTACTTAAATGTGATACCCTGAAAAGGGGGTGTCACATTGATGAATATTGAAGTGTCATGGTTTTTAAAGTGGGTACGACTGTCGGGTATGAAACCATTTGATAAATATATTGTTTATCTTTGAATATTCATGTTAAACAATAATTGAGAGTCGTGCATGTGGTTATTGTGTTTAAATCCATATATTGGTATCTCACCCTTGCCTGTATATGTTTTCTGGTTTTACTATTGTACCTTGGTACACGCGTACAGAAGATGCAGAAGAGGTTTCCAGTTTCGCTCGGGGATATTATTCCCAATCCTGGAAGTATAATGTCAGGTATAATGGTGAGAACCATAGGGGTCTTACCCATGAATATCTTTTAGAACGACCAGCTTAGGTTGTGAGATGACGTTGATTAATGTTAGTGTTATGTTTATGGCTCGGAGAGCCTTTATTTTGATGGAATGTAAATGGCTCAGAGAGCCTTTCTTTTGGAGGAAAAATTTAAAATCTTTCATTTTGGTCAGGTATAGTGTGTTTATGTAAATATTTTCAGAAAAATACCATCTTGATGTTTTTTTGTATGACAGGAACTTCTGGGATGGAAATAGAAATATTTCAGCAGGTATTTTTATTCTGGGATGTTGGAATTACAGAGGAGACTCTGCCAAAATTTTTGTAAAAATATTCTAGCATTTTATTTAAGTACATTTCCAAAATAAATAGGCTGCCAGGCTAGGTTTGTAAGTCTGTGCGCCGGTCACGGCTTAGGTTTTTGGTCATATGACAAATGGTAAATATGACCATAATCTATACAGTGATAGATGAAAATGTGGTGATACTATCTTAAAATAGGTTTAAATTTTACCGTAACCGCATTTAATAAATTTTATACCCAAGTTTTATGACCTAAAGTAAATAAATTTCCAAAAGCAACTAGCAAATTTCTTTTTAATTTATTTCCGTACATGTTTATAAAGTAATGCCCAGGGGTGTTACAGATAGAGAGAGAAGGTAGTACCAGTTTTCATGAATCTTACTGTAATCACGTCAGTTACTCTAGTAAGAAAGAAGTAACGTTTCGATGGACACCATCTCCAACTCAACCATCGCAACGTTACTTCTTTCTTACTAGAGTAACTGACGTGATTACAGTAAGATTCATGAAAACGGGTACTACCTTCTCTCTCTATCTCTCTCTCTCTCTCTCTATATATATATATATATATATATATATATATATTAAATTACCATAAAATATAGCAAAATAGTATATATATATATATAGAATAAATCGTTGAAAAAATGATGAAAAAATCCTAATATTTGTTATATTCTTATGAAGTTATGATATAACAACTGAATTATATGCTCATAAAAAAATCTCTTTTAAAAAAAACTGAATTATATCATTAAAAATTGAATTTTAAACAAATGTAGAGTGCTAGTGGTGTGTGATAAAAAGTATCTAAATTTGTTTGAGGACTATCTAATTGAAATTGAATCTTAAATCCTCAATCATATCGCTCTCTTTGCAATTTAAAATTAATGAAAAAAAAAGAGGGGAGACAACTCATACCGCTATTCGCTCTCTCTTTGTAATTTTAAATTAATGAAAAAAAGAGAGGAAATAACTTGAATTCTCAAATTGTGAATAAACTAATAAACACTATTAAAGGTGCATCATATAAGCACGATATAAACGCGGGTTTGTTGTAGTGATAGACAAAAGAATCACAATGGCTTTGATTAACTGGAGTTTGAAAACCAACATGGTATGTCACGGTTAGTAGATAACCGAGTCCCTTAAGCATATGGTCAGGGGTTCAATTTCTGCCTCATGCGTATGGAAAAACATCTGTTGGGAGAGGTCAACCCCTTAAATGGATCTCAGTAACTCGAGGGATTAGTCTCCGACTCTCGCCTGGAGGATACCCGGGTTTACCAAAAAAAAACTGGAGTTTGAAAGAAATGGAGTTTGAAGATAATAGTTAGAGGAGTAGTGGTGACTCACCAAGTAAGAGTGAAAATAATACGAAAACCGATGCAAGGTGCAAGAGGACTTCAGATTTGGTTTTGAAATCAAAGGAGGGTTTATATAGAGAGAGAGGAATTGTATGGAGGGGGTAATTTAGTCAATTACAAAATTAAAACATACTTGGCAGTCTCAGGATCCCTCTCATTCGGGTGTGTAATCGGTTCATTCATGTGTCCCTCCGCCTAGAAGCCTGCCAGGAGCCGCTCCTTGCTCGTGCTTTCTTGCACCGGCGACCACTCCCTGCCCTCGCCGGCACTCGGGTGCTACAATGCACGGGTGAAATTAAATACGCGTCGGCAGTATAATTTTAAATTATTTTCAGATAATACATGGTTATGTTAAATTCGAAAAAATAAATAAAAGCATGAATGACACAATGCATTTCCATATGTTTTGCAACATATGCTTGTGAAATTAAAAAACAAAATTATGAAATTATAAAATTAAATACATATTTTGCTTATAAAAATAAAATGCTATTAAAGAGTTTGCGATCTCTACGGCATATCAACTATAGATTCCATTTATAGCCCCGAACATGAGCCTTGTAGCACTAGTTTCTAAGTCTCATCAACAACTGAAACATCAATTAATTATGACATGTATTAGATTAAACGAATTGTAGTAGTGTTATCTTCATGTCGAAGCAAACTTAGGAAGCAACTAATCAAAACCCAAATGCATAATCAAATTGTTCCCACTTGCACAAAATTTCACACAAAAAATAAATCATAAAACACGATTTCACAACAAAAATAAATCATAAAACACAACTTTTTTTTTAAAAGTGGTCCCAAATTTTTTTTGAAATATTATGACACGTATTAGATTATATCAATTGCAGCTATGCTATCTATGTCCCCGTAGAAACAAATGAAGCAGTGAAGGCGGTATATATCTAACTTGCTAGAAAAATTGCAATCACATGCGTATTACTACTATATAATTCATATAGGGTATCTCCCAATTTTTAATATATGCACATATATATTGTAAAAAATGAACACTATAATAACATATATTTAAAATCAAATCATTTTCCATTTAGTATTTACAAATTAAAAAAGTAATAATGAGAGTGATAGTAGATACAATTAGGGGTGGCCATGGGTCTGGGTCACTACGAGAAATCCACTTTTTAGTGACCGATTTTAGAGACCGAAAATATTCGATCACTGTAGAGACCGAATATATATATTTTTGACAAAAAAAATAGTTGGTCTCTAAATCGGTTGCTAATATATTTTAGTGACCGAAGTAGAGACCAATTATTTGAATAAAATTAGAGACTGAAATATCGGTCACCAACTTACTAAAAAAACAAACTAACATTAAAATAAAAATAGGAAGTTGAGCATTAGAGACCGAAATAGAGACCAATTTGTTGATTAAAATTAGAGACCAAAAAATCGGTCACTAAATTACTAAATGATTTAATTCACTTTAAAATAAAAATAAGAAGTTGAGCATTAGAGACTGAAATAGAGACCAATTTGTTGCTTAAAATTAGAGACCAAATTGGTCACTAAATTACTAAATAATTTAACCCACATTAAAATAAAAATAAGAAGTTGAGCATTAGAGACCGAATTAGAAACCAATTTGTTGCTTAAAATTAGAGACCAAAAAATGGGCAACTAAATTACTAAACAATTTAATTCACATTAAAATAAAAATAAGAAGTTGAGCATTAGAGACCAAAATAGAGACCACTTTTTGATTAAAATTAGAGACCAAAAAATTGGTCACGAAATTACTAAATGATTTAATTCACATTAAAATAAAAAATAATAAGTTAAGCATTAGAGACCGAAATAGAGACCAATTTGTTACTTAAAATTGGAAATCAAGAAATCGGTCACCTAAATTACTAAATAATTCAATTCACATTAAAATAAAAATAAGAAGTTGAGCATTAGAGACCAAAATAGAGACCAATTTGTTGCTTAAAATTCGAGATCAAGAAATTGGTCACTAAATTACTAAATAATTTAATCCACATTAAAATAAAAATAAGAAGTTGAGCATTATAGACCGAATTAGAAACCAATTTGTTGCTTAAAATTGGAGACCAAAAAATTGGTCATTAAAATACTAAATAATTTAATTCACATTAAAATAAAAATAAGAAGTTGAGCATTAGAAACCAAAATAGAGACCATTTTTTGATTAAAATTAGAGGCCAAAAATTGGTCACGAAATTACTAAATGATTTAATTCACATTAAAATAAAAAATAATAAGTTAAGCATTAGAAACCGAAATAGAGACCAATTTGTTACTTAAAATTAGAAATCAAGAAATCGATCACCAAATTACTAAATAATTCAATTCAAATTAAAATAAAAATAAAAAGTTGAGCATTAGAGACCAAAATAGAGACCAATTTGTGGATTAAAATTAGAGACCAAAAAACCAGTCACTAAATTACTAAATAATTTAATTCATATTAAATTTAAAATACGAAGTTGAGCATTAGAGACCAAAACAGAGACCAATTTTTTGATTAAAATTAGAGACAAAAAATTAATTTAATTCACATTTAATTAAGGGAAAAGCGCACATAGACCCTCTAACTTTAACCCATTTACAAATAGACACATGTAACTATTGATTCTTCCTAATTAATCCTCAAACTCAAACTATTAGTAAAATCAGTCCTTCTGTTAATTGAAAGTTAGATAATTAATGATAATCAAATCCAACCGTTCATTTTGCTTAAATCTCAATCGTTGATTATTTTTTTCTTAAATTTTAATTTTTTTGAAAAAGGGAAAAAAAACAGAGAAAGGAAGAGCTCTCTTTCGTGTTTTCGTTCCTTCCTTTCTTCCCGTTAGTTGTTCTTCCTGAAGTGTACCTTCTTCTGGTCCATGTGTATTCTGCTTCACTGTAACTATTGAAGCAAACTCTGTCTTCACGCATATGCAACAAAAGTCAACAAAACAATAAAACTATCTTCACGCATATATATGCATTATTCTTAAATTAAAGTTTATATTTTTCACAATATATATATATATATATCGCGTGTATGTCAGAACTTGAATTAGCTTCTGGTGTATGTTCTTATTTGCAATTCTTTTAGTCAACACTTAACGGAGCTGATAGAAGAATACCAAAAGTTTTGGACCTTTTATGCAAGTCCTTATGTACCAGATTCTTAAATCAAGGTCAATCATTCTAAATTAATATATTCAAATCTTGCATTTTTGGTGACCCACATGCTTCCTTCCACGAATGGAGGAAGAAGACGCACACTAGGAAGAACAACGAACTTGAACACGAAATAGAGCTCTTCCTTGTGTTTATTTTTTTTTCCTTTTTTAAAAAATAAAAGATAATCAACGGTTGAGGTTTAAGCAAAATAAACGGTTGGATTTGATGATCCTTAGTCATCTAACTTTGAATTAACAAAATGACTAATTTCACTAATAGTTAAAGTTTAGGGATTAATTAGGAAGAATTAACAGTTGAAGGTGTCTATTTGCAAAAGAATTTTTCTTATAGCACGCAAGTACCGCACGCACAAATTCAAATTATCGTGGTGTACCAAAAATTCAAGTATCAAGACCAGAAGACCAAATGGGTAAATTATTTGGTCTTAGTCTTACATACTTTTGTAAGAAATTGATTTAATTAGGTTCTATTGTGGCTCAAATAATTATTGATGATAAAACATATAATAAGCAAGCATATTTTTTAAATGATTTCAACTTAAAAGAAAAGGATTTAACTTCAATATATCTATTATCAAATGATTTTGGAACTAAACTTTTTTTTTATTCAATAAATGTTGATTTTATCAACTCAATGACCATACCTGTTATCTGATTTCCATTATATATATATATATGAATTATTTTAAATGTATTGAAATCTGTTGATTTATTCAATTTCAAGCATTCAATTTCAACACAAACCTAACACTTCACTTTTAGGCATAACCACTAAAATGTGGACAACACATTAAAATATAAATAAAAAATTTAGTTTTAATAGGTCTAAGACTCTCTCTCTATTACTTCATCTTCAACCTCCTTAGAGAAAGTCTTGGGTGGGCACAAACCCACCACCTTATCCTTAGGCACATCCAATAGTGAAGTAACAACTCATCATACTTTAATCCATTTTTTTTAAATACACTTCTGACTTCTCACTACCCATCACAGAGTCTGGAAGAGGGAAGAGGGGGAGGGAGAGGGAGGGAGGAAGGTGATAAGGAGAGATAGAAGAGTGAGGAGAAGTCAAAAGTGTATTTAAAAAAATAAAAAAAAAGGATTAAATTATTATGAGTTGTCACTTCACTATTGGATGTGCCTAAGGATGAGGTGGTGAGTTTGTGCCCACTCAAGAGACTTTCTTGTTTTGAATTGCGGTTATGTAAAGAGCACTTCAAACATTGGTTGATCATATTATGAAATCAATTTTCAAAATGAATTTGGTCATTGCAAATTAAATGAAAAGATCAGATGGTGGGCATTCAAGTTATGGGTCTTGCTGTAACACCCAACCCCTAGGGTATTACTACGTAACACATGCGGAAGTAAATTAAAAGGTAATTTGCTGGTTTCTTTTAAGACGTAAAGACACGTTCGTAACAAAGTTACCATGACATACAACATTTCTCTAAGTTTCCATTTTCGAAAGAAAAAGTTTAAACTACAGATGGATGTATATAACACTACATTTACCGACCTCTTTAGATATACAATCCAACTCAGACTGCTAAGCTGGTCATTCTATCAAATATTCATTGGAGAGACCCCCAATCAGAATACTTTCCCAACCTCTAACACTAGGTCTTCAAGTGACTTAGAAAGACTCCTCTACAACATCGGTACTAGAGTACCAAGGTACTACAACAAAACTCGAAGAGACCTGATATAACGGTAAGAGTGAGACACCGACAAATGGATATATCGTACAACAACCATACACATGATACATACAACACCTTGGCATATTAACGTTTTAAACATTACTCATAGGTAAACAACAAGTATTATTTCAGTGGGTCTCATACCCGAATCAATCAATTTTATAAAGATAATGCATGACACTTCAATCATCAGGCTCTAATCTTAATCTCATGAGATACCATCACTGTTTTATCATTAAGAAAGAAAGAGTTGATCAGGCTCATACGCCATGTTTGGTAAGTTGTCTCCGTCACCTCATGCACCCGGATCAACATCATCACGAATCCCTTATAGCGGCCATTCGGATGTATACCTCATCGAATACCACATCTTAAGCAGGTATTCGGTTAACTCAAGCATGTCTGCTAAGGGGAAATGCATATGAATAAAAGACTTTTCATTATCGAGACTTTTCTTTGTGTTCACTCTTTTCCGTTGTCGAAGCTCAAAGCTAACGAATATTCACAATTTTCATTACTTGAAAAGCAATAACACATGACACGCAGTCCGAGTGCTCAATCACAACACCTTAGATCGATGCCGCAGTCCAAGGTTGTGGTCGTAGAAACAATTATAATTTTATCCATGTTTTATTTCAACATGATAAGGACTCCTAGCCCATAACAACGAAATTAGGACACACAGTCCTCAATTCCAAAATTAGGACTCCTAGCCCATAATATCACGATTAGGACCCTTGGTCCATAATTCTTGACACGGATCCCAGATCATGTGCATAAACTGAATGCTAGAGGCAACGTCTCACGAACTAGTATTCTCTTTCACATGTGCTTACTTTTCGCTCAGTGAAAAATCAAAACCAAAACAAAACCTCGGTTACTTATCCAAGTAACTGGGACGTTTCTAAATCATTTAGGATAAAATCTTTTCCTTTACAAACTCTTTTACAAAACAATCTGGAAATTCCTTTACTTTTGAAATCCTTGATGGAATAAAGTCAAATATTTTCAAAAGGGTTTTGCCTTCATAAAACACATAGTTCGAAAAGGGTTTTCTCTCGTACAAAATTTGGATCATAAAAAGGTAATTTCTATTGACTTAAAAACACTTCAACGTTTCTTTTCCAAAACTAGAATCTCATTCTCTTTAAGTAAGCGTTTTAAACAAGGAACTTTAATAAATGAAACCAATACTTTCAAAGTTCTATTCAAGGCTTATTAAGGCTTTTAATCCTTATAATCATTATGCACAGACTCAAGTCCGACTTCTCAAACTTCAATCAACAGTAATACATTCTCAACAATAATATCACAGTTAACGACATTTCATCACATATATACAACTCACGATACTTTAAGGCAAGTAATAATCAACTTCAAGTAACAATCACAATAGTTCAAGTAAACAAGTCATTCAAGTATTTGCTCCACATCATAATAATATTCAAATCACTCAAGTAAACACATACACACATACATATAGTCATTGAATATCCCTAGGCAATCCCCTCTTACCTACTGTGAAGGTAAGGAGATTAGATGCTCGAAGAGGTATACCACGAACGTCCTCGTTTCCTCCGTGATGGAAGTCTAAGGTTATGAACACAAAATCACAAGTTAAAAATCAAACAAGAACACTAAACCACAAGGTATTGGTTCGGCCAAGACTAGTTCTTAGGGTTAGAGATTCCCGAAAATTATACAACTCATGGATTTATGATCCTTAAGTGTTAGGAGTTCATAAACACTGATCATTTAACAAATTTGAATTAAAATCCCACTAAGTTATAAACTTAGGGTATTCGGTCAAGGCTAGTAAAATAGGCTTTCATTCACTAAACTTTCCAATCTCTTAGGTTTAGCATCCATATGTATTAAGGAGCTCAAAACCATGATCATTTTGGAAAAATAAGAACAAAGTATCCTAGGTCCACAACCTTCTAGGTTCGGCCTTCATAGGATTTATAGGCTAGAAATCTTTAAACTTTCTAATCTCTTAGACTTAGCATCCAAATATCTTATTGAGCTCAAGTCCATGATCATCTTGGAAAAATGAAAGTAATACATACTAGCTTTAATAACATAAAATAAACAAGTTAGAAATCCTTAAACTTTCCAATCTCTTAGACTTAGCATTCAAATATCTTATGGAACTAAAGTCCATGATCATTTTTAAAAAATAAAAACTCAAACATCCTAGCACCTAAACACTAAGTTTCGACCATCATAGGTTGATGAGGAAAACATTCTTTGTTTAACAATAACTCTTAGGTTTAGAATCACAAGGTATTAAGAGTTCCAAATCCATGATCAATACTTGGAAAGTTGAAACATAGTATCCTAGGCCTACTTATTCATATTTTTCGGCCATCATAGGAACAAGCTATCAAAACTTCCAAGATTTATAGATTCAAGATCAAGGAATAATTAGAAACTCAAACACATGATTATATTCCAAAAGTTGAAACAAAAACTTCCTAGGTCACAAATGCAAGCATTCGGCCTTCATTGGAAGAGATGGATAGAGATTTTTGTTTTACACAACCTCTTAGTATGTGAAAATATAAGTTAATACAAGACTATAGAAAGTGGTTTCAACTACTCAAAAGGAGTTTTCTACCATTTTAGAGAGATTTTAGAAGTTTAAAGCATATAAAGAACACATAAAGTAAACTAAGAAATAAAAGATGAAACTTGAAAAAAGATTCTTATGAGAGCATTACCCTTAGTATAATGAAGAACTTTAATGAAGAACTTAAGTAGAAAATATGAATAAAAACTAAAGCTTTAAGAGCTTGAAATTTTAGAAGAAAGAAGAGGATGAAGGTTTAATGGAGGTTGAAGGAGGAAGATGATGAAGTGAAAATGAAAGGGGCATATATAGGGAAAGGGGAGAAGTCCATGGCTCCAAGGAAAAGATAGGGAGAGCTTGTTGAGGAAGCTTGGTGGTTTGATGCTTGATTGGATGGAGGAAGAGAGAGAAATGACTTTTTGGATTAGAATAGTATTATAATTTGAAAAGTGTGATGATTACACTTTTAGAGTGTGTCATAGCCTCTTCCATAATGTCTCCTTACTTCTTTAATGATCCCTAATCTGCTCCATCTCGTACCCGGTTGCATTTCCGATCGTAATTCTTCCGACGTTTTTCGCCCGAATAAAATATTATATTTTATTTTTGAACGAAAATTTTCAAAATAACCAATTTGAAGAAAACATAATAAAAACAATAACTGTATCGTTCACGGGTCAAAATTAGGTTTTCTGTGCAGTAAACTTGTACCGGCAGTGAAAACGCAGACCGGCTTCCGTCTGAATTTTCAATCGAAAATTTTACCGTGACTTCATATGATATAACAACACAAGAAAATGATTTTAGTTTAATTAAAATCATCCTCTGATTTTAATCTAAAATAAACACATTTAAATATATATTTATTGCTACAGAAAGCATAGGAAAAACAGGGTGTTACACTTGCTAACCAGTACTCTAAGGGTATTGGTTAATGAATTCAAAGATAGAAAATTATAATTGGAAAGTGTAACTTTTAAGAGTTTAATGATTTGAATACATCACTTTCCCATTTAAATTTTATATGTTTAGTTCCTTAACCAATGCCCTTACGGTACTAGTTAGCATTTCCCTCAAGTTATCCCCCATTTCATGGCTTTAACGTTCACATTTGATCCAAACTAGTGTAGTTGCCCGTGCGAGACACACGGGCATCCGTTAAATGGTTATTTTTGTAATAGTTTATTATAAATAATTTCAACATGAACAACATTAAATGTATTATTTTTTTGAATATAAAATAATACTATTGTGTGCAACAGTTGGATTCATATATTCAATAGTTAATGAATAACAGGCTACATGACAAATTTGTATGATAAAAATTTTAGTAGGTTTTATAAAAGCTTGACTTTTCATTACGGATATGATTTCATGATATGCAACATGTTAATCTTTTATGTTTATGAAAAGAATACACATTTCCATGATATTATATGTTATTGTATTAAACATTTATATAACAACAACAATAGAAGATACTTTGATGAAAAGAAAGAAATCATACTTTGATATTCAACACTATTTTAAATATGTATGATCCTGTTATTTAGGGTAAGTTATAATATTGGATTGTTATGTTCAATTTAAGTATCAGATTATTTCTTCTTTTATTAATTTTTCGTTTTCCGTAAATTTTTATTTTGTTTTTCGTGAGTTTTTATTAATCTGAGACAATGATTTTATTTTTTCATAAGAAAGTGACACGTGTCACTCGTTTATTCGTCCACAATTAAAACATGCTACAATTTAAATTTAAGAAAATGGCCTAGTATGAATAACACAATAATTAAAATAATTTACTAAATAATTATTTTTTTAATAAAATGTCAGATGTCGTCGGTGACACGTGTCGCCCATTTATTCGTCCATGAAAAATCAAGCTACCATTTGTTTTAAACAAATTATCTAATATTTAACTATTTTATATTAAATTGTTAAATTCATCAACCACGAAGGTGGAAATAAAAAAAAGTCAAAAAAAGAAGGTAATATAATAAATAATAAATAATAAAACAATAAGCAAAATAATAATCTAAATAATTTTTATTTTAAAAAATCCAGAGGCAAAAAATCTACGTGGGCACGACCCGTGACATTTGGCGCCGACCTTTTCGTCCACAGTAAAAGAATGACACAGCTAAAAATAAGAGAAGGCTCATCAAGCTAGCTACCATTTGTTTTAAACAAATTATCTAATAGTTAACAATTTCATATTTAAATTGTTAAACTCATTAAACACGAAGGTGGAAACAAAAAAATTTGAAAAAAGAAGTCAATATAATAAATAATAATACAATAAGTAAAATAATAATCTAAATATTTTTTATTATAAAAAATCCAGAGGCCAAAAACTACATGGGCACGGTCCGAGACATCTGGCGCCGGCCTTTTCGTCCACAATAAAAGAATGACACAATTGAAAATAAGAGAAGGCCCATGAATGAATTTTAAAATAATTAAAATAATTAACTAAGAGAAAGCCCATTGTAACACCCTTCTCAGGCGCTACATTGTCTATGACATTTCTATTTTTATAAGATCGAGTAAAACGGAAAATAATTATTTTACAAAAAATACGATTTATTTTTTTCTTTTCTCTTTCGTAATAATACCATACATAGTCTTTAACATATAACATCAACTTATGCATTAATATTATACAAACCAAGTTCCAAGTATTATCAGTCATACATATTCAGAAAGAAGGCGGAAATACCAACGCCAGTAAATAACAACAGACTGAAATATGTTTATAATAATAATATCTTTAGAGACATAGCTCCATAAAATATAACATAGACACGAGACTGGCCAGACACAAAATACTGAGAAAATTCCATTATACTAAAGTCCTCGAGACGGTGTCCATGTCTCCCGGTACGCTCAAACTCCAGCAGGATGTGATGGAGAAACAGTGTTGTCGTCATCTTCGTCCAACACAAGATAGAAAACAACAAACCAGAAAATACAGAAATGAGGTGATATTTCCGTTCATCTTACACCTAACACAGACATGCAGTGGTACGACACACAGGTACGCACAAATATCAATAAACAGTTATATCATCCATCACAACAGAAATAATAATGTTTTACAACAACATAATCACAAGGCATCGCTTTTCCTAGACAAGAGACATCTAAGACTCGAGGAATGACCTCTGATCCCCTATACCATGGTTTTAACAAACAGTCGGAGAGAGTGGTTCGGAGGATTGTTCCGGACTACGCCAGCCTTGGGAAATAGAATGCGTCCAGAGTCATCAACGTGCACATTGACTTTTTCGGGAACATCCTACACTACCAGAAAATACATAGTGTCTAGTAGAGTATGTCGGTGTATTGCAAGATCACCATGACACAGAAGAGCAACCAACTGGGCCTATATGAGTATTTCATACCCCGACACCCCCAAGCATCAATAGATCGTCACTACGAAATTCGCACCCGCATTAAAGTGTTAGCTTGATCTCCTAGGCACAACGACCTTACAGAACATAGTTTCACTATGTGTTTAGGCAACTTTGTCGGAAATGCGTTCTTCTCGTCTATCCATTGGATGACATAGTTTAATTCCATCAGAATCCTTTCAACATACTGCAACAGATGCTAGATGTCCTTAAGTCCGAATCACCGGTACTTAATCATTAAGCTAAAGTTCTCAAGTAACCTTTCATCTTTGTGCAAAGTTTTCTTAGAATACTTGATTGCGAAACCTAGCACATTATGCATTTGGAACATAGGTCCAATTATTTATTCCTCTATACTTTTCTAGTTGTGCCTTTTTCTTTGGCTTTCAATAAAACAAATCATTCTGAGTCCATTAAATTTTATGGAATATGGATAATAAATTATCCATACTTTATGACATAAGGTCGTGTTCCACCCCACGTCATAAATTATTACGTTCGTATTTTCACTAAGTCATTCTTGACTTAGGTTTTTTTTTTACATTTGACATTAAAATCTCATCTTGAAAGACAAAAATCCTTTTGGCTTAGAACCAAAACCTTTAGATAAAATTCAATCCATTTTCAAGAGTAATATCCCTCAAAGATACTTAGGTATCAATTTCTCCAAAAAATTTCCTCAAAAATCTTTAAAACGTTAAACAACGGTTTTGCTTCTTTTTACTTAATTTAGGCTTAAAAAGCCCAACTTTTAAAGATATGGTTCTTAACCTCAAATGTGTTATTCTCCTAAGTTACATTACTCATGGGAAAAGTTGAAACACTGATTTTACATCATTTATACAAAATTCCTAAAATTTGATCGAATGTCGTTAATTTTGTAAATCGCGTAAATCCTCTTTCAACGATTTTACACTCTAATAGTCCAAAACTCATTTTGGAGTTTTAGAACAGTTTTATCAGCATGAAAATCAGTTTCTAACTGTCCAATTACATTTATTTTCGAAATTTGCATTTTAGTCCCTAAACTTTCATTAATTACAAAATAGTCCTTTTTCACTTAAAATCTTATAAATTTTTATTTATAAATCCAAATCACACCAAACCAACTTCTTTAGAAATATTTTTCAGTTGCCCTCAAATTTTCCAAAAATCACTTTTCTGCACCAAATATTTTTCAATAATTGCAAAAAGGTCCTTTTTCACCAAAAAGCTTATAACTTTTTATGTATTAATCCAATTAACACCAAACCAATTTCTATGGTTTTGTCTCATCAAGGACTACAATATTAACATTCAAGAACACTAATTTCAGTGCATTCACTGAAATTCTCAGAAATTGCAATTTAGTCCCTAAGGACTCATAAATCCATAACTTTCATTATACACACCTAAATCAATCCAAACCAATTTCTATATTCTTATATATTCATTTACTTCTCATAAAAATTATTCAAACAATTTAACACATCATGGAACCCTTTTTAAACAGCCAAGGCCGAATGGCCTAAAAAGTGATTTATAAAATTTTCTCATGTAGTCATGCATCATATAATCATATTCAACATCACTAGTAATTCTACCACAAACACAAACATCAATCAATCCCTCCAAGAGGATCACACACATATAAATCAATAAATTACACAAATTAGATACTTATAATTTATAAGACCATTTACACTAAATAACACTAAGTAAACCATCAACATGTCTACCCTAAGGTAGGATAATGGTAATCTCCCCCATACCTTTGTTGATCACTTAAAACAAGAGGATGATGTTCACCTAGAACTCAAGGTTTGAAACACCAAAACCTAGCCATGGATCATCAACAAAACAACAAGGCATTGAATCTCCAAATTTTTCAAGCTGTCGGATAATGAAAAATAGAAGTCAAATGAAGATAATAGAAAATGGAATCACATTAAAAGGATTTTTCTATGATTTTCTAGAGATTTTTGAAGTTCTAGATCTAAGAATTGAAAATAATGAACAAGTCATTGAATCATGAAAATAATTGAAGAACATGATCATGATTGAGTGAGTAGAGTATGGTATACCTCTTGGAATTGAAAAATGGGCAAGGAATCAAGCATTTCACAAACTCAACTATGGTGTTCTTAGCTTTTTGAGAGAAAATGTGAGATGATGAAGATGAAGTTAGAAAATGACTAAGTGTGGATGTGGGGAGGCTGCACGAAATTAAGGAAGTGAGGGGCAGTTTTGTCCATCAAAAATTGCCTTGGGGACAAAATGGTAAAAATACATAGTGACTAACTTGTAGTTCCATTAAAATTCAAGGACATTTTGGACATTTAACACCTAAAGCCATCATGACAAACATGTGATGAGGATTGGTTGGAGATGTGACTGATTTGTGTCCAGAAATTGTGGGGTAAACTTGTCATTTCGATGAAAGTTCAAGGGTAAAATCGTCCAAGGGCAAAACGGTCTTTACACTAATTTAAAGAAATATCTAGATATTTTGTAAAAAGTAATCATGACATGGGTGACTCATCCATGTGACTCACCATCCTAGGTGGCAAGAGGTCTCAGCATCCGACGTCGGGTTTTGTCTCTGCACCTCCGTTCTCGACTCCGTCGATTACGCGATTTAGGGTTTTACGCCCGAATCGAGTATAATAACTTATTTATTTTGAAATTTTTCAAAATAACCACTATGGTTGGAAATAAAATATAAACCTAAACGGTTTTGTTCACGGGTCCAAATTAAGTTTTCTGACCAGTAAAATCTTACTGTCAGTGAAAACGCAGACCGGGTTTCGTCTGAATTTTAAACCCAAATTTTTACCATAAGCTTCTACCATAAGGTAGAGTATAACTCTGATTTTATTTTATTAAAAATCATTTTCTGGATCCAATATAAAAATTACGAACAATTAAAATTCTACCAATAATTGAAAAAAGTAAAAACAGCAAAAACAACAAAACGGTTAAAACAGTAAAAACAGTAAAAACGGGGTGTTACACCCATCAAGCTACCATTTGTTTTAAACAAATTATCTAATATTTAACAATTTTATATTTAAATTGTTAAATTCATCAAACACAAAGGTGGAAATAATAAAAAATTGAAAAAAGAAGGCAATATAATAAATAATAATACAATAAGTGAAATAATAATCTAAATGTTTTTTATTATAAAAAATCTAGAGGCCAAAAATCTACGTGGGCATGACCCATGACATTTGGAGACGACCTTTTCGTCCACAATAAAAGAATGACACTGTTAAAAATAAGAGAAGCCCCATGAATGGGGATTTTAAAATAATTAAAACAATTAAATAAGAGAAGGTCCACCAAGCTATCATTTGTTTTAAACAAATTATCTAATATTTAATAATTTTATATTTAAATTGTTAAATTCATCAAACACGAATGTGGAAATAATAAAAAAAGTGACAAAAGAAGGCAATATAATAAATAATAATACAATAAGTAAAATAAAAATCTAAATATTTTTTATTATAAAAAATCAAGTGGTCCAAATATCTACGTGGGCACGGCCCGTGACATTTGGCGCCGACCTTTTCGTCCATAGTAAAAGAATGACACAATTAAAAATAAGATAAAGCACATGAATGAATTTTGAAATAATTAAAACAATTAATTAAATATTTATTATTAAAGAAATGTCAGAGGTCGAAATTATATGAGCACCCCTCCCGTGACACGTGTCACTCGTTTATTTGTCAACAGTAAAAGCATGGTACAAATGTATTTTAAGAAAAGACCCTAGAATAAATTAACAATAATTAAAATAATTAATTAAATAATTATTATTAAAAAATAGCAGAGGACAAAAATATATGTGGGCCCTGCCAGTTATATGTGTCACCCGTTTATTCGTCCACATAAAAATAAAGCTACTATTTATTTTAAGCAAATAATATAATATTTAAAAATTTAATATTTAAATTGTTAAATTCATTAAACCAAAAGGTTGAAATTTAAAATAAAGAAACTGAAAAAGAGAAGACCATATAATAAATAATAATACAATAAGTAAAATAATTATGTAAATAATTAAAATTATATAATATAAAAAAATATATAATTTGGGCAGTGACCGACGTCGACACGTGTCGTCATCCAATTCATTTACTGTGACACAATGGTCAAAAAATTGGAGCACATTCTTAAAAAATGTTTAATTAAAATAATTAAATAAATAACATTTTTAAAAAAATTTAAAAAATTTGGAAATTTTAAAAATTAAATAAAAAAGTTAAATAACAGTTTGTTTTTAAATAAAAATGTTTTTACAAAAATTTCAATTCATTTTTAAAAAAAATAGGAAATTTTTTTTTTAAAAACATTTTTGAATAATAATCGAAAAAAATAAAAAAAAATTATTATTTAAAAAAAGTGGGAAAAATGTAATAAAAAAAGTTTGATTAAAAAATTTTAAATAAAAAAATAATTTGTTAAAATAAGGGTTAAATTAAAAAAAATAAATAAACAAATTTTTTTTAAATTTTTTTAAAATTAAAAAACTTTTTTAAAAAACAATTCAAACAATAATGTACATTTAAAAAACTAAAAAATTTAATAAAAATAAATTTAAATTAAAAAAATTAAAAAATGTTAAATTAAAAAAATTCGAAAAAAATAAGTAAAAAAAAAGTATATAAAAATATTTTTAAGAAAAGTTGAAATAAAAAAAGATTTTAAAACAATTTCGAAAAATAAAAATTTAAAATTTATTTTTTTAAAAAAATATTTTATAAAAAAGTTTGCTAAATTTTCAAAAAACAAATTTAAAAAAATATTTTATAAACAAATTTGTTAAATATTTTATTGTATCGTGTACGTGCGTTAAGAGGGAATTGCCTGAGGGATTTATCTGATAGCTACGTGCTATCTGTTGTTGGTCTGTATATTTATCTGTGGTTGTGGTGTTTTTGCTTAGCTTGTTTTAAGTTGTGTTATTTATATCTGTGTTTATTTATATGCAGTTAAGTGTTTACTTTCAGTTATATATTATAATGTGGTGATGCATGATCTGCCTAGGAATATTATTATGAATGTTGTTATTGATTGTTGTTTGAGAAGCCTGACAGTGGTCAGTTCCCAATCAATTAACCAGATAAAAGCTTTAAGAAGCTTTAAAAATTATATTCAATGTTTAACGGTGAAATATTTGAATATAATGTTGATTGAAAATATTGTTTGGAAAAAAATAAGAAATGTTGGAAAATATTGTTATTTTATTGATTTATCAGTGTAAGAGTGAATTATGAGTCACAGTGAGGACGTAACCGTGAAATTATTTTTGTACTGCTAATTTTTACGTAAGAAATTCTGTAATATTATAAAAAGTTATTTTATGAAATTAATTTTCGAAAATAAATTAATTATGATTTTAGAAAAATATTTAAGTGGAAAAGTTTAAGAATTGGCTTAAATGACTTTAAAAATGCTAGACGACAGTAATTTGGAAAAGTATCAACGGCAAGAAATTCTAAAATGCCAATACGTGCTTTAAACCAAGACCGAGCCTCAAGTGACTCCCATTTTGAAACAGAAAATTTTCAGGAAATAGAGATTTCAAGTAATTGACGATTTTACAAAGGATTTTCTGTAAATGAGTTTTATTAAACTGTGTTATTTCTGACAACTTGGATAAGTTGCGGAGACTTTGTTTTGGATTGGTTTTTCATAGAACGAAAACAGTGTTAACGTTGAAACGCGAACCTAGTATCAGAGACGTCGCGATGCTAGAGTTATTTAATATAAGCACGAAGATCTTTGATCCGTGTTACGTTGTTATGGACTTTGTGTCCTATCCACATTGTCTACCCACGTTGTGGGTTACGTTGTTAAAGTTGAATGTTGTTTTCTACCACCACAAACCTAAGACTGATTGCAAGGTCTAAGGTGTTGTGACTGGGCACTCGGACTTCGTGTCCTGTGTTGACGTTGAAAAATCTAACACATTGAAAAAGTACGAATAGTCGTAAGCCATCTTGACCTTAGACAAAAGAAGAATGAACACAAAGAAAAATGATGAGAACAAAATGTTTTATATGCATTAATTGGCAGACGTGCCCACGCTGTTATGTATGGTGCCTTGATAATTAAGGTATTCCATGCCACGTTGTATGTCTGAATGCCTTGCAGGGTAAGATATTTCAGGCTATGTTGCTTCATTTGTGCCCTGGTGGACAATGAAAACCCATATACGTTGATCATTGTGCCTTGTGTTGGACAGTGAGCCTATGGTAACACGTTGTGCCTTATTTGGCAGTCGAGCTTGATCAGCTCATTTACATGGTGTTGGAATCTCCGGAGATTAATTGAAAAGTTAGACGTTGAAAGTTGACGTGTTCATGCATAGTTTTCAAATGATAACGTTTGGGGTGTGAAACCCATTGATAAACTATTTGCTTGGATATGAATGTTTATGTTGACATAACATGTATATGTGTTTTTCTGTTGTGTCGCGCATGTAGTTGTCGAGTTAAATCCGAGTCCAGAGGAACCACTCAAGGGATGTGAGGTGTGACCAACTTAGATTTTATGTAGTGTATGTTGTTGTTTTTCAATAAGTGTTGTTTTGGCTTCAACGACTCAAGAGGGGGGGGGGGGGGGGGGTGAATTGAGTTTTCAAAAAATATTTCCCTCTTAAAAACTTTTTCACAAAACTTTTCAAATCAGAGTTGCGGATTTGTGGCCTCGAGATCTTTTACAAAATCGATGAAGGGTTTATATAAAATCTTGAATAGAAGGTGATGAGGATAAGAAAGATAGATTCAGAATAGGTTCGGGTTCAAGACTCAGTAATAACGAAATACAGAAACTGGTTAAACCTTTAAAGATTAAGAACAAGTTATGCAAGTTTCAGATACAAGCATTAACAATCAAGAACAAACTTGCAGGTCAGTTTCAGTATATGATCAGTTTTAGCAATCAAGAATGGTTTTGATCAACTCAGTTTTGAACGCAGATAACACAGTCTTGATTACAATCAGTCTCAGGTTTCAATACAGTTTATACAGATCAAGAACAGAAATTATGTTGAACTTTAAACATCAAAATCACAGGTTCTTGATCATAAACAGAAAGTAAAGGAGCTTGAGTTTAGAGATACTACACAACCAGATTTATCCTGGTTCAATCACCTCCACTATGACCTACATCCAGTCCCCACTCCACCTGTGGGATTTCACACACTAACACACAAGCTTTGCTAGGTAGCTTGAAAAACCTTTACACCACAGAGCACTCCTTCACCTCGAGATACCGCACTCTTGTGAAGAACCTCAATGTTCTTCCTTAGGGATACCTCACCCTAATCACTCTGATATGTTCAATGTGTTAATTGTTAAAGTGTTCCTTTGATCCCTCTTTATATAGAAAACAAGTTATAGTCGTTAGGATCAATCAAAATAGATTTGGATCTGATAACAGAATCTGTTTTCTTGATTCTGGTTCTTGAAATAAGATTCTGATGGTTCTTATAGAATTCGCGTCCATCTTGAAAATAAGCGCGTCCATCTAGCCATTTTGAAAGTATTAAAACACAAAGTAATTGGAAGATCTCCAATTAGTAGATGAGCTCCACATGCCACGTCATTGGACGGATACTCCTTTAGGATTTAGCAAGTCCAAAGGCTTGAGTGGACAAGCGCTTCTGTCACTTTAGTGGACGAGCGCTTGTATCACTTTAGTGGACGAGCGCTTCTGTCACTTTAGTGGACGAGCACTTGTCACTTTAGTGGACGAGCACTTCTGTCACTTTAGTGTTGGACGAGCACAATTAGAATCTATTTCTTCTTTCCAAAAATCATTTTCATTAATGAAAAACTTATTCCTTTTAATGCAGGTTATGAAAATTGATTTTCTTTCATGCATCTTTTCAAATGAGCTATTTGTGAATAAGAGATTTCATCTCTTACAAATCATCTAAGACTTAAATCTAATTTCTCCTTTAAGCTCTTGTCTTGATGATTCCTTGATTTTTGTCTTTGCTCTTTGATTCCTTCAAGTTCTTCCTTGAATATTATCCTTTAATTTCTCACTGAACTTGTTGGTTACTGCTTGATACCTGTCTTTGCAACTTGACACTAAAACACTTGCATACACATTAAGTTGTATTTGTCATATATCAAAATCTCTAAGTCATTGAGTCTAACAATAAGGACCTATGCCTATAAAGGTCTAGGTGTGAAATAGTATAATGCAATATAGTTGTATGATGTTATATGTATAACTATCCATAAGCGGTTATATTTACGTTGTTGTTGTGGTTGTGGAAAAGTAAAAGAAAAGGAAAAAAATTTATCACCATTTTGAGAAACGATTACAACTTAAGAAAATATTATTTTCCGAAAGCAACCATCAAATTACTTTGAATTTATTTCCGCACGTGTTACAAAGTAATGCCCAAGGGGGTGTTACATTAGTGGTATCAGAGCTGGTCGAGTCTTTCGGGAACCTTGGGAAATAGGTCTGTTAGGTTTTTGTTCTGTGGTCTCTGGTTAGACCTTGTTTGAATTGTTTCCTTGTTGAAACAATGTGTGTTGACACACAAGTATGTGTGTTTCGATGAGTCTCTAATCGAGTGGAGAACTTGTGAGAACTCATATTTAGTATATAGTAGGATGTTGAGGTTTGATTGATCTAGTTTCTAGATTCAGTTAGATCTCCATTGTTTCGAGTAAAACATCGCCTACGAAGCTAGCCGAGTTACGTTACATGAAATGGAACTTTCGTTCATTTCTTGATAAGTTCGTTATCATCTTCATCGATGATGTTTTCGTTTATTCTACGAATCTCGAAGAGTATGAGGAATCTATGCGTCAAGTGTTACGGAGCTAGTGCGAGAAGAGTTGTTGCGAGGTTATCTAAATGCAAGTTTGGCTCGATGTGGTGCAATTCATAGGGCATGTTATTACAAAGGAGAATTCATGCTTACATTCCTAAATAACCCTCAGTGTATTAGACATTTGAGTGGAGTGGTTTGATAGTATCCATTGGTCGGGATATTTTCACATTTCATAGAAAAAGTCGTTGAGATTATCTCTCGAGTTGCAACACAAATTTCTTTTTATAATGGAAGTTTCTCGATGAAACTTAATCCAGTCACTTTTACTTTTGGGTGGAAGTGATCCAGTCTGAATGTTGTTGAACTGTCATTCTTTTAAATCGGTGTTTAGTTAAGATCTTGTGAAAGAAGGAACTTTATTAGATTCATGTTTGTAAACGTGTACCGATCATGCATTTATACATCCACGAACCCATTAAAGAATCTTTTTACTTACTGGATATTCCTGTATTCCTTTCAAGTTGATGAAATTCTTTTATATACTTCCTTGTGAGAGAGTCAGACCTTAGGTTTGAGAAATCCTGTCTAGTTGGTGTCACGAAATTTCGAGGACGAAATTTTTTTAAGAGGGGGTAACACCCCGACTTTTCGTTGTTTTCTAATATCGGAAATTTATATAGATATGTTTATATTTTTATCCGAGACTTAGAAAATGTTTTTAATTAAACCGAAACCTTATTTACACTCTACTTTACTATAGAGTGTTACGATAAAAATTTAGGTTGAAAAGTCAGACGAAACTCGGTCTGTGAATTTCACTGACAGTTATTTATACTGCTCAGAAAACCTAATTTTGACTTGTGAACGAAAAACTTAAGGTTTTTATTTAATTTCTTACGATTTTGGTTATTTTGAAATATTTCACTAAAAAGTGAAATATTATATTTTTATCCGAGCGTCATATTGAATTGGGGAAACAACGGAGCAGATTACGGGATTTTCGGGAGCCGCTAACGGATAATACCAATGAGTCACACATGATGAGTCACCCATGTGAATGCATTAATGGTGCACATGGCCTCATGATGACAATTTCTATGGAATTTGCAAATTGGTCCTTATACTTTTAGAATTTTGCAATTTGGTCCTTACAACTTAATTGCACTTTGATCCTTATGAAACAAAATTCCTTGGACCTTGGTCCCTATAACTCACGGCCCAAACCCTCCAAGAGCCCATCTTCATTTCTATAAAAGGCAAACTTTATCTTCTACCTTAAGTTTTCTTCATTTTTCACTTAAAATCTCTTAGTTACATAAGCTTGATTTGTGAAGCAAGTGGTTGATTTCTTGTATATTTCTCAATTCCAAGAGGTAATCTTTGTTCCTCATCATCAATCAAGTTCATGTTCTTCAATAAGTTTTCCATTTCAATGCCTTGTTCATCATTTCAATTTCTAGATCTAGAAAGTTTGAAATTCTCTAGAAAATCATAGAAAAATCCTATAAATATGAAACCAATTTCTATGAGTTAGTTATCATCTCTACTATCAAAATCCAAGATATTGTTGTAAAGAAAGTTTTTTTCCCCTTTTCTTGTCAAGGCCGAAACCCTATAAAAGTGGGTAGAGGAACTTTTGTTCTTTTTCATGAAAGTAATCTTGTGTTTCATCTATTTAACATGTATCTATGTTGAATACAAGCCTAGGTATGAAACAAAAATCTCTTGCTTCATTTTTTCTTGATGGCCGAAAATAGGCATTAGAGGGATTGGAAGTTTTTGTTTCAATCTTTGTTGTTAATCATTTGTTTTAAGGCTTAAGTATTAAAGGATCACTAATCCAATAACTTAAGCAATTTTAGAAATTTTTAGCCACAAAAACCCATGGAGACCATGACCTATCATAGAGAATGAGGTGATTTAATTTGTTTGATTTTGATTGGTTGATTGTGGTTCGGTGAAGGATAAAGAATCGTATCGTGTACGTGCGTTGACGGTTTCTGGATTCGCAACAAAGTTTTAATCGGAAGTTTAAGTTCTTCGAGAGTTAAGAGGGGATTGCCTGAGGGATTTATCCGATGGCTACGTGCTATCTGTTTTTGGTTTGTATATTTATCTGTGGTTGTGGTGTTTTTGCTTAACTTGTTTTAAGTTGTGTTATTTATATCTGTGTTTATTTATATGCGGTTAAGTGTTTACTTGCAGTTATATATCATAATGTGGTGATGCATGATCTGCCTGGGAATATTATTATGAATGTTGTTATTGATTGTTGTTTGAGAAGCCTGACAGTGGTCAGTGCCCAATCAATTAACCAGATAAAAGCTTTAAGAAGTTTTAAAAATTATATTCAATGTTTAACGGTGAAATATTTGAATATAATGTTGATGGAAAATATTATTTGGAAAAAAATAAGAAATGTTGGAAAATATTGTTATTTTAATGATTTATCAGTGTAAGAGTGAATTATGAGTCATAGTGAGGACATAACTGATAAGCCTTTGGCTCGTCTAGTTTTATAACTAGTAAGACCATGGCTTTTGCACTAATTACTCGAGTTTAATCTCGTTTTCGCCCGAATTTGGATTTAATTGTCCTCAAGCAACATTTTGAGTTTCTTAAGTAGTTTAGGACATTTTAGTTAATTTTGAGTCAAATAAAGCATTCACTGCTATTTCATATTTTCAGGTTAAAAGTGAAGCACTTAGAGTCAAGGAAAATGGAGAAAGTAGTGGAAAAGCAATTCTGGAAGTTTCGCCTCGTGAGACAGGATTTCGCCTCGCGAGCCTGAAGACCAGCCTGAACAGCAACAGTCACCCTCTCTGTCTCGCCTCGCGAATCACCATCTCGCCTCGTGAGCCTGAAGGCCTGACTGTGCCAGATATGTCACCCTTTCTGTGTCGCCTCATGAATCACCATCTCGCCTCGCGAGAAATCCAAACGCTGAAGATCTATTCATAAGATTCGCCTCGCGAACCATGTCTCGCCCTGCGAGACGGCGAAACCCAGAATCTCTATTTATAGGTTGTTTTAGGGCAGATTAGGGGATTTTTTTCTCATTCACTGCTGCGAATTATTTTCTAGGTTTTGTGTTTCATTTGTGATGGAGAACTAATTTCCGGAGATTAATCTGCTGTAATCGGTTTCCGCCGACACTTGAGGTTCTATAATTCCCAATCTTATTGCTATTCCCTTTCAATATTATGCTATATGTCTTGTTTGCTTAATTCAAGTTATATAGAATAAGTATTGGTTAATTTCGATGATCATATGTTCCTTACTCTAATCGCGTTTGCTTAATTCGCGTGTGTACGATCGTGTTTACTTAATTCACGAGGGCTTAATTCTGTTTGCTTGATTCGGAAATTAGGAACATATATCTCGTAGTGTCAATTGTGCTTGTTTAATTGTTGCTACAATCGAAAAGGGATTAGAATCCGCTTAGGGCATGGAATTTATGTGAATCGATGATATTTGGGAAACCGAAACAGTAGATTAATCGTTTTAGCTTATTGATAATCACTTATTTGTACTGCTTTTTCCTAATTGAATCTTTAATCCTAACCCCCCCCCCCCCCCCCCCCAAAGAAAATGACTTGAAGGTTAATAACAATCCAAGAGTCCTTGAGATACGATACTCGAGTTGTCGTTCCCTAACTACAGTTTTTCCAATTACTCGTTTTTGACCCGTGTGCAACAGCGGATCAAATTGGTGCCGTTGCCAGGGACTCTTTGATTTTTATTAGCCATATTAGGAATCAAACTCTTTTTTTTTTATTTTGTTGTGTGGAACTTATATGTGAGTGTCTTGAGCTTATATGTTTATATCATATTGATGGTATTGCACATTGTGATTGTCGTGGTGGTGAATCTTAATACTTCCCATGTATAATTATATGCAAAATTATATGCTTAATGTTGATTATGAGTCATCATGCATATATTATCCTGACTTTACCGGCGGTTATGAGTTTAGTAGTGGTTTTGGCATGGTTGGAGTGAATGACTATTTTGGCCAACATGGTGGAGAACATGGCATCTTAGATGAGTTGGCTTCTTTGGTTCATCAATTGACAATAAGCCAGCATCAATATCCGCCTGACCCCACACCAGTCCAACCCAGTCTGGAGGAATTGGTGCAACAAATGGCAGAGCACACTCTTGAATTCCAACAGAGGACAGAAGCAAGTCTTCAGGATTTGGCCACTCAAATTGGTCACATTGCCTCCGACTTGACTACACTGCAATCACAACATATCCTTGAAGAGCATTCAGATTCACAAATAGATATTCTTGACAATACTTCTGTTGAGCATAATTTTGATAATGATGTCGAGAATACTATTACTGATGAACTTTGTGTTGAAATTTCATCCTTTTCAGGGAATGATGAGCAAAACATCCATGTGGAACATGAGACACATGAGGTTGAGGGCCCTGTTCAGCCAAGAAGCATAGAAAAAGAGGGTCAGGAGGACACCTACTTCACTATGTTTGAGGATGATGGAGAACCTTTGGAATTAGATGATTCTATTAATTCCTATGCATGTGTTGATTGTGATGGGAAAAATACTTGTGTGGTTTGTGCTGAGATTTCTGCATATTTGGAAGGTGATGAATTTGGTGACTCGGTGAATGCAGATTGTACAGAAGCCAAAGCAGCACCAGTGATCCTCTCTACTTGTTTGCCACCTCCCACTGTGAAGCAGCCGACGATGGAGTTCAAGCCTCTGCTTGAGAAATTGGAATTTGAGTCTTTAACTATGAAGGCACTATGGCCAGTCCAAGAGGTTGAACCCCATTTTTATTGGGAAGACTTTGTTGACAAGGAGGTCATCGTTGACCCAAGAGGGAGTGAGAAGTCCGCCGCACTTGGCGTGGTCACCATGATTGTCAAGCGCTCACTTTCATACTTATGCTGCATGCCATAAGAAATTTTGTAATATTATAAAAAGTTATTTTATGAAATTAATTTTTGAAAATAACTTAATTATGATTTTATAAAAATATTTAAGTGGAAAAGTTTAAGAATTGGCTTAAATGACTTTAAAAATTCTAGACGACGGTAATTTGGAAAAGTATCAACGGCAAGAAATTCTAAAATGGCAATGCGTGTTTTAAACCTAGACTGAGCCTTAAGTGACTCCCTTTTTGAAACATAAAATTTTCAGGAAAAAGAGATTTCAAGTAATTGATGATTTTACAAAGGATTTTATGTAAATGAGTTTGACTAAACGGTGTTATTTCCGACAACTTGGATAAGTTGCGGAGACTTTGTTTTGGATTGGTTTTTCACAGAACGAAAACAGTGTTAACGTTGAAACGCGAACCTAGTATCAGAGATGTCGCTATACTAGTGTTATTTAATATAAGCACAAATATCTTTAATCCGTGTTACATTGTTATGGACTTTTTGTCCTATCCACGTTGTGGGTTACGTTGTTAAAGTTGAATGTTGATTTCTACCATCACAAACCTGAGACTGATTGCCAGGTCTAAGGTGTTGTGACTGAGAACTCGGACTTCGTGTCCTGTGTTGATGTTGAAAAATCTAACACGTTGAAAAAAGTACGAATAGTCGTAAGCCATATTGAGCTTAGACAAAAGAATAATGAACACAAAGAAAAATGACGAGAACAAAATGTTTTAGATGCATTCATTGGAAAACGTTCCCACATTGTTATGTATGGTGCCTTGATAATTAAGGTATTCCATGCCACGTTGTATGTCTGAATGCCTTGCAGGGTAAGATATTTTAGGCTATGTTGTTTCATTTGTGCCCTGGTGGACAATGAAAACCCATATACGTTGATCATCGTGCCTTGTGTTGGACAGTGTGCCTATGGTAACATGTTGTGCCTTATTTGGCAATCGAGCTTGATCATCTCATTTACACGGTGTTGGGATCTCCGGGGATTAAGTGAAAAGTTAGACTTTGAAAGTTGAAGTGTTCATGCATAGTTTTCAAATGATGATGTTTGGGGTGTGAACCCATTGAGAAACTATTTGCTTGGATATGAATGTTTATATTGACCTAACATGTATATGTGTTTTTCTGTTGTGTCGCGCATGTGGTTGTTGAGTTAAATCCATATATTGGTTTCTCACTCTTGCATGTTTTATTGTTGGTTTCTCTACTTGTGCATATATTTATATCCGAGTCCAGATGAACCACTCAAGGGATGTGACGACTACACGAGGAAGTTTCCTTAGTTCCGAGCATGCCGATGTTTTTTTTTTTGCTACTATTAGGTCTGTGTTATAGGTGTGACCAGCTTAGGTTTTATGTAGTGTATGTTGTTGTTTTTCAATAAGGACCTATACTTATAAAGGTCTAGGTGTGAAACAGTATGATGCAATATAGTTGTATGATGCTATATATATAACTATCCATAAGCGGTTATGTTTACATTGTTGTTGTGGTTGTAGAAAAGTAAAAGAAAATGAAAATTTTTTATCACCATTTTGAGAAAGGATTACAACTTAAGAAAATATTATTTCCCGAAAGCAACCAGCAAATTACTTTTAATTTATTTCTACACGTATTACAAAGTAATGTCTAAGAAGGGTGTTATATTAGTGGTATCAGAGCTAGTCGAGTCTTTCGGGAACCTTGAGTAGCATATGTAAATATACTAAACAAATAAAAATATATCCACCAAAAAAAAAAATATGCATATGTCTTGTAAGCTAGGACTCCACATATGTATCATAAGAAAAGAAAAGAGACCACGTAGCATCATCTAAAACTACCGTACCATCTAGAAAAAGGAAACCCACCGTTTGCATAGATAAGTTCGACACCATTGTCTTTGTAACCATTGTCTTTGCAAATGCTTCGTTTGACTGGACGATGAGTTTCGCATTCTAGCTCATAGAAGTAGAGCCCACAGCTAGATCTGTCGCGATTGATCAGGTCGAAGTTGAGTCTGTCCATCCGCGAAGAGCCACCGCCCAAGCACGCGCCGCCCTGAGCTAGCTTCCTTCCTTATCATTGAGTGGCTTCTCTCTGTTTCTTGAAGCTTGAAGGTTATCTCTGTTTCTTATGGAGATTAATGGAGGATTCTTTTAGGGAAAACTGAAAGCAGAGGTTGTGGCTTGGTTCTTTTGTTTTGACTATGGTCTCTGGAAAATTGGCGTTGTTCATTTTAAAGAGTCAGAGGGTATTCCTGTTATCAAGAGAAATCAATAGCAGGTTTTATTTATTTTTCATGCTTTTTTTGTGTTTCTTTCTTTTTTTCCGAACGTTTGTTTGATTACAATATTTTTATAACCATCTATTCCCTTGCTCAGCAGCTCTGTGTAATTGTATATGATTTTACCTTATATAATTTGTTAAGGTTCATTCTAACGGAAAAGTTATGAAGCCAACAAAAGCTGGATAATTTTGTTGATATAGTAACTGAGCAGAACAGATGTGACGGGAAGAAAATCGATGAGGTGAACATTGTTTAAGTCTATCATATTTCTTTTACCATGTCATCTAATATGTTCAAAAGTTGATTATTATTAGATTATTGGTTACTCATTAGATATCCTTCAGCTTTCCAAGGTTGATTTGTTTGCATGAGGAAGTTATAATATTTTATTATTTATTAATTACAATAACGTAATATGATCAGGACATTTTAGATGAGGAATGTATGTAACAAAACTCTTATTATCTAACCTAGCCCAATAGGAGTGTTGTTCACTACAATAAAAAAAGGTAATATCTTGTCTTAACTTTTCCCAAAAATTGCTACATAGAAGACAGAGAAATAGTAGTTTGCAAATGTAATAGCTGTGGAAGAAATATTTAATATTGTCTGAGATTAAAACAAACAAAAAAGCTAATGAGTTCTTTAGTATTCTTCAAAAATTCCCCAAAAATGTAACCTTTCGACACTTTCAACACAGCTGATGATATTGTGTAGAGTTGGTAGTGATGCACTGCATATTTTATAAACCTGTAGCATTATCCTGTATGCAATGAATTGTAGTGATACCTGTCTGCAATTATCAAACTTCGACATTAGTTTCTGTTTAATGTAAAACTTAAATATATATTAATTTTTATACTGTCTATTAAACAAAGAAACCACACTGAATATCATGTACAGAAAATAACCTTAATAGTGCTGGATTGGATATCTACACAGTGTCAAACACTTCCCGATATACCACATTGGTGGTTGAAGAGCACACCTTTTGATCATCATCCAGTATCAAACTCTTTAGACGCTTTCTTGACTTGACTCTAGATACTGCAACATATAACTTGAATACAGGCCTTGGGAGATAGATACCAACATCAGAAAGGGATTGTCCTTGACTTTTATTATTTGTCATTGCAAAACATAACGCCAATGGGAATTGGCGCCTTTGGAATTTAAACGGTAGTCCAGGGTCACTTGGCACCAAATTCATTCTAGGAACCAAAATTTTATCTCCTATATTTGTTCCAGTCAAAACAATTGCACCTATGACATTATTTCCAAGCTCGTTGACCAGTAGCCTAGTTCCATTGCATAACCCAGTTGGTTGATCAATGTTCCTCATTAGAATTACTCGTACTCCAACCTTCAAAAATAATTTATGGTTTGGAATCCCGGAACACATAATTTCTTTGAGAAACTCGGTGGTAAACCACTCACCCTGTACCTCATTATTTTCTCGGACTGACAAATAGAGTCGCAGCTAAGGTATTCTCTCAAATCACTGGGAATCATAGAGATAACATAATCATTCACCCACTCAACAGATTCTCGGGTTGGTGCAAGTATCCCTCTATCCTGGAAATAATGTGTCATGTTCATGTTTTGTAATAGCTCCGGATAGGCAAACTCTATCAAAGACAGCAATGGATCAACACACTCATGAATAAGTAGGTCATCAGGTATTTGCACATCACTGACACCATATTCATCCACATTTGGATCTCCATCACTAATACCGAATATCCACTCTGCAAACTAGTTTATATCCTCTTGGTCCGCATTTTCAGATGAGGAACGTAGCCTCATGTTAGTCGTTAGTCTCAAAACCTTGCAACTTGTGAATAGATTAGATGCATTTACAGCTGCCCCAACAATATCTTGCCTCGATCCTTTTCTAATGACAGTCAATATCTGTCTGAAATCACCACCCAATACAACAACCATACCCCCAAGAGGTTTGCCACTGTTATCCTTATCTTTAGACGACATTATATCCCGCATCGTTCGATCAAAAGCCTCAAAGCAAAACCTATTCATCATTGGTGCCTCATCCCATATAATTAGTTTGGAATGAAGAAGAAGATTTGATCTAGCACTCCCTTTGTTAATATTGCAAGTTGACTATTCGTGAATTACCAAGGGAATGGAGAATGTAGAATGAGTCGTGCGGCCTCTAGGGAACAGTAGGGAGGCAATGCCACTGGAAACCACATTTAACACTATTAATCCTTGTGAAAAAAGTCTTGCAGATAGAGTTTTCCAAACAAATTTCTTTCCAGTGCCACCATAACCATACAGGAAAAAAAACTGCTAGAACCAGTCAAAACTGCCTCCATAATCTCATTGTAAACATTCTTTTGTTCAGGGGTCAACAACTCCGATAGAGTGTAGTGTGTTCTTGCCATGTCCTCTCGATCATAGCTAAGCTCATCAACAATTAGTCTATTTTGGTAGTCCAGGACACCGACATGATTGGGAATGGCATAGAAGAATAGTCTCGCAAAGATCTGCCATTTGACTGGAGCAACTTTTCCAATTCAATAAGACAGATATTTTTTAGTCATCATCTTCAAGTTAAAGACCTAGGTAAAAAAATACTGCATGTTTAATAGCTTACACTAAGATGTTAATAAAAAATATATGCGTGCTTATTTGCTTCGACCAAGAAATTAATATAGAAATAATCGTTCATTACCAGGAATATTTAAGTGCCTGCTTCTCTCGTAGACTATACCATCAGACAATAAGCTCCACGTGGCATCCCAGACCCCACCTGGATGTGACATTGTATTCATAAACAACAAAGTAACAAACAGTCGTCGGAGCTGGTTTCCGGAGGAGAGCTGACTCGCTTCAGTAATCGCATCTATGAACTCCCTATCATCTGCTAATAGACCCATTGTGTGACATGCTTCCTCAAAACTTTTATATATCACTCCATCAACCGTCCCTAGACATGTATAGTCAGTGCAACCCCTCTGGACCGTTAGCATTATTCTCATATAATATAGCTCACCTACACAAGGAGGAATATAATAAAGCCTGCCGATACTTTGACCATTCTTTCTTGGCAGCCATATTCTATCTTCCTCATGATACACAAACCTGGATGGGAACTCTCCATATGTTAAGCACATGCCGTCAGCATAATTTCTATTTGCTACAAACCATGCAAGAAACATTGTGAGTCCATCCTCATTCTTTCTGACAACCGTCTCCAACTTGTTTTTTTCATTGAAATAAAGAAACTGCTGACTAGGTAGGTGAAACATTAATATCTGGACAGGTGGCCACTTTTGGTGTATATCAAAAGCCAAAATTCTCCAAGTTGCTTCGCATGGTGACACGTACCTGCAATCATAATACCTTTTGATCTCATCAACCGGTGATTAGTGTCTTGTCCTACGGCATTGCATATCTATAAGGTAGCTCTATTAAGACCCTTGTTGACGTATTTAAATAAATACTTGATAGAGTTTGACTTATTACAGTACTCAACGTTGATGTGTCCTCTGTACCGCATAAGTAGATGAGGATTGTATGGAAAAACACTTCTATTATCTAACTTTACACCCATTTTCTCCACAAAAAGACCAGAATCATGGTGTTTGTACACGGGATAACCCTGATCATCAATTAGGGTAGAAGGTTGGAAACTCTTGGGGAAAAACTTGCTACATTCCTCTCTTTCATGCATGGAGACCTTGGGTTGGCATGTCCACAAGGACCATGCATCATGTAGTTGGATAATGCATCATATAATCTAGGATATAAGTTGGATTAGGAAATTCATCATAAATGACATTGTCGATATCTCTACCAGTTTTTAACTTGTTGTCAGAACTGAGCCATAATAGAATATGAGCATGTGGAAGGCCTCTCTTCTGAAACTCCACAGTATACATTCCTACATTTTGAAGATTGAAATAAAAAATTATTTTTATCATTCACCCACAATTTTGAATTAATTATAAAAAAACATGTTAAAAAAACTTGCCTGCATCAGTCTTTCCGAATATTTGATCTTTCTTGAAATCTACCATCATTTGGTCTAGCTTGATTTTGAACACCCTAGACACGATGTCTGGTCTATCTGATGGTCTTTGCCCTCTATTTGAAAAAGATTCCTTTATTTCATTCCAATTTGAGTTGCATGTAATTGTTATAAATAGATCTGGATAACCAAATCTCTTGCAAACAGTCATGGCATCCTTATAGTTGTTGAACATGTATCTCATTCCACCAGTGAATGACGACGGTAATATGACATGCTTACCAACCGAATTTGGATCAGTCTCACCTCCGATGACTGCATCTTGCAACCCATTTAGAACGTCGCATCTTATCACTGTCTGATTTACTCTTACCCAAGTTAACCTTTATGACTCTATCATTGTATAACAATCCACTAAAAATTGCTGAAAAAGTCGCCTAGAGTTAACAATATTACCAAACTCCACCTCCCTTTGTTGGATCCTAAATTCAATCCACTCTCTTAGTGCCACCCTTGTTTTCCTACGATTGTGAACATACACCTTGGAATCCTTTATCGGAATGTCTTCTTTATAATCGTCCTCTCCATAAGGAAACACCAACAGATACTGTAGGGGAAGAAAGGATGTATGGGTCTCATGAAGTCTTTCTAACTTACCACTAACATTTTTAAAAATTATATCTCTGCCTCTTTCAATGTTTTCCAAATCACCCACAATTAAGGCTGCAACCTCTTCCACAGTTGGAAGATTGTAGGTTCTGGCATCCTTTGAGCAATGTGTAAACAATCTCAAACAGAAGTTAGATGCTTCCTGATGTTGAACAAAGTCCCTAACCATGCGGAAGGACTTGGCCAATTGATTGTGTGAAATAACCATTTCCGTTAGGTCTCGAACCAAGGAATCATCAAAGGATATGGAGCCTTTATTTGTTCTGCAATGAATAATAGAATCATAATGAGAGATGTTTTGAGCATAATTAACTATTTAATCATAAGAATATGTATAAAAAATAAAACCTGAAGTGACTGACTCAGTTGACCACTTCGTTATTAGTATCATATATATAAAGTTGAGCAAATTTAGGCTTAGAACCACTTTCTGGCAACAAACTACCAATGCGATGGAAATTCTTCCCACTAAGAATAAACTGTGGTGGACCACCACCATCATTTATAGATCCTTCAATCTTACCTCCCATAGAAGTGAAAGAAAACATGTTGTTGTATGTTCTTATATTGTCAATGTAGTGGGTACTCCTGTGATCAATTCCATGCAATAAATTGACCAATAAGTCTGGAGGCTTTTTCAGGAGTGGTAGCTGTATTCTTCCTTTCATACAACATAGAGAAAAACCATTATTCACCGTCCTCTTTGATTTGTCAGGCCTTTCTTCAAACCAAAATATAGCCATACAATGGACACTGTGGTATGAAGGACTCCCAAAATCTAGACATGCTGCAGGAAAGACAACATTACATATTAGCTACCTCCATGAAATATTGACAATTCAAATACATGCATTTTCATAGTAGTATGGTTTTATGTTCCACATACACTCTCGTTCAGCTCCTTCATATAGTTCTGACTGGATTTGTGGCATATGATCATCACCAGAAAGACCTATCGATAGCAGTGACTCTAAAGTTAATTACGAATGGTGAATCTGAAGAAAATAGTTAAACATTACTTTTGCTTCTGAAAATTATGTTCACAGGGTAGTATATATGCACAAACCTGATTCAGAAATACCCTCTGACTCATTGTCTAGAACCAAACGTGTAGAACCAACTGATTGAATGACATGAGCCGAGTGAATTATACATTTGTTCCCTACAATGGAATAAGATTTGTTTAAGACTTCTGAAATTTGTGTTGTGAATGTTTGTACTAGTGGTCATACGCTGAATAGATTGACGATCGACACCTAACAATGGAAAGATTCAGTACTTGCATAAACTTAAATATTTAAAGAAATTAGTGGAACTAATAAACTTTTCAATTTTATCCTAAACACGAAAAGGGAATATGATTATAATTAATGACAGCAATACCTTTCAAAAATGTGTAGTAGTCCTCGTCAACATGCATTTCAATAATTGTCTCCGGGCTTGGGTAAGTAGGTAGTCGCGTGGAATTGAACAATTTGATAGTTCTCCTATCATGTTCTTTTCTGTGGATATTTTGGCCAGACCACTCACTATCTGAACCGACGCATAATTCCGTACATTCAGTGGCACATAGTACATATATAAGTGAGTATATAATTATTCTTAAAAATTGGTTATAAATGTATAATATATTAATAATGGTTGTCAAAGATTCGAGCAATAAGTTTCACCAAACCACCTTCGATAGTCCTTTTTGTTGCATATTTTTCAGCAATAATGTTCTTCCTCCTTTTTCGAGCGAGAGCAGAACAATCCTCACGAAGGATCAATTTTTCATTGAAATGCGAACCACTGAAGACCTCGCCTGCATAATTCAGCACGGAACTATTGCCTATATGATAGTAAAAAAATGCCTATCAGACATGGTAGTGAAATGCATATTAAAATACGTTCCTAAACTGCAAGTGTAATAATAAACACCAACAAAATCTTAAAAATATTACCAATATTTAATTGTGACAAAGGAGTCCTGACAACACTGGGCATTGGAGAATAATGCAATGGGCATAAGTTTGTGAGCTGGCTGGAGTTCTCATCTGTTGAAAACAGTGGTCATATATTATGAAAAATAATATTATGTCAATATTAAAACTCATGAATGTAGAAGATTCTCCAATTAATTTGCAGTATTTCAAATATAGGGCAAACCTGTTATAGGTGTCTTCTTTGTCAAAGATTTTTGGCCCATTATCATCTTCCTTATTGCACGTGCTTTCGTTGAATTTGAAGCATCCATATGCAAAACTCTGCAGGCACCTAGGTAGTTTCAGCCATTCAGATGGTGATTTTATACATCTCTTGCTCGGTTAACATAGGTACCGCCCTTGGGAAAATGTCACACATAAGAAAGCTTTATAAATTACTTAGTTCATGTTTTTATGGTTTTTGGTATGCCTTTTGTGTCAGTATTGGGTTAGATCATTAGTTAGTTGAGTGCAGTTCCTATATTTTGATTGTATACATATTTGGTGGTATTTAATTAGACTTTATACTGATGATTTCAAACTTTGTATTTTCTATTCTAAAGTTTTCTTGTATTACATTCAATCATAGCGTCTACTTGATATTTGTTGTTGTATAGTTAGTTACGTTTAAGCTTTGCTGTTTCAAAATCAGGGATAAAATACACCTCAAACCTATGAATAATTGTGTGAGATGTATAAAAAGAAGACAACACTGACAATAAGATGTTGTGTGAATATTGTTGTAGCCATGAGCAATTTCTTAAAAAGAAGCAAATCCTATGGACTGGATTTTGAAGAAATATACCTTTTTTCACAGGTAGAAGTACTATCTTCACCAGGTCCAGTTTTGTGAAGGGTTAATGATATTGATGATCCACTTGTATGATTCCATTCATGTGAAGGTATCAAACCACCATGAAAGCTGATGTTTTTAGGTATGACTGTTTTTAACCGTCCAAAATGTGAAACTAACAAGTTGATAAGAGTAGATAGTTCACAAAATTGGCAAAATGGCATAGTTTAGCATCAGCAGCTGGTCAATTGCATTTAATTTGTAATTAGAGATATCAATTAAATGATACCACAACTGATTCCACGATTAAATATACCAAATTAGGGGTCATGGTTAATGGCTAATTAATATGTAGTAATAACAGCTCATCCATTGTATCTTTTATATCGTGAATAACTTTATTTTATGATATTGAATCTGTGAATTTTATTATGCATGATAGCAGCACAATCCCTGCACGTATTGTACCATTCGTAGAACATTCTGGTCATCAACCAATGCGTGCACTTCACTATAAAAATAAAGGATTTATGTAGTGCGATATAATTTTCTTGAACAAAGAGTTGGGCAGCTTTTATGTAGACAACTTTCTTTTGGGTAATTTCCTTTTTATAATTAGAAAGCCATTTTTTCTTTCAAATGTGAAAGTGAGCTTTTAATAGTGACTTAATGATAAAATCCTGATTAATTGTCCATTCCGACTGAGTTACACAATCAATTAGTTCCATTTCTATCTTATTCAATTTAATTGAACCGTTCAGTAATTTAAACGTATCATCATATTGTTCCTTTTTAGATTTGTAGTTTGTTGATTATGGGTTATCTTCATAATTTTCATGTAACTCAATTTTGTCTAATATGATCAATTTAAGTTTGGTAAAAGTGATCACATAATGTAAAATCGATATTTGAAGATGTATTGACACAAAGTTTTCCTGTAACAGGATGTTAAATGTGACTGTAAGACTGTGGTTTTCGTTGAACTTTACCCCCACGTTGGTGGTTATCACTCGGTAGACCCCTCAGCAGGTGCATCCATAGGTATCACGTTCAATAATCAGCATAATTTTGTTGTTGTTGTTGTTGTTGTTTTGGGTTATGTTCAATTTTCACAATTGGCTTCATTTTTAAAGACTGAAGCCAATAATTTTAGGCCATAAACAATGCATTGATCTCCATCATACAAAAAACAAAACATTGAATGTCTTCCATCCAAAAACTAAAGCCACGAAAGTATTTATTGCAAAAATCAAATATAGAAAAACCCAAAAAAACACAGTCTAATTAGGAAAAAAACAACTGAAAACTCAAATCATATGTCATCCACTTCAATGGTCTCAACAACGATGGCTACTCCTTCTCAATTTTTATGTCCTTCTTAAGGAGCTTCACGGGTGTTGATTCAGCATATACAGCATTGTCTACGGGGTAGGCCCTTTTTTCAAGATGAATCTCTTCAGGATCCTTGCACAAATCAATTAAGTTGTTCTCCTTCAAAGCTTCACCAGTTTCAGGACATCAAGTCCTGTGCAAAAAAGACATCCTATTTTAATAAATTCATAAACAGAGACTATATAATCCATTCATATATTCAGCCAATAAGATCAATATAGTTGCAGACATGCCTGAGATAGAAGAGTATTATTAACTTGATATGTAAGTAGCATCATATCAAAACATGAAATGTACCTCTACCGCTTTTCCTTTATTGAACCTAAGGATCAGGTCAGCATCCTCTGTTAGGCGCCTAACACTGAATGAGCGTTCCCATCGTGTCCCCGCATCAGCAGATGTCTCAATTTTGAATAGGAAAGACCTGCCAATCAGTTTGGAAAAGTAATCTTGGATGGAATCTGGGTCGTTGCTCTATAGGGATGAAAATGTCACATATATTAAATCAATATTGTTAAAGTAAGATTTGCAAGTGACAAAATAATTTCAACATCTTGTTGCACATGCTGACAACCTTGTTGACGTAGTCCACCATCTCTAAGCAGGTTCTCCCATTGAAAAGAGTAGTAGCATCCCAATCAAACACAAAAAAGTGGCAGAATCAGTGTCATCTGTGACTCTTAACTTGAGTCGATATCTATCGAATTGGAGTTAAAAATTAATAAATTTAAAATAACGTAATTCATCAATAAAAATATATGCACAGGATAAGTTGATGTTATTATTATTAGCACCTTGATGTCACAATGACAACGTGACGGGTACACTTCTTACAATAATACATGTTTTCATCTGGGTACACTTTCTTGTTACACACACAAGCAAGGTACCACCAAGGATCGTTATCCAAAACCATCTTGACAACCCCGAAGACAACGAAGAGTTCATAAGGGTCATGACCACATTCCAATTGTTTCAAAAGGGACATCTTGACTTCCACATTCCAGTTGTTTCATTTTTTAATAATGACCAACCTGACTGCATTCTTTCAATGCCTCAGTGGTAATCCTAAGGGTCATGACCAAAAAATCATTAACCAAGTCAATCTTGCTCGAATCTTGCAGTTGGTATATACTCCCAGTCGGCGAGTCATATGTTACAGCCGTCCTTGAATTCACCTAGTGGCATTTATAAAAATTGATTAATAATCACGGTAAATAATTGTAGTTCTTGTAATTTAGACACTATGACATACCTGTTTCTCAAGTCCACAATTTGTGGAGAATCATGATTGAATAGGATTTTGGTGGAGTTGATTGCATTTTGTAAAACTGGTTTCCCTGAAATGTTGTCGTCATGGGTCATATAGGTCAAAATATTACAAATAATCTCTTAGCTGTCAAGATTAATATGTGCTAAATCCTAAACTAATACCTAGGTACATCTTGACCTTGGCCAACATAATTGTAACTGTAGCATTGTTCTTATCACCAGATGATAAGAAAGAGTTCAGTTGGACGACATACTCTCCAGATAGGGTGCATTTAAACCGATATCTAATAAGTAAATTGTGAGAAGGAGTGAGTGAATATCCAAAATAATGCACTTAAACCAATAAAAGAAAAGGTATGGATTTCTTTATAATAACCCATCGTTATCAAGTTCTATGATATTCAGCTTGGACTTTATCCCGTCTCTGATAATATCCTTCTCTGTTCCCTGTCCCCTAAAAATCCCCACGACATCTATAGAAAGAAACGTTGGTGTAAAGATGCTATTTTTGTATGATAAACTTGTCTAACAATGAAATTTCGACTCACCAACCAAGTAGTTGCTGTCGTATTCCATTTCAAACACATCTGCAAGATGAGTAAATGAAAAAATGTCCACGGTAACAGCACCGTCCTTATGCTTTGTTACCTTAGTATGGAACTGAAAACTCAGTTTATACTGGTGTCTGCTTGCTCGGTAAGCACCTACGTTGTTAGCAACCCCGAATTTGACCATCATATAAACACAACCATCTGTTATACCTACCTTTTCAAACCTTTAGAGTAGTGAGTTTTTTATGGATGCATGTATTTTGTCACCTTGCAAAATTTAAATGATTATCAATATTTCGGAGTATCAGTGATACTAATATATAGAAAGAGTTTGAAGTATGAGTGACACTAATATATAGAAAGATTGTAGATACCTTGGCATCCATTAGTACCAACTCAGTATAAAAGGGTTGGTCCTTATTTGAAAGGGAAGACGCAATCAAATGCCTAACAACCCTCGCAACGAAACACCAATCATTAGTTTTTGTAGTTATGTCCTCTATATAGTCATGCTTGGTTGCCATATGGATGAATGAAGATTGTCTACAAATTTGTGAAAGGTAAAGTTGTGAAAGAAAATGGCCAAATGCACTGTAGTTAGTCGATTTTACATCACGTCATGTATATAGGACTGCATAGGTGCACTGCGTGTTTTGAGAATGAATAGTTTCTGATTGTGTCATTATTGTATTCCATTTAAATTAATTAGGGGAGATTTTTGATACCTGAGGTATCAAAAATTTTTATTCAAGAATTTCAAGAACTTTTGCACAAAAATTATGAAATCACTTTGAGGCATCACTAGTACCTTTTTTTATCAATCTCATAGGACTTTAATTTGTATTATCTGTACTATTTAGAGTGTTTCAAATTTCTTCTACTCCTTGTATAATAGGGTGTGGTATCCTTAAGTTGTGGGTGAGGTATCCCTCTGATTAAAATGTGATGTATCCTTCTGTGGCAAAGGGTGTGGCATCTATTTGGTGTGCGATTTTAGCTTCTGAAGCGCGTGTGAGGTATCCGGAGGCGTGAGAGTGAGTGTTAGAGGTCGTTGAAGTCTTACACGTGGGTGAGGCATCCCAAAAGGCATGGTTAGAGTGTTCTGTTGTGTACAAAGGTTACAAGCACCAGTTTATAAGCTTGTATGTTAGTGGAAGAAAATCTCACAGGTGGAATGGGGACTGGACTAGGTCTGTCACACCCTAACTTGGGTCATTACATGGTTACCCGTTTACGGAAATAAAACATAATTTGCTGGTAACTTTCGGAAAATAATGTTTTCTCAACATTTATCTTTTCAAAATATGGTGATAATTTTTTTCTTTTTAACCTCAAAACAACAACAACGAAATCAAACCACACTTAAATACATACTGTATATAAGTTATACAACTATACTGCCTCGTATGTTTTCACACCTAGATCCTTACCAGTTAATTTATTCTTAAAACATAATATAACACAATAGAACCTAAGCTGGTCGTAACTAACGGACATTGCAACCCATAGAAGCAACAACAGCATGCCCCAAACTAGACAGCCTCCTTCTTCTTGTAGAGGTCATACCCCTTGTGCTACTCTGATATGTTTGTAAGGGTGAGACGCCAATATATGGATTTAACAATATAACTAAATGCTCGCACAAAAGAAGACACATACACATACACATACACATATACATAAACATCTCAATTATAGCATACAGTTTATCAGTGGGTTTCACACCCCAAACATCAACATTGGAAAACTATGCATGAACACTTCAATACATCATCTAAACATTCACACTTAATCTCATGAGATATCCCAACCAGAAATGAGTTGATCAGACTCTAGGAACGCAGCCAGAACACCAGGCACGCAGCCAGAATACCAGGCATGCAGCCAGAACACCAGGCACGCAGCCAGAATACCAGGCACGCAGCCAGAACACAGGCACGTCTGCCAAATGCATGGAAAACACTCTGTTCTTGACACTTTTCTTTGTGTTCGATCTTTCCTTGCCGAAGCTCAAAATGGCTTACGACTCACACAGTTTTAACCATCTTTAAAACTTTCATTAAAACACAGGACCTCACAGTCCGAGTGCTCAATCACGACACCTCTCGACCGATGCACCAGTCATAGGTTCGTGGTAATAGAAAACATCTTAAATGTTTAAATACGGTATACACCACGTATACAGTACAGAACCTCAAGGTCCAAATGACCCCAAGTTCATAACAACATAGAACCTTAGTACCCCGACGTCTCGGTTACTAAGTTCAACTGCACTTTCAACACGGTTGAATTAATTTTTGGTTTATCAGAAATTCTTTTCAAATTGGAAATTCATTAATAAAATCCTTAAATAATAAAACTTAGTTTTTTCACAAACCAATGAGTCACTTGAGGTTTTAACTTCTTCAAAATATGCACTGCCGTTTCAAAATACTTGCCATCTACACTATTCCAATTTTGCCGTCAAATCTTATTTTTAAGGCTTTTTAAGCCAAAATTTAGCTTTTTCCACTTAAATAATTTTCTAAAATCCTAATTAACTTATTTTCACCAATTAATTTCATAAAATAATATTTTGTAATATTCCGGAATTTCTTACGTAAAAATTAGCAGTGCAAAAATATTTTCACGGTTTCGCTCTCATTGTGACTCACAAATTACTTTTACACCAACAAATCATTAAAATAATAATATTTCTCAAAACTCATTATTTTTTTAAAAATAATATTTTCCACCACTATTATCTCCCAACATTTCCCATAAAACATTGAATATAATTTTTACAGCTTATTAAAGCTTTTATCTGATTAACCGGTTGTGCACTGACCACTGTCAGGCTTCTCAAACAACACTCACAAATAACATTCAACAACAATTATAAAAATTATATCCCCAGGCAGATCATGCATCATAGCAATATAATATACAACTGCAGATAATTAAATAAATTAAAAGCAAATCAAACACCGATACACAGATAAACAACACAACGTAAACAACAAAAACAAATAACCACAACCACATATAAATCATATAAACCATACTAAAAGCAAATAGTTATTTATAAAATCCCTCATGTAAGCTCCCCTTACCTCTTGAAGCTCCTCGATGAAATTAACAGAACTCCGTCGGTTGTCGGAAACCCTCGTACGTCGTAAAACAATTAACCTTCAACAACACATCCAAACAACCAATCAAAACAAGCTAAACAAACACCTAAACAACTAAATCTTAAACTCAAAACTTCCTAACCCTCATATACTTAGATTCGGCCTTGATATGATCATAGGGCTAGGGTTTTTAGTTTGATAAACCAACTTGGATTTATTAAGAATACATACTAATAGCTTGATTACTAAGGTCATTAATGAAAACTTTGAACAAAACTCATCAAATCTCATCTACCTAGGGTTCAGCCTTTATGAAACAAATAGGTTAGAGTTTGATTTTTGATCTTCTATACAAGAATTATCAAGGTACTAGAAGATTGAATCATGAATCAAGACATGAAAATGAAACAAAACCTATAAACACTATTTTGTCCTAGATTCGGCCCAGTCCAGAAATCAAGGAAAGAAATTTCTCATTATCATGTGCTTCTAGATTATGAAAATAGAGATGATTATAAGATCATAGCAATTGGTTTCATGTCAAAGGGATTTTTCTAGAATTAGTTATGAATTTTCAAAGTTCTAGATCTAGAAACTTAAAAGTGATGAACATAGATGAAATAGACTTTGAATCAAGAAAGTTATTGAAGAACATAGGCATGATTAAGGAAGAACATTAGGATTTACCTCTTGAAGATCAATGACAAAGGAAATCCAAGAACTTGCTTCATAATTTGACACTAAAAGACTTATGAACTTTAGGGTTTTTGAACAAATGGCAATAGAAACTAAATGAAATGTGAGAGAAGGTATTTATAGAGATGGGTGGCGCCATATTGGAAGGATCTAGTAAGGATGAGTTGTCTTGTTCAAGGGATTGAAATGCAAATACTTCCTAGGGACCATTTTGCAAAGATTCCAAAAGTATAGGGACTATTTTGCAAATTGCCAATAAATTGTAATGATGACTATTTGCCACATTAAATGTGGTCTTATCTTGACTAACTTTGGCTGATTTTTTTCTCCATAAGATATTTTAGGAAGAATCAAGAAGAGTTTATAGAACATTTTAGAAGATGGTAGAATAATGTAGAAGAATATAGAACATTTTAGAACATTCTTGACTCATCCAAAAATTATGAGGGAAGCCCCTTCTCCCTCATGGGCTTGCGCATGGGCCTACTAAATTTGGGCTTGGATTCATTTTTGTGGGGCCCACTTAAAGATTTAAGCTTAAGCATGACATAGGAAACTTGTATAGTTTCAAATAGGCTTTACGGAATTAATCCATGGACAAGAAATTTGGGATTCATAGCCACGGTCCAATAAGAGATTGGGAACAAGGATTCTAGCCCAATACACTTGAAAAAAAAAAACTTAGAAACTAACTTAGGGACCAAAGTGTAATTAATAGAAAGTTTAGGGACTTAAGCGTAAAATTCCTAAATTGTGACTCTAACCTTGTAGAAACTTATAGACTTAAAAGTATGATTCATCCCCATGAATCATCTCAAAATACTAATATAAACTCTTTATCTGCTCTTGGAAACTCCGAAATCCACTCTGTCGTTTACCCGATTACATATTTCGTCCGTAAAACGTAAATTATTTTATTTTTTCTGAAATAATTCTAAAAATACATAATTGTAGGAAATAAAATAAAAATCTTAAGTCTTTCGTTCACTAATTAAAATTAGGTCTTTTGAGCAGTATAATTATACTGTCAATGGAATTCATGGGTCGGGTTTCGCCTGACTTTCCAACCTAAATTTTAATCATAGCTTCCTACATATATTATATAATGCTGGTTACTTTCGGAAAATATAATTTAAGGTAACTAACCTTATATAAAAATAGTGCTTAATTTTTTTTTTCTTTACATACAACATATAACTATTATAACATAAACCACATATATGTACATCCATATATATACATATGCTTCATCGTTTACATATACAACTCCTATACTAGGAGATATCAAAAAGCCTTTTGAAGCATAGACCATTCTCCATCAAATTAAACAAAGAAGATAAAGATATATATACATATCAACAACAACTGGTTAACAACCATTTCAAAACTAAGGCTCTAAGAAGCCAAAGTAAAACTATCAAGACTCACTACCCCGAAAACTATACCTAAGATGGTCAAGCTAATGAAACCCATTGGGAAGACCATAAGGATCAATCCCACCTACAGCTGACGAGTCTGATGATGCCTCCGCTTCCATTGCTTCCTCTGAAGAATCACCATCATCTACTGCAGGAGGTTGAAACTCCGGATCGTCCTCTAGGTATTCCTCTGGATCTTCTTCACCTTCTACTAGCTCTTCTTCAACTGGAGGTTCTCCATTTCCTAATATCTGAAGAGGTTGAGGTTGAGGTAAAGGATCCATCATTCCATGCTCCTCCAGATATTGAAGATACAACCAAACCGGTGGTAACGATATCTCGATTGTTTCTACTACATGCGTCCTCTGATTGGGTCCTTCTTCTATCGTGCAAATAACTTCAGTACTAGGGCCATGGTAGGTGGCGCTCAGTGCCCCAATATTTATATCCCAGGCACCACCATACTGTGCCCGATCAAAAGTGAGTGTACGAACCCTCGACTGCACCAGTGGTACGTCTGGATTCATCTGAATATGTTGTAAGAGTGAGAAACCAATACTTGGATCTTACTCAATAACCACACTCTAGCCATCAAATACCACATCAACATTTATCACATACAATTAATTATAAACTAACAGTTTATCAATGGGTTCAACACCCCAAACATCATCCATAAAATTATGCATGACACTTCTATTCATCATCTAATTTTCGTCCTAATCTCATGAGATATCCCAACATCATATGAGTTGATCAGACTCCAAAGCCACACTGGCTAACTTGGCCAACTGCCAACAGGTCCGCGACCTCTTCCCATCTTGAAAACAACAAAGGCATACACAGCCAGGCACTCACAAGGCCAAACATTGCTAATGCCCACAATCAGTGGCTCCGCCATTAGCAAGTAAGATGGGGATCCCAAAGTCCTCCAAGGCACAATGAGATAATGCACGTCGTAATTACCTTTCGCCGATGGTAATTGATGCATTTGTGTCACAAACCACAAATCGCAGGCACGTCTGCCACATGCATGCAAAACACTTTTGTTTTGTTCTTTTCTTTGTGCTCAATCTTTCTCTTGCCGAAGCTCAAAATGGCTTACGACTCACATAGTTTTAAAACACTTTTAAAACTTTCATTACAACACAGGACCTTACTGTCCGAGTGCTCAATCACGACACCTCTCGACTGGTGCACCAAAGACTAGGTTCGTGCTTCTAGAAAACATCTTCAATGTTTTATCACAGTATACCTCATGTATACCTCATGTATACCTCATATATACAACATAGGCACTCCAAGTCCAAATGACTGAGTCCATCACAATCACAGAACATTAGTACCCCGACGTCTCGGTTACTAAGTCCAACTGTATTTTCAACATTGTTAAATCAACTTTCGATTTTTAGAAATTCTTTTCTAATGGTAGAAATTCATTATAAAAATTCTTAACAAATAAAACTTAGTTTTCACAAACAAATGAGTCACTTGAGATTTAACTTTCTCAAAATAAGCACTGCTGTTTCAAAAATACTTGCCGTCTAGATTTTCTAGATTTGCCGTCAAATTTTGTTTTTAAGACTTTTAAGTCAAAAACTTAACTTTTTCCACTTAATTAATCTTCTAAAATCACCCTTAACTTGTTTTCATCAATTAATTTAATAAAAGAATATTCTGTAATATTCTGGTTTTCTTACGTAAAATTTAACAATACTAAAATATTTTCACCGTGTTGAACTCATTGTGACTCATAATTCATTTTTCCAAAAACAACTTATTAAAATAATAATATTTTTTTTTAACACTCTTTATTTTTCTCAAAAGAAATTCTCTTTGATATCATATACCAATAACTTGCCACTAAAACCTTGAATATAATTCAATACAGTTTCTTAAAGCTTTTATCCGACTTTCTTAATTGTGCACTGACCACTGTCAGGCTTCTCACACATCAAACAACAATTATATCACAGATATTTCCCAGGCAGATCATGCATCACAGTTCATAATATAATTGCAAATAGACAATTAACGCAAAATAAACCACACAGATATCAATAACACAACAATAAACAACATAAATAAACACTAACAAACAATTAATTACAAACAACAATTGGATAGCATATAGCCATTGAATAGAATCCTTCTCGGTACTCCCCCTTACCTCTTGAAGACTCTTTGTTCAACTTACAAACTCCTTCCGAATTTCCCGTTACCTTGTAACTTGTACTCAACAAACCTTCAATTATAACCAAAGTGTTACAATTCAAGAAACTAAAACATTCTAAACCCTAATACATAGTCACGGCCTCTAGGGTTTTTGAATAACTAAAACTTCTAATCATGATTAAGTTATGGATTAATGATCCTTAATTAACCTAAATCATAGATTATCAACTAAACAACTAAGTTTTAAACTCAAGACTTTCTAACTCTTTTATACATAGATTCGGCCTCACTAGGTTCATGAAGCTAGGGTTCTTAGGTTAACAAATTATCTTGGATTTATAAAGCATACTTACTAAACACTTGATTTCTAAGATCATTTATGAAAATCATGAACAAAACTCAACAAAACTCACCCACTTAGGGTTCGGCCAACATGAACATTTTTGAATAAAATAGTCATTTTAAGAAACTAACATGGATTAGAGTGTGTAGTCATACATGCCATATAGAATACATGATCATACATGAAAACACATGAACAAAACTCTACCAACCCTAAGGTGATAGATTCGGCCAAGGCTAGTTTTTCAAGAAAGAGATTTTTGATTACTTCATGCTCTTGGATTTAGATAGTAGACATGATATCTAGAAGATAGAAAGTAGTTTCATCATCATTAGATTTTCCTAGGATTTATTATGATTTTTTCAAAGTTCTAGGGTTTGAAACTTGAAAATGATGAACCACCGTGATATAAGTCTTGAATCAAGAAACTATCTAAAGAACATAGACATGATTTAAGACAAATATTAGGATTTACCTCTTAAGAATCAATGATGAAGACAATCCAAGAACTTGCTTTGAGAAACTTAGAACTAAGAACTTAGAACTTTAGAGTTTTAGAAGACAACTAACCAAAGAACTAAATGAAAAGTGAGAGAAAGGTATTTATAGTGTAAGTGGCGACATCTCAAGAAGGATCTAGATGAGATGAGTTGTCATGTTAAAAGGATCAAAGTGCAATTAAGTTCCAAGGACCAAATTGCAAAGATTCCAATAGTTGAAGGACTAGTTTGCAAATAGACAATAGAATGTCATGATGATGAGTTTAATCACATTAAATGCCATCTTATCTTTGACTTACTTGGCTGAGTTTTATGAGTGTAAGACAAGTTAAGAAAGTAGATAATTCAATGTATTAGAAGAATCAAGAAACTTGTAGACAAATCTAGGATAAGTAGAAACCTTTAGAAAATTCTAGAACCAACTTGACAATTCCAACTAAAATGGGCAGCCACAATTTACATGGGCTTTCGTATGGGCTTGAAACATTTGGGCTTGATTTCATTTTCTTATTGGTTGTGGGACCCACTTTGAAGATTTAGGCCTTTTAACATAAGATAAGAAAACTTGAATGGCTTTATGGACTCAACTATGAACTAAAAAGATTTTGGCCTATAAACCACGACCATCTTGGATTAGAAACAAGGATTCTAGCCCAATCCACTTGAAAAAACGAAAAAAACTAATTTAGGGACAAAATGGTAATTTACAGAAAGTTCAGGGACTTAACCGTAAATTTAGAAATTCTCTATTTAATCCTGAAAAACCTTCTAAACTTAAAAATATGATTCATCCCCTTGAATCATCTCAAAATCCTAAGATAAATCCTCTTACTACTCTTAGAAACTCTAATCTCCTTTCCGTCGTCTACCCGATTACACTGTCAGCCCGTAATACTCAAATTACTTTATTTTTTTCTGAAAAAATTCTAAACATACAAAGTTGTAGAAAATAAAATACTAAGCTTAAGTCTCTCGTTCACGAATTAAAATTAGGTCTTTTGAGCAGCATTATTATACTGTCAATGGAATTCGCATGAGACAGGGTTTCACCTGAATTTCCAACCTAAATTTTAATCGTAGTTTCCTACGGTCAAGTAGGATTAAATACTATCCTCCGTTCACTTAGAATAACTTTATAAAACTCTAATAAACTTATAAACATATTTATATGTATTTACTGTTATTTAAAACAAGAAAAATACAGGTGTTACATTACTACCCCACTAAAAAAATTTCGTCCTCGAAATTACGTACCTGTAAATAATTCAGGATACTGTAACTTCATTTTGTCTTCTACTTCCCATGTTGCTTCTCCAGTTACGTCATCCCAAATAACTTTAACCAATGAGATTTGTTTACCTCTGAGCTGCTTAATCTTCTTATCCGCAATTCTCACAGGTAAAGTCTCATAAGACCTGTTTTCTTTTAGTTGTACTAGATCAGGTTCAATTACGTGAGATGGATCAGAAATATACTTTCTTAATTGTGAGACATGAAAGACATCATGAAGATTGGATAGAAACGGTGGTAAATAAATTTTATAAGCTACAGGACCTATCCGATGAAGAATTTGATATGGTCCAATGAATTTAGGAGTGAGTTTTATGGATTTAATTACCCTACCAACCCCAGTCGTTGGCGTGACTCTCAAAAACACATGCTCACCTTCCTCAAACTCAAGAGGTCGTCGTCTCTTGTCAGCATAACTTTTCTGTCGACTCTGGGTTGTTCGCATTTTCTCTTGAATCATTTTCACCTTTTCCGTCGTTTGTTGCACTATGTCTGGTCCAACCATAAAACTCGCACCATCTTGGTACCAACGTAAAGGCGTCCTGCACCGTCGACCATACAACGCTTCATAGGGTGCCATACCTATGCTAGAATGAAAACTATTATTATAAGTGAATTCTATCAACGATAGATATTCATCCCAGCTTCCAGTATTTTCCAATACACAAGCTCTCAATAAATCTTCAAGAGATTGAATAGTCCTCTCTGATTGTCCATCCGTTTGAGGATGATATGCAGAACTCAACCTAAGTTTCGTTCCCAACATCTCTTGTAGACTTTTCCAAAATCTTGATGTAAATCTTGGATCACGATCTGAAACAATACTCAAAGGCACTCCATGTAACCTAACAATTTCATCAATATACAACTGAGTTAATCTTTCCAATGAGTATTTCACATTAACTGGTAAAAAGTGAGCTACCTTCGTCAACCTATCAACTATTACCCATATAGAATCATACCCTTTCCGAGTCTTTGGTAAACCTGACACAAAATCCATTGCAATACTATCCCATTTCCATTCTGGAATATCTAAAGATTGTAGCATTCCCGCTGGTCTTTGATGTTCTACTTTAATCTTCTGACAAGTTAAACACGCAGCTACAAATTCCATTACATCTTTCTTCATACCATGCCACCAATACAATTTCTTTAAATCCTGATACATCTTAGTAGCTCCGGGATGCAAACTCAACTTACTCCTATGAGCTTCTTCCAGAATTAATTTCCTCATTTCAACATTATTTGGTACACAAATCCTTTCACCAAATCTTAAAATTCCATCATTTCCTTCTTTAAATTCTGACACAGCTCCTTGCCGCACTAATTCTCTTTCTCCTTGTAGGTACTGATCACTTTCTTGTTTCTCTTTAATTTGTTTCATCAATTCATTTGAAACAGTAATCATACCCAAACATAATTTCTCCGGAAACATCTCAATTATCAATCGCATATCTCGGAATTGTTCCAACAACTGTTGTTCTTTAACCATCATTGCCGATATATGCATTGATTTCCTACTTAAAGCATCTGCCACAACATTCGCTTTTCTACGGTGATACTGCAGTTGAAAATCATAATCCTTTAAAAATTCCAACCAACGCTTCTGCCTCATATTTAACTCTTTCTGATCAAACAGGTATTTCAAACTTTTATGGTCACTGAAAACATTAAAAGTCGCTCCATACAAATAATGTCTCCAGATTTTTAAAGCAAATACCACTGCTGCTAACTCCAAATCATGAGTAGGATAATTCCTTTCATGAATCTTCAATTGTCTTGAAGCATATGCCACAACTTTCCGATTTTGCATCAATACACATCCTAACCCTTGATATGAAGCATCACAATACACCTCAAAAAGTTCATAAGGATCAGGTAGTATCAATACCGGTGAAGTAGTTAACCTTCGCTTTAACTCTTGAAAACTTTCTTCACATGCTTCAGTCCATACAAATGCTTGATCCTTTCGAGTCAATTGGGTAAGAGGACCTACTATTTTAGAAAATCCCTCAATGAATCTTCTATAGTATCCCGCTAAACCCACAAAACTACGAATTTCTGTTACCGTCTTAGGCCTTTCCCATTGCAAAACAGTCTCAACTTTTGACGGATCTACAGCAATTCCCTCACTCGAGACTATATGTCCTAAGAATTGAACTTGGTCTAACCAAAATTCACACTTCTCAGGTTTCGCGTAAAGTTGTTTCTCCTTTAAAATTTGGAGAACCACACTGAGATGTTCAGCATGTTTTTCTTTACTTGGAGAATAGATTAGAATATCGTCGATAAAAACAACGACAAACTGATCTAAATAAGGACGAAAAATCCTATTCATGTAATCCATGAATATTGCTGGAGCATTCGTAACTCCGAATGGCATCACAAGATACTCGTAATGACCATAACGTGTCCTAAACGCAGTTTTAACAAACGTCCTCCTCCTTCACACGAATTTGATGATAACCCGAACGTAAATCTATTTTTTGAGAAAACAGTTGCTCGCGTGAATCGATCCATTAAATCATCTATCCTTGGAAGTGGATACTTATTCTTAATCGTCACCTTATTCAGCTGCCGAAAATCTACGCATAAACGAGAAGTTCCATCCTTCTTCTTCACTAATAACACTGGAGCTCCCCAAGGCGATACACTAGGTCTAATAAATTCCTTCCGCATCAGTTCCACCAATTGTTCTTTTAATTCCTCTAGTTCTGATGTCGACATTCGATATGGTGCTATAGATATTGGTCCAATGCCCGGAACCAGATCAATTGCCAACTCAATCTCCCGAACAGGTGGTAATCCAGGTACATCTTCAGGAAAAACTTCCAGAAAATCGTTGACAACTGGTATACACTGCAAGTCTAACTCACTCTTACTGTCTAAGGAATATAATAGCATGTATCCTTGTGCTCCCTCCTTTAAAGAAGCTTTTACTTGATTAGCAGTTAACAATCCAGAAATCTCATCCGTAGGAAAAACTAAGGTTTTACGAGCACAGTCTATCAAGATATGATTAGAAGACAACCAATCCATGCCTAGAATTACATCTAACTGTATTAAAGGCAAACGGATCAGGTTAACAAGAAAACGTTTATCCTGAATAATGATAGGACAATTTAAACAAACAGAAGTAACCACAACTGGCTTAGAAGTAGGAGTTGAAACAACCAGATCACACAACAAAGAAGAAACAGGCAATTTCAACAGTTTCACACAATCCATCGAGATAAAAGAATGCGTTGCACCTGAATCAAATAGTACAGTTAAAAGATTACCGTTTATATCACACTTACCTTGTATGAGATCGTCAGAATTCGAAGCCTCAGCTCCACTCATCGTATAAACTCTTCCCTTAGCCGTCGGTTTATTTGTTCCAGCATGATTGACAGTCGACTCCCGCTTTGGCATCGTACAATACTTTGCTATATGTCCCATTCGATTACAATTGAAACATTTCACTTCACCTCTAAGACAAACATTTGACAAGTGATTGGGATCTCCACAGTTATAACATCTCCTAATTTGACCTTAATTCAGATTTCCTTGAACTCCACCTCCTGATACAGCAAAATTCGAACGGTTCTGTTGTCGATTCTGATTATTCACTTGCGAATGAAAATAAGGCTTCCTCTGATTTTGTTTCCCTCTCCAACTCTGATTCTGATTCTTAAATTTTGAAGATCCACCAGCACTTCCTCTAGTATCCTTTCCTTTCTTCATCTGCTCGATCTTTCGACTCATTTCCACTAGTGCTTGGAAATTACGAAGTTGTAAAGGTAAAACGGACTCCTTAATCTCAAATCGCAATCCCGCTTCGAATCGTTCACACTTCCAGCTTTCACTCGGTTGAGTTTGAAAGAAACGAAAGTATTTGGCCAATGACTCAAACTTCGCCGCATACTCCTCCACCGATAAATCTCTCTGATATAACCCCAGAAATTGTCGTTCCCTCTCGATCCTTATACTCTCCGGAAAATATTTGTCCATAAACGCGATTCGAAAAACCTCCCAAGTAATGTCTTGATGTTCAGCCTCCAACAGTAGCCTAGCACCTTTCCACCAATATTCTGCATCTCCCACCAAAGAGGAAAACAAAGATAAGTGACCCGAACATCCGCCGGCGTAGCAACTAACTCGAAGATCTTCTCTAACTCCTGGATCCAAAGATCAGCCTTCTCGGATTTGCATCCGGACCAAAACTGTGAAGGATTTTGACTTCAAACGCAATCAAAGCCTTGCCTTCCGCAGCTTGCAGATTCTGAACATTCATCGCTGCAGTCTGATTTGCAATTGCCGCTGCCATATTCTCCATTGCTTGAGCCGCATAGTCTACTACTTCTTCATACTCCTCATTCATATTACCACGACCTCCTACACGACCCCCTCTACGGCCTCGTACACGACCACGTCCACGCCCAGATTCTGGTTCTACCACTGGTTCCATAACTGACCTACAAATCACAATCAGTTAGACCAAAACCAGAAACTGAAACGCAAACTCACTCGTCATCACACATTACTTCTAATAAGTAGTTCAAACAATCCTAAGTCAGAGATCACACAACCTAGACATAACAGACCTACTTCCCGATATTCCCGAAAGACTCGACCAGCTCTGATACCACAAAATGCGACACCCTACCCTAGGGTCATCCCATTAATACCCAATTATAAATTATAATTATATAATGCTGGTTACTTTCGGAAAATATAATTTAAGGTAACTAACCTTATATAAAAATAGTGCTTAATTTTTTTTTTCTTTACATACAACATATAACTATTATAACATAAACCACATATATGTACATCCATATATATACATATGCTTCATCGTTTACATATACAACTCCTATACTAGGAGATATCAAAAAGCCTTTTGAAGCATAGACCATTCTCCATCAAATTAAACAAAGAAGATAAAGATATATATACATATCAACAACAACTGGTTAACAACCATTTCAAAACTAAGGCTCTAAGAAGCCAAAGTAAAACTATCAAGACTCACTACCCCGAAAACTATACCTAAGATGGTCAAGCTAATGAAACCCATTGGGAAGACCATAAGGATCAATCCCACCTACAGCTGACGAGTCTGATGATGCCTCCGCTTCCATTGCTTCCTCTGAAGAATCACCATCATCTACTGCAGGAGGTTGAAACTCCGGATCGTCCTCTAGGTATTCCTCTGGATCTTCTTCACCTTCTACTAGCTCTTCTTCAACTGGAGGTTCTCCATTTCCTAATATCTGAAGAGGTTGAGGTTGAGGTAAAGGATCCATCATTCCATGCTCCTCCAGATATTGAAGATACAGCCAAACCGGTGGTAACGATATCTCGATTGTTTCTACTACATGCGTCCTCTGATTGGGTCCTTCTTCTATCGTGCCAATAACTTCAGTACTAGGGCCATGGTAGGTGGCGCTCAGTGCCCCAATATTTATATCCCAGGCACCACCATACATCGTGCCCGATCAAAAGTGAGTGTCACGAACCCTCGATCGCACGCAGTGGTACGTCTGGATTCATCTGAATATGTTGTAAGAGTGAGAAACCAATACTTGGATCTTACTCAATAACCACACTCTAGCCATCAAATACCACATCAACATTTATCACATACAATTAATTATAAACTAACAGTTTATCAATGGGTTCAACACCCCAAACATCATCCATAAAATTATGCATGACACTTCTATTCATCATCTAATTTTCGTCCTAATCTCATGAGATATCCCAACATCGTATGAGTTGATCGAGACTCCAAAGCCACATCTAGCTAACTTGGCCAATCGCCAACAGGTCCGCGACCTCTTCCCATCTTGAAAACAACAAAGGCATACACAGCCAGGCACTCACAAGGCCAAACATTGCTAATGCCCACAATCAGTGGCTCCGCCATTAGCAAGTAAGATGGGGATCCCAAAGTCCTCCAAGGCACAATGAGATAATGCACGTCGTAATTACCTTTCGCCGATGGTAATTGATGCATTTGTGTCACAAACCACAAATCGCAGGCACGTCTGCCACATGCATGCAAAACACTTTTGTTTTGTTCTTTTCTTTGTGCTCAATCTTTCTCTTGCCGAAGCTCAAAATGGCTTACGACTCACATAGTTTTAAAACACTTTTAAAACTTTCATTACAACACAGGACCTTACTGTCCGAGTGCTCAATCACGACACCTCTCGACCTGGTGCACCAGTACTAGGTTCGTGCTTCTAGAAAACATCTTCAATGTTTTACCACAGTATACCTCATGTATACCTCATGTATACCTCATATATACAACATAGGCACTCCAAGTCCAAATGACTGAGTCCATCACAATCAAAGAATATTAGTACCCCGACGTCTCGGTTACTAAGTCCAACTGTATTTTCAACATTGTTAAATCAACTTTCGATTTTTAGAAATTCTTTTCTAATGGTAGAAATTCATTATAAAAATTCTTAACAAATAAAACTTAGTTTTCACAAACAAATGAGTCACTTGAGATTTAACTTTCTCAAAATAAGCACTGCCGTTTCAAAAATACTTGCCGTCTAGATTTTCTAGATTTGCCGTCAAATTTTGTTTTTAAGACTTTTAAGTCAAAAACTTAACTTTTTCCACTTAATTAATCTTCTAAAATCACCCTTAACTTGTTTTCATCAATTAATTTAATAAAAGAATATTTTGTAATATTCTGGTTTCCTTACGTAAAATTTAACAATACTAAAATATTTTCACCGTGTTGAACTCATTGTGACTCATAATTCATTTTTCCAAAAACAACTTATTAAAATAATAATATTTTTTTTAACACTCTTTATTTTTCTTAAAAGAAATTCTCTTTGATATCATATACCAATAACTTGCCACTAAAACCTTGAATATAATTCAATACAGTTTCTTAAAGCTTTTATCCGACTTTCTTAATTGTGCACTGACCACTGTCAGGCTTCTCACACATCAAACAACAATTATATCACAGATATTTCCCATGCAGATCATGCATCACAGTTCATAATATAATTGCAAATAGACAATTAACGCAAAATAAACCACACAGATATCAATAACACAACAATAAACAACATAAATAAACACTAACAAACAATTAATTACAAACAACAATTGGATAGCATATAGCCATTGAATAGAATCCTTCTCGGTACTCCCCCCTTACCTCTTGAAGACTCTTTGTTCAACTTACAAACTCCTTCCGAATTTCCCGTTACCTTGTAACTTGTACTCAACTAACCTTCAATTATAACCAAAGTGTTACAATTCAAGAAACTAAAACATTCTAAACCCTAATACATAGTCACGGCCTCTAGGGTTTTTGAATAACTAAAACTTCTAATCATGATTAAGTTATGGATTAATGATCCTTAATTAACCTAAATCATATATTATCAACTAAACAACTAAGTTTTAAACTCAAGACTTTCTAACTCTTTTATACATAGATTCGGCCTCACTAGGTTCATGAAGCTAGGGTTCTTAGGTTAACAAATTATCTTGGATTTATAAAGCATACTTACTAAACACTTGATTTCTAAGATCATTTATGAAAATCATGAACAAAACACAACAAAACTCACCCACTTAGGGTTCGGCCAACATGAACATTTTTGAATAAAATAGTCATTATAAGAAAATAACATGGATTAGAGTGTGTAGTCATACATGCCATATAGAATACATGATCATACATGAAAACACATGAACAAAACTCTACCAACCCTAAGGTGATAGATTCGGCCAAGGCTAGTTTTTCAAGAAAGAGATTTTTGATTACTTCATGCTCTTGGATTTAGATAGTAGACATGATATCTAGAAGATAGAAAGTAGTTTCATCATCATTAGATTTTCCTAGGATTTATTATGATTTTTTCAAAGTTCTAGGGTTTGAAACTTGAAAATGATGAACCACCATGATATAAGTCTTGAATCAAGAAACTATCTAAAGAACATAGACATGATTTAAGACAAAGATTAGGATTTACCTCTTAAGAATAAATGATGAAGACAATCCAAGAACTTGCTTTGAGAAACTTAGAACTAAGAACTTAGAACTTTAGAGTTTTAGAAGACAACTAACCAAAGAACTAAATGAAAAGTGAGAGAAAGGTATTTATAGTGTAAGTGGCGACATCTCAAGAAGGATCTAGATGAGATGAGTTGTCATGTTAAAAGGATCAAAGTGCAATTAAGTTCCAAGGACCAAATTGCAAAGATTCCAATAGTTGAAGGACTAGTTTGCAAATAGACAATAGAATGTCATGATGACGAGTTTAATCACATTAAATGCCATCTTATCTTTGACTTACTTGGCTGAGTTTTATGAGTGTAAGACAAGTTAAGAAAGTAGATAATTCAATGTATTAGAAGAATCAAGAAACTTGTAGACAAATCTAGGATAAGTAGAAACCTTTAGAAAATTCTAGAACCAACTTGACAATTCCAACTAAAATGGGCAGCCACAATTTACATGGGCTTTCATATGGGCTTGAAACATTTGGGCTTGATTTCATTTTCTTATTGGTTGTGGGACCCACTTTGAAGATTTAGGCCTTTTAACATAAGATAAGAAAACTTGAATGGCTTTATGGACTCAACTATGAACTAAAAAGATTTGGGCCTATAAACCACGACCATCTTGGATTAGAAACAAGGATTCTAGCCCAATTCACTTGAAAAAACGAAAAAAACTAATTTAGGGACAAAATGGTAATTTACAGAAAGTTCAGGGACTTAACCGTAAATTTCGAAATTCTCTATTTAATCCTGAAAAACCTTCTAAACTTAAAAATATGATTCATCCCCTTGAATCATCTCAAAATCCTAAGATAAATCCTCTTACTACTCTTAGAAACTCTAATCTCCTTTCCGTCGTCTACCCGATTACACTGTCAGCCCGTAATACTCAAATTACTTTATTTTTTTCTGAAAAAATTCTAAACATACAAAGTTGTAGAAAATAAAATACTAAGCTTAAGTCTCTCGTTCACGAATTAAAATTAGGTCTTTTGAGCAGCATTATTATACTGTCAATGGAATTCGCAGACCGGGTTTCGCCTGAATTTCCAACCTAAATTTTAATCGTAGTTTCCTACGGTCAAGTAGGATTAAATACTATCCTCCGTTCACTTAGAATAACTTTATAAAACTCTAATAAACTTATAAACATATTTATATGTATTTACTGTTATTTAAAACTGTAAAATACAGGGTGTTACAAGCAAACCCTCAAATTGTTTGGATCTTTATTGCTAGCAAACCCTCAAATTGTTTGAATCTTTATCTAACTCATGTCCGTTCATAATTCCTAGGCCTAAGCATACACTACACTTTAGTTCAAAGGATAGTCAAATGTTGAGGCTAAAAAAAAAATCGCAATGCACAAGAGTATTAGGATAGCCAAAAGAACCAACATTATTTCCACTACACACACACAAAACAAACGTCACACAAACAATCAATATTGGCATCATTAAATTTGATAAAGATTAAAGAACAGAAGATTCGGTGAATAGGAGAGAAAAGGTTGAAACAGGTAAGTTGCACTGAATATAACAAACATTATCCAATGATAATTAATCTTCAAATAGTACAAAACATATCGTGAGTAAAAACATGGCCTTGAATGTACACTACACATTGCAACTCATACAAGGCAAGCAACTAAAACTAAATCATGTCCCCCAATGACATAAAGTACACCCAGCATCTCCCAGCAGATATTTATAAAATTTACATTCTTATAATCTAATTCATCAAAGAAAAACTATTTCCACAAAAGGAGGATGAAATTCTCAAAATACCTGTGTAGTAGCAAGAAATCCACAGATCCAAAAGTGTGTTAGTAGTGTAACTATTGGATTGCAATCCGATTCGTCCTGGCTCCACATCCACCGAGCTCCTTGACCAGAATACAAAGGTAGATGAATCAAATTTCTGCATAATTAAATTAGAAACATATTATATTGAGACTAGTTACAAAAATTAATTTTGAAGAAATAGTCAAAATGTCAATAAGGAAGCTAACAAACTTACTTCACATCTTGTTATGTTCTCAAGAGGATATATTCTCAATGTTCGACTGGTATTTGGATCTAACATACGAATTCCATCCAAACCAATCTGAAAGGATAAACATTGAGAATAGGGAAGCAAGGAGTGTTGTTACTGACGTATATAAATATAATTCAATAATATATTTAATTTTTGAAACACGATTCTTGTACTTAGCAATGAAATCGCCAGCTTTTTGGTCAATATCGTACTCTCCAACACCCCATCGATCTTTGTCATAATCACTAGGGTAGACCTTACGGCCAGAATCATAGGTATTATCATAGTGCACTCCTCTGGACTTCTTAGATGAGAAGATTTTGAATATAGAGAAGAAACTGGAAGAAGAAGACTTCCTCTGCTTATTACCTGCCATGCTGAGTTGGTAACTCTTGGTGACTATTACTAAGGACAATATATATCACAATACACACAACACAAGCTCTTATTATGTTTTTGGCTAGCAATGATAATGGCAACTATCTTTATTTATAGTTGAGGAGGCTTCAATTGCGTGAGTGATGAATAGTGCTAAATATAGGGAAGCAAGGAGTGTTATTAGTGGCATTATGATCTATCTGGATGGGAATATAATCAGTAGAGTTGGTGCATTACAGGTGTATAACTGATGACCCAGAACATGATACTGCTGTCCACGACTCCCCTCAAAATTCCAAATCCCAATCTTATAATTTTCTTCAATATTATCTTGAAAGTAATTAGATTCAATGACAGCGCAAAGTATATACATATGCAGTGTGTATTTTCTCAGCAAGCAACCAAACACACCTTAACGTTATTGAACCAAATTTCAAGAAAAGATTAATCTACGATAGTTCAAGAATGAATAATTGTGTTTTTTATTATTGAATTACCGTCAGTGGGATCAGTAAATGCCAAGCCTTGAGAAATCAAAGTTGCCGAGAAGACAACGAAGACAGAGACACAGAAGCAGAAGTTGCAAACCATTTTATCCAAAGAATCAGAGCCATCCGTCAGTAACAACACTCCTTGCTTCCTTTTTCGAGAAACACGGAAAAATCAGAATCATCATCTTTCTCGCTGCAGTGTTTAAGTAGATATAAATATAATTCAATAATATATTTAATTTCCCAAAAACATCAATCATTTAAAATTAAAACAGATTTGAGGTTTTTAGGCTTAAGATGAAAATTGAGAAAAATCAGTTTAACAAGAGATTGACAAAATTGATTTAGGGAGACACTTAATCACGCTCCCAATTTCAGAAAACACCAATTAATTTCATAAACTGAGAATTAAAAATCAAAACCTAGGGTTAGGGTTTCAAAATCAATTTGGGGGTTTTGAATCTGAGCAAAATAGAGTGTTTTCACTCACCCAAGGAAGAAGAGGAAAGAGGTGGTGGCTACCAGGACCTCCGGCGTGGCGGCTGCGGCAGCAGCCACGGTGGAGAACGGCGGCGGACAGCTCCTACCACGGTGGCTAGCGTGATTTCGCGCTACAGGAACAACCGAGACACGATCTGGACAAAGACGCGAACCAGGCGTGATGTCGTGACGTCGGAGCTCCGGCGGGCGGTGGTTACGATGCGGTCGCAACTGGGCCGAGGTGGTGGCGCGATTTAGTTTAGATGGGAGGAAGAAGATGAGGTTTGTGTTATGTTGTATGAAGAAGAGAAATGAAAATATGATGTTATGTTGAAGAAGAGACAGAACACGAGTAGTATAGGAAAAAGGAAGAGAGAGATGAGGTCAGGAGGAAGAAGAGAAGAGACAGAAGAAGAAAAAGAAAAGAGAGAGAGAAGAAGAAAGCAGCAGCAGCCGAGAAAGAAAGAAAAAGAAGAAAGAAAGAGAAAAAGAAGAAAAGAAAGAAAGAGAAAAAGAGAGAGAGGGGGGGTGGGTTTTTACGGGTTGACAATAGAAGTAAGAGAGAGAAAATTCATGTTTTTAATTTAGTATTTAGTAATAGGTACAAAAATGAGTGATAAATATTAAGTCTAAAATAAACATGTTTTTACTTTTTTGAATCTAAAAAATAAAGGTTGATAAAGATATGATTTCGAAATTCAAATTAGAGTAAAGATTAATAGTTGAACTGATCAACTAAGAAAATACTCGGTCCAAAATTTAATCTCCGATAAATGTCAAACCAGTTTATTTTCAACTCTAAAATTAAATAGAATGAAAATATGAAAATGCTTTTCTCTTAATCCTATTATTTAAAATATTTTTCTGTACTGGTAATAATAGTGACAATAATGTAACTTATTTTTCTGTAATTATATTTTAACCGGTTAAACAGCGTAACTAAAAACGGGCTGTTACAGGAAACACTAATTCACAGACCCAATTTCATAAAACAAGATTTAATTTTAAGATTAAAATCTGCAATCAAAGGATTAGGGTTTCAAAGAAGTACAAATTGGCCCAATAAGGTCGAATATGACCTAAAAGTCGATTTGGGCTCTATTAGGATCAAACAAGTCCATTTAGGCTTCATTAGGACCATAGAAGTTCAATTGGGCCGATCGGGGCAATTGGCCCAATTAGGTCCTAACAAGTCAAATTGGGCTCTATTAGGATCAAACCAGTCCATTTGGGCTCCATTAGGATCAAAGAAGTACAAATTGGCCCAGTTAGGTCGTATATGACCTAAAAAGTCGATTTGGGCTCTATTAGGATCAAACAAGTCCATTTAGGCTTCATTAGGACCGTAGAAGTTCAATTGGGCCGATCGGGGCAATTGACCCAATTAGGTCCTAACAAGTCAAATTGGGCTCTATTAGGATCAAACCAGTCCATTTGGGCTCCATTAGGATCAAAGAAGTACAAATTGGCCCAGTTAGGTCGTATATGACCTAAACAGTCGATTTGGGCTCTATTAGGATCAAACAAGTCCATTTAGGCTTCATTAGGACCGTAGAAGTTCAATTGGGCCGATCGGGGCAATTGGCCCAATTAGGTCCTAACAAGTCAATTTGGGCTCTATTAGGATCAAACCAATCCATTTGGGCTCCATTAGGATCAAAGAAGTACAAATTGGCCCAGTTAGATCGTATATGACCTAAAAAGTCGATTTGGGCTCTATTAGGATCAAACAAGTCAATTTAGGCTTCATTAGGACCGTAGAAGTTCAATTGGGCCGATCGGGGCAATCGGCCCAATTAGGTCCTAACAAGTCAATTTGGGCTCTATTAGGATCAAACCAGTCCATTTGGGCTCCATTAGGATCAAAGAAGTACAAATTGGCCCAGTTAGGTCGTATAGGACCTAAAAAGTCGATTTGGGCTCTATTAGGATCAAACAAGTCCATTTAGGCTTCATTAGGACCATAGAAGTTCAATTGGGCCGATCGGGGCAATTGGCTCAATTAGGTCCTAACAAGTCAATTTGGGCTCTATTAGGATCAAACCAGTCCATTTGGGCTCCATTAGGATCAAAGAGTACAAATTGGCCCAGTTAGGTCGTATATGACCTAAAAAGTCGATTTGGGCTCTATTAGGCTCAAACAAGTCCATTTAGGCTTCATTAGGACCATAGAAGTTCAATTGGGCCGATCGGGGGAGTTGACCCAATTAGGTCCTAACAAGTCAAATTGGGCTCTATTAGGATCAAACTCGTCCATTTGGGCTCCATTAGGATCAAAGAAGCACAAATTGGCCCAGTTAGGTCGTATATGACCTAAAAAGTCGATTTAGGCTCTATTAGGCTCAAACAAGTCCATTTAGGCTTCATCAGGACCATAGAAGTTCAATTGGGCCGATCGGGGCAATTGGCCCAATTAGGTCCTAACAAGTCAATTTGGGCTCTATTAGGATCAAACCAGTCCATTTGGGCTCCATTAGGATCAAAGAAGTACAAATTGGCCCAGTTAGGTCGTATAGGACCTAAAAAGTCGATTTGGGCTCTATTAGGATCAAACAAGTCCATTTAGGCTTCATTAGGACCATAGAAGTTCAATTGGGCCGATCGGGGCAATTGGCTCAATTAGGTCCTAACAAGTCAATTTGGGCTCTATTAGGATCAAACCAGTCCATTTGGGCTCCATTAGGATCAAAGAAGTACAAATTGGCCCAGTTAGGTCGTATATGACCTAAAAAGTCGATTTGGGCTCTATTAGGCTCAAACAAGTCCATTTAGGCTTCATTAGGACCATAGAAGTTCAATTGGGCCGATCGGGGCAGTTGACCCAATTAGGTCCTAACAAGTCAAATTGGGCTCTATTAGGATCAAACCCGTCCATTTGGGCTCCATTAGGATCAAAGAAGTACAAATTGGCCCAGTTAGGTCGTATATGACCTAAAAAGTCGATTTAGGCTCTATTAGGCTCAAACAAGTCCATTTAGGCTTCATCAGGACCATAGAAGTTCAATTGGGCCGATCGCGGCAATTGGCCCAATTAGGTCCTAACAAGTCAATTTGGGCTCTATTAGGATCAAACCAGTCCATTTGGGCTCCATTAGGATCAAAGACAAATTGGCCCAGTTAGGTCGTATATGACCTAAAAAGTCGACTTGGGCTCTATTAGGATCAAACAAGTCCATTTCGGCTTCATTATAAGATAAATTATTTAATATTTTTTCAAGGATAATATAAGATAAATCAAGGAAATATTAAAAATAACACAATCCAACCGAAATTTTCGGACGGATTTCAGAAATTTCGGACGGATTTCAGACGGATCTATGAAAATATAAAAAATAACACATCCCGTCCGAAATCCGTCCAAAATTGCGGACGGGTCAAGGAAAATATAAAAAATAACACAATACGTCCGAAATCCGTCCGAAATTTTCGGACGGATTTCGGACGGATCATGGAAAATATAAGAATTAACGAAATCCGTCCGAAATCCGTCCGAAATTTTCGGACGGATTTCGGACGGATCAAGGAAAATATAAGAATTAACGAAATCCGTCTGAAATCCGTCCAAAAATTTCGGACGGATTTCGGACGGATCAAGGAAAATATAAGAATTAACGAAATCCGTCCGAAAATTTCGGACGGATTTCGTACGGATTAAGGAAAATATAAGAATTAACGAAATCCGTACGAAATTTTCAGACGGATTTCGGACGGATCATGGAAAATACAAGAATTAACGAAATCCGTCCGAAATTTTCGGACGGATTTCGGACGGATCATGGAAAATATAAGAATTAACGAAATCCGTCCGAAATTTTCGGACGGTTTTCGGACGGATCATGAAAAATATAAGAATTAACGAAATCCGTCCGAAAATTTCGGACGGATCAAGGAAAATATAAGAAAAATTACCGAAATTTTGGACTGATTTCGGACAGATAATGGAAAATATAAGAATTAACGAAATCCGTCCGAAATCCGTCCGAAATTTTCGGACGGATCATGGAAAATATAAGAATTAACGAAATCCGTCCGCAAATTTCGGACGGATTTCGGACGGATCAAGGAAAATATAAGAATTAACGAAATCCGTCCGAAATCCGTCTTAAAATTTCGGGAAATTTCCAAGTTGTTTTTCATCAATGATCATGTATATTATCTTGTTAGTATATATGCTTGTTGAATCCAAGTTGTTTTGTCAAACTAAAATCCCTAACCTCATGCACTCACCATGGTCGAAAATAGGCATTTGAGGGATTGGAAGTTTTTGTTCTAATCTTTGTTGTTAATCATGTGTTTTAAAGACTTAAGTGCTTAGGATCATTAATCCAATAACTTAAGCAAATTTAGAAATTTCAGTCACCAAACATAATGGAGGCCGTGACCTATCATAGAGGGTTAGGTGATTTATTCATGCATAGTTTTTCACATGCTGACGTTTGGGGTGTTAAACCTATTGATAAACTATTTGCTTATGAATGCTTATGTTGATATATGTGTATGTGTTTTATGTGGTGTCTAGCATGTAGTTGTCGAGTAAAATCCATATATTGGTTTCTCACTCTTGCATGTTTTATTTGTGGTTTCTCTACTTGTGCATATATCTTTACGTATGAGATTAGATGGAACCGGATAATCCTCTGGCACATTCGAGGCTTCGGTCGATCATGTTTGATCGCGCTCATTTTGGTGGTGCCTGGGAAATAAACCCTGGGGCACTCGGCGCCACCTATCATGGCCCTAGTAGAGAGATTGTTGCGGCACAGTAGAGGCAGGACCGCAGCAAAGGATGCATGTTGTGGAGTATGTTGAGGTATCTCTACCTCTGGTATGGCTATACTTACAGTACTTGGCTGAGCACCAGTTACTTGATTTGCCACCTCAGCTAATTCTGCTTCGGATAATAGGCCCAGCAGTATCTCCTGTTGAGGTAGTTTTGGATGAGGTCGAGGAGGACCCAGATGAGTACTTTGAGGACGATCTTGAGTTCCACCCTCCTACTGTTGATGATGATGATGATTCTGACGAGGGAGCGGGAGCGGAGGTATCTTCATCGGATACATCTGCTGTAGGTACGTGGGGTTGATCATCATGATCTCCCCAATGGTTTTTATTAGCTTGACCAGCTATAGGTATAGTTCCGGGGTAGCGAGTCTTGTCAGTTTTTGATCTGGCTACTGAGAGCCATGAGTTTTTGATATGGTTCTGGATTGCTCGTTACTTATATGTATATGTCTTTATTTTCTTTGCTTAGTTTGATGGAGAATAGCCTATACTTATGAAGGCTCTTTTGTGATCTCCTATTAGATATAGTGTGTATTTAAATGATGATGCATATATATATATATATATATATATATATATATATATAATATCTATATGTTTGTTTACGTTCACGATGGTTCGATGTTTTTTAAATAAAAAAAATTCAGCACTATTTTTGTAATGAGATGTTTACTTTAAAGTATATTTTCCGAAAGTAACCAGCGATTAATAATTTAATTTTCTGCGTATGGGTAATTATGTGATGACCCTAGAAGTGGTGTCGTAGGTGGCTCCAGGATAAAATCTACGTGCAAGTCCCTTCTTCCTAAAATTATTTATTTTATATAATTACTCTTGCGTGATTAATTTTGTTAAAGAAAACATTTTTAAAAATCTCGAAAGAAATTTTTTGACTCAATTCACTATTTCCTCGAGTCAAAGCCACATATTCCAATGGTGGTAGCTAGCAAGGATGAGAAGAGTCATGTATGTAACAAAACTGGTCGTGAATTTAGGAATGGTCTAAACTCACGTATTACCATTATGTGACACATCATTTATCAATCAAAAAACTTATATTTATGCATTTATCTTTATTTCTTTACGACTTTACTTTTATGCAAATTTAGTTCTAAATTCTGTTACCTTCTAAACTAGGTTCTCTTTGAAGTAGTTTAGGAACTCATTGTTGAAAAATAAAATCTTTTTTTAGCTTAATCGACTGATATAGGGAGTTATTTGAAGGATAACCTATAATTCTAATTTGTTTGGAACATCATACAGATACAAATTATAGCATATTAGACATGTTAATCAAAGGAGAGGAGAAGAATTTCGTACCTTGGAGCATCGCAGAATCCATCATAATGGATCAGAATGTGAGAGGGTTTCTTCTCTCTTTCTAGTTGGTTCAGTGTGTCTGTCTGGAATGCCTAATGGGGAGGCAATCCTTTTAACCTACCAGCAGAGAGTAGGGACCTCTCAACGGGTTAACATTAGAATGGCCCAGCCCATCATAGGGTCACTCTTAGTAAATACCCAACAACAATTTCACCAATTGGTTACGTAATTAAGAATTAATTTTATAACTGATATATTAATAATTTAATTATAATTTAATCACCAATTACTGCTAATCCACATATTATACACATTAAAATTTAACATTCTCCCACTTGGATAGCATTAATCAATTATTAAAATATAACAATTATTAAGAAGAAATACCAGTTACGATTAAAGCACATGTTAACCAGCAGTATAAGAAATATAAGCTTTAACAATGCAGAAATAGTATCCGATAGGGAAGTAAATCATACATGATAAAGACTCATATCTCACATAAAGAATGATGAATATAAAATTGCATATAATTAATAAAGAGAAATATGCAATTCAAGAATGGTCCAAGCATCTTAAAATGCTATAAGAGATATGAAAACAAGAATGACGTCAATTTACATATCTCATAAAACGATAATGGGCAAATAATGGTTTCAGACTCCCACTAATCCAATACATCAAAAGACTTAACTAAGCCCATATGAATTACATGATTCCGGAATATTCCAACAGTTAAGCCTTTGGTTAGTGGATCAGCAAGCATGTTTCCTGTATCAATATGCTCAATACGAGTCTGAAACTCCTGAATCTTCTCTCTAACGAACAAATATTTCACATCAAAATGCTTAGTGCGAGAAGAGCTTCTATTGTTATGAGAGAAGTTCACGCAAAGCAGATATTGTCACAATATATCACAAGTGGCCTAGATATGCTTTCAACAATATGAAAGCCAGAAATTAAATTTTTCAGCCACATGGCTTGACAAGTAGCCTCATAGCAAGCAACATACTCTGCTTCCATGGTAGAAGTAGCCGTAAGCGTCTGTTTGACGCTTTTCCAAGAAATAGCTCCTCCTGCCACCATAAAGATAAAGCCAGAAGTAGATTTTTGGTCGTCAGGGCAACCTGCGAAATCGAATCAGAATAACCAAGTGACTGAAGTTGATCGGACTTCTTATAGGTCAACATATAATCTTTGGTTCCCTGCAAATATCTCATGACCTTTTTTACGGCTTTCCAATGACCCAAACCTGGGTTGCTCAAGTATCTCCCTAAAGCATTTACAGCAAAAGCAATGTCGGGACGAGTACAAACTTGAGCATACATTAAACTGCCAACAGCGGAAGCATATGGGACTTTTTCCATTTCATTTATTTCTACATCATTTTGAGGACATTGAGATTTAGAAAATTTTTCCTCACCCTTTTGAACAGAAGCACATGGGGAGCAAGAATGCATATTAAACCTTTTGAGGACCTTTTCAATATATCCTTTTTGAGACAATCCAAGAACACCACGTGACCTATCACGATAAATCTGGATGCCTAAAACAATGAAGCATCACCAAGGTCTTTCATATCAAAGTGGCTACTCAACATGAGTTTTGTCTCAGTCGAATTTTAACACAACTGCTAGCAAGAAGTATATCATCAACATATAGAACGAGAATGATGAACTCACCCTCACAAGTCTTCAAGTAAACGCACTGATCTGAGGCATTTTCTTTGAAGCCAAGAGAAGTGACAACCTGATCAAACTTCAAATACCATTGTCTGGAGGCCTGTTTCAGTCCATAAATAGACTTATTCAGCTTGCAAACCAAGTGCTCTTTGCCTGTTTCAGTAAAACCTTCAGGCTGAACCATGTAAACATCTTCAGTAAGGTCTCCATTTAGAAAAGCCGTCTTCACATCCATCTGGTGAAGTTCTAGATCAAAATGAGCTACCAAAGCCATGACAACTCGAAATGCATCTTTTGTAGAGACTGGTGAGAAAGTCTCCTTATAGTCAATGCCTTCTCTTTGGTTATAGCCTTTAGCTACCAGTCTGGCTTTGTACCTTTCAACTTTACCATCTGGAGTACGTTTGGTTTTGAAAACCCATTTGCATCCAACAGGTTTACAACCAATTGGTAAATCCTCTAGATTCCAAACACCATTATGAGACATAGAAGACAACTCATCATGCATAGCATTCAGCCAATCAGAAGCATGAGAGCTAGAAATTGCCTCCTTAAAGGTAATAGGATCATCATCATCATTGAGGTCAAACTCATGTTCCTGAAGATATACAACATAATCATCTGGTATGGAAGGTCTGCGCACTCTTTGAGATCGTCTCAGTGGAACTTCATCAACAATAAGATCATGTTCTTGTTCATCTACTAGTGGTGCTGCCACACCATCTTCATGTTGAAGATTCTGATCATCATCATTAGCTGGAATCATAACTTCTGTAGGAAAAGGAACAGCTGGTATAGGAACTATGGTGCGATCTTCTCTAAGAGTAACTGGTCGTGGTATATCACTCCCACTATCCAAGTCATCCTCAAAGAAAATCGCTCGATCAGATTCGACGACTCGCATAGAATGAGATGGACAATAGAATCTGCTACCTCTGGAACCCACACAATAGCCAATAAAGAAACCACTAACAGTCTTAAGATCAAGCTTCTTAGACTGAGGATTATAAGGTCTAACTTCTGCCTTACAACCCCATACATGAAAATGTTTCAAACTCGGCTTCTTTCCACTCATAAGCTCATGTGGAGTTTTTGGTACAGACTTGTTGGGTACTTGATTTAGAATGTAGACAGCAGTTTTTAAGGCATCTCCCCAAAGAAAGTCTGGCAATGATGAATGGCTCAACATACATCTTACCATATCCATAAGTGTGCGGTTACGCCTCTCGCAACTCCATTTTGCTCGGGAGTACCAGGCATAGTGTATTGAGCTTCAATACCGCATTCCTCAAGAAATCGGCAAAAGGTCCCGGGTTTCTACCCGTCTCATTATATCTACCATAGAATTCTCCACCTCTGTCAGATCTTACACATTTTATCTTCCTACCTGTTTTCAACTCAACAGCAGCCTTAAAAGATTTGAAAGCATCTAGGGAACTGGACTTTTATTGAAGGAGATCTATCCATCCATATCTCGAGAAGTCATCTATAAAGGTAATGAAATACCCATATCCACCCATGGCAGTGGGTGTAATAGGTCCACACAGGTCGGTGTGAATCAACTGTAGCACATCATCACACCTATTTGCTGCTTTATTCCTAACCTTGGCAGTAAATTTGCCCTTGATGCAATCAATACATGTATCAAAATCGGAGAAGTCTAGATCATGAAGAATACCTTCCTTGACTAGCCTCTCAATACGGGGCCTAGAAATATGCCCCAAACGTCGATGCCATAACATAGAAGAATGTTCATTAATCCTACTGCGTTTGTTTCCAACAGCAGAATTGACAGACATGTCATGTAGATTTAACATATAAAGGTCATCACGTAAAACCCTTGAACCAACTGAAATAGAATCTGAACAAACAATCAATTTTCCACTACCAAACTTAAAGGTGTAACCACATTTATCCAAAGCAGAAACAGAAATCAAGTTCCTTCTCATAGAAGGTGCATACACAGCATCTCTTAAAACCAAATTATGTCCAGAAGGCAAAAGTAAAGAAACAATTCCAATGTCAATAACAGAAACTCCAGCTCCATCTCCCATAATAATTTTAGACTCAGCATCACTTGGTTTCCTCGGGCTTGTGAACCCCGCAAGGAATTCACAACATGAATGGTTGCACTGAATCTAACCACCAAGTATTTGGAGGAACATCAATGACATTGGATTCAAAGCAAGTTAGAGCCAGGAATGTACCTTGCTTCTCTTGTTTCTTTTTCAAGAAATAGAAATCATCTACCTTGTGGCCATACTTCTTACAATACTTGCAGTTACCCTTGAAGAAACTTTTCTTAGCCTGCAGATGCTGCTTTGCATTTTTCTTCTTTCCCTTTTGATCTTTCTTCACAAATCTTGAACCTGACTTAGAAGTTGGATTTGGATCAGATGCAGCAAAATGAGCACTGTGTGATTTACCCTTTTTAATGGACTCTTCTTCTTGTGTAACAATGGCAATCATCTCGTCCACTGTCCATTCAGCCTTCTGAGTATTGTAAGAGGTCTTCATAACATCGAATTGTGAAGGAAGAGATTCAAGAACCCGGTAGATTAAAGTACTTTCGCCAATTTCAACTTTAAGAGATTTCAGTTTGTTGTAATAGTGCATCAGCTTCATGATATGCTCACGCACACCACTGACCCCATCATATTTGGTCTTGTCAAACAAGGAAAGATACTGACTTTTCTGAGCCTTCTCAAAAGTCATAAATTTCTCCCCAACAGCTTTCTGATATTCTTTAGCATTATCGGTCTCTAAGATACTCTGCCTGATGGATTTTTCCATAGTATACTTCATCACTTTCAGGCACACTCTATTAGAGTGTTCCCATTTCTCATAAGCATTCCTCTGAGCTGCAGTAGACTCATTTGTGAGAGCTGCTGGCTTGTCTTCCCTCAAGGCCAGATCCAAGTCAGCAATGGTTAAGTAGAGATCTAGAGACTCTTTCCAGTCCTCATAGTTTGTCCCATTTAGAGTTTTGACAGAATTTGGGAAGGAGGCTGACATAAAACAGAGAATAAGGAATCATTAAGAATTGAAAGGTAATATGATTCCATATATATGTTCAGCCAATCTTGCCTATAATACAAATTTCTTATTCATTATAATTCCGCCTAAGGGTCCTTAATCATAATAAATAAGAAATATAATAAGAAGAATAATACAATGTACAAAACTTACATCACCAAAATTTCTAATACCGATAGGGTACTTGAAAACCATAATTGACATAAGCTTAAGACAATAGTACGATGTATAATAACGAATTACATTAATAATAGTACACCGATAGGGTATAATTATTATTAATATAATACAAATATAACACATTAGAATAATTGATTATTTAATAACACAAATTTTGTATAATTATACCCACGATAGGTGAGTTCATAACTATACAAAATATCAATAGTCATGCTACAATTATACATTAGAAAAAATATATTATATAACAAATATAGCATAGAACACACAACTTAATTCATATAAGGCTCTAAAATTAATTCCATCTATATGACACATGATCAAGGAGAGTATAACATATCAAAGTGTCACAAAAAAGTAGGGAACAATTTAACATAAAATGGGATCACTCAAATCACAAAATTATAGCAAATCAATAATCAAAATTGAAGGTCTTATTAAAGAATAAAGATATATCAGATTTTTTTTATTTAATTTTTAAATATTCGACCACCTTTTCCAAGTCAAACTCAAAACTGCCCTTTGGTGATTTGCTTTATTACCATCATTCATTGTAATTAATTGATAGTTTAATGCCACCATAATCTTAGGGTAACCGCTCGACTTTGCATTGTCTTTATGCCCTTCATATTGGTGTGATGCTTCTCACATTAAAATTATAACGTTTCGATTCATGAAAGAATGAAGGCAGAAAGATATATGGAAGCTCTAACAGAGAAACAAAAAACTACTCAGATATTGAAATTAGCAGTGACCGGAGTCACGGAACTCTTGAGGCTTGTCTCTCCTTCCCATCAAACAAGGTCTCCGTCTCTCTATCACTCACTCTGTCTATGCAATCCACAATATCACTCTATATATGTATTTAGTGTTGAGTGAGTCCTACTTACTAATGTGCAGCGTTTTGAGTGGAGATGTTGAGAAACAGAGAGATGAATTCTCAATTTCAAGCGTCGATGATGTTCTAATCATCATCAAGTCGATCATGACAAGGCTTATTTTGTAACATGATATGAAATCCCAAAAAAATTTGCATCTTGATTGAAAAAAAACCATAAATTAGGGTTCATATAATTTTCAGAATAGCTATAACATGTATCTATCCTTGGCTCTGATACCAATTGAAGGATAACCTATAATTCTAATTTGTTTGGAACATCATACAGATACAAATTATAGCATATTAGACATGTTAATCAAAGGAGAGGAGAAGAATTTCGTACCTTGGAGCATCGCAGAATCCATCACAATGGATCGGAATGTGAGAGGGTTTCTTCTCTCTTTCTAGTTGGTTCCAGTGTGTCTCATGCGGAATGCCTAATGGGGAGGCAATCCTTTTAACCTACCAGCAGAGAGTAGGGACCTCTCAACGGGTTAACATTAGAATGGCCCAGCCCATCATAGGGTCACTCTTAGTAAATACCCAACAACAATTTCACCAATTGGTTACGTAATTAAGAATTAATTTTATAACTGATATATTAATAATTTAATTATAATTTAATCACCAATTAATGCTAATCCACATATTATACACATTAAAATTTAACATTATTGTGAGCGAATTAGCTAATAATCATCTCGCGATAACATATATCCTATTGTTTTTTTTTCTTTTTTTGAACACCAGAAATCAATGCATTTCATTAATAATCAAAGGAGCAATACAAGGTGGAATAAGCTCAAATAATTGGGGACTAGCTATGACAAGTGCTGCTCAAGCTACGGAATGAGCAACACTGTTCGCTTTCCCCTAACAAAACTTACACGTAAGTTTGGGAAATAAGAAATGGTTTCTCTGCATTCTCTAATAATGCTACCAAAATTAGATATATGTGGCTTTGGCTCAAAAAAAAAAAAACATTGTTCACCACTACTTGACAGATTCAAAGACCACATAGTAGAAAGAAAGTTCTTGGGCCCACTTCAACGCTGAAGCCCAATAGCCTCTCCATCAAGAGTTGGGAGCATGAATGGTTGCCACTCGGTTTTTGCAGCAATGAAGTTACCATCTTCATTTCTGCAGCACATACCAGCACTAGTTCTACTCGGATTATAACATATGGTATTGTTAAAACATTGCAAAACAGGCAATATATATTTAACTTATAATAAGATTATATCCATTTACCAAAGTACTTGCATTATACTATGGTGCTTAGAGAGAAATACCTAGCTACAACACAAATTAGATTTATTCGTAGTAAAAAAAATATAGATGTATTAAATCATGTTATTAATTGATAATTAATTATCTCAATAATTATATATATATAATTGGTTCTTTCAAAATATATATAAATATATAATACAGTAAATTAATGCAAATATATAATTAATACAATCTATCCCTATATGAAGCCATGTCAAATAAATTATTTGCCCAATCTACACAAGTTTTCAAAATTATTTTAAAATAAAGTAGGGATGCTACAACTCAAATTTCATATTTACACTTATAATTTCTAAGTTAATGTGTACACCAAACTAGTACAAGCGTTTACGACAATTAGCTGCACCACAATTGCAAGGCATCTGCTTGATATTTCCATCTGGATCAACAATACTATCAAGTCGGTAACTATAGTCACATGTCAGTTCCTGTCAAAACAATAGCACCTTTTATCATTCCAAGGAAGATGTATGGTCCTCTGATCGAAGAAAGTTATATAGCAGATACATGCAATTATCAAATTCAATAATAAGAAAGCATCATATCATAGCAGCAAAATTCAAAAGGTGTCACGACTAATTATGTCAATGAAAAGTTTTCCTATGTATGAAATATATAACTGTGATTGTCTAACGTAATTGAAAAACATAATGAATCAACCATCCACTATATATATGGTACTTCAATATTTTGCACTAAATGCACGTCTAGTGAATCAATTACAAGTTATGTATATGTATATCATAGCCAATGCATGCATCATGTAAGGGATAAAATAAAAAAAAGAGAAGTGCCAAGTTTGTAGCAATGTGATCGCGGTACTGATAAAAATCCTCGTTTCATGTGACAACCATGTATGATAGGTTTACAGAGCTGTTATTTGAATGCAAAAAAGGTGTCGGACACCATATAAACATACGAATTTTGACTGGACCCCGCTAACATTTACCGGTCCCAATATCTTTAAAACCATTGTGTCGAGCATTTGGTGTCGCAATTTTGTTTTCAAAAAAAGTTTCTGATAGGTTTAAGTCAAGCATAAAACACATAAAACCAGCAACAAAATATTATGTTCTAAAAGAAATGTGGGGGCATAATCCAAATGGATCAATGGAATGGAAACATGATTCAAAATTTGAATGACAAAAATTGTTAACATAACACAACTGTAAGATCATTACTTGGTAAGGACGTATTTTACATTGCGTAAAATAGCACCGGCCGAGCTAGGTTGATGTCATGGCTGGAGCTTAGAACACACTTTGGACAAAAAGGTTCGGCTCGCAATCGTGGTTGATAAACCTAGAAACATTACCACGAGAGCTGGAATCTATGCAGAACTCTGGTTCAATTTTTGGTGTCTTAATATCCTCTTTTTTGTCACAAGTGTTTCTTGGCAATGGTACACTACAAAGCCGTTTCGAGAAAAAAATCATTGAAAAAATGTTAATATCGCCTTTGCAAGTAATGTAATAAATCAGTTTCAATGACAAACCAGATGATCACACTTGAACAAAGACAGATCACAAATCTCTATATACTTAATTTTAAAGGAAAGGTAATGTGAGTTTTAAAATGGAGTAATATAATAACCTTGATTCATTTTCTCATGTTCATGAATCTTTACGTTCATAATATTTTCCAATGGATGTATTTATATTTATGAACTTATAATTTCCAAGGTTAAATTTTCTAAAATTGTTTCAGCTTCATTGAGTTAAAAAGCATGTCTTACATCTAGCTATAAATACTCATGTACTAGTGCTTTAATTTGCAAGCAAGACAAACCAAGTCAGAAATTCAGATCAATTGAGTTTCGAATTTGATAGTCTTTCCATTCTTTTTCCAACTTCTCTATTATTTCCTTCAATCCTAAAAAGGATACATCAATCAAAAAAAATTAAAAAGTCAAAACAAATAAAAGAATAATTTTATCCTTACCTCCCTTCCCTCTATTCCCTCAGTGGTTTGCTTGCAGTCTATATCGAACAGATAATTATTATTTGTGTCGTTGTCCAAGTCGTCTATTTTACGAAGCACACCAATGCATTCGCAAACTGCCGCTCCTGGTTGAATGTTGTCTAATGTTCTTCACCCCAACCTTTGTTAGGCGTACGAAAAACCTGTTCAACGAAAACAACGTTTAAATCTGTCACATATCCATGCATGCATTTGTAATGGAAAGGTGTAAAAATTAGGATAAATAATTACCTCAAGATGATATTTTATTTCCTTCTGACTAACCCTGTTGCCACAATCTGGTCCACATCCACAGCTTGGGCCACATTCATATACAACATCTTTGGCGAAAATCAATCTGAAAATGAATAAGGTGTGTTAAAGGACTTAGAATACTTGAAAATAAAATACAACTCCATCGAGTTTTAGAAAGTAAAAATAGTTTCGACGTATGCTTAAAAAAAATGAAAGAAAACCATCAAACTTCATCTACGAAATGGGGAGATTATGGAAGCTGTAAATCTTGTTTTGATACTTTAAGACTTATAATTAATATCTACCATTATTCAATATACAATAAGTTTCACAAAATATTACTAATTAAAACTGTAACAACTTTTGTATAGGGATTTTATATGTGTGTGTGTATAGCATCAATATCCTTTGCAATAATACAGGCTTACGACATTCAACAACATAACATATGTCAAAAAAGACACACACATGAGTTGGTAAAAATACTAGATCAAGGCCCCAAATAATGAGTTATGCAAGAGGGAAAGGAAAAGTAAATTTAGATTTTAAAGATTCAACTTGGAGATACAAAAGCCTAAAAAAAATGTAATATAACTTTGTCATATTATGTATTGTTATTTATTCGAGTCTTTATTTTATGGCAAGAAGATTGTACTATATAACATAGAACAAAATAAAACCCAAAACTAAAATGTCACCTGCCACCATTCTCAGGATAATATGCAATCGAGCCGTCATTAGGGTTAATACAAGAACAAGCCCTTGTCCTTGCACAACTTCTTTTGCATAGACATCCATCAGCCCTAGATGGAACCTTTACACCTTCCGAAATTTGAAGAGATTTAACGTATTCAAATCCTGAAATTTTGAAATATTATTGATGCCAACTCCAAGTGAGTAATTTGATAAACAACATCATCAAATAAAAGAAGAGAGCAAACTAAGAAACCACATAATTAAGATTATAGAAGTGGATGTAGATTGTTATGATAAATAAATAGATATAAAGTAAAATATAATTGTTCCTAGTCAACCATGCAAGTATTTACATATTTTAAATGCTGAAATGGAAGTACACAGATGAAGCTGCAATGATATTGAAGAAATATTGCTACTCGAATGCTCAAGTTTTGTTCAATAGTTCATCCTGAACAGCTAGCTAGCAGTACTTACTCGCAAGTGCAATAGGAGGGAAATCATGCTCCTTGATAACAGGAATTCTTATATTTTCCTGACCATTGTTGATGTCCTTGCAAACCATGGTAGGAAAATCACATAATTAACAGGTCATGTGATAATTATCATGTTGCGGATAGCATACCATGGATAATTATCAGAAGGAACTTCGGGTACTAATTGCCCTCGAGTAGAACGGATCAACCATAATTAACAGGTCAAACAAAATGTTAAAATATCAGTAGACCAAAATGCTAAGGGATATGGGTGACCTAGATAAGATTAATTTCCAGCATTTAAGCAAAGCATTCAAAATCAGAATTAATAGGTTTAGTTATAAGGGGATATGATAATAATAGATCTTAATTAATTTGCTTTGGGAATCATATCTTGATGTTGCTTCAATTGTCTAAATGATTCAAAATCTTATTTTATTTGCTTTGAGATCCAACATCAACAAGACATCACACAATTAATTTATGCAAGAAAGAAATTGAGAAGCATAAAAATTAATATGATCACCTGATTTGCAAATTGAAGTGTTTTGAGATTAACAAGTCTCAATATCTCTTTTAATCTTAAAATAGTCCTTAAGTCCATTCCTTGAGGAAAAGCGTTAGTGAAATTTTTAACAAGAGCATCCCCACCAGCCATAACTCTACGGTAATATGCTTGTTGTTCCATGGAAGGATTGAGCTTGGTTTTCTTCTTCTCATTACTACCATCACTCATTGACCACTTTTGATTGTCATCATACTTAACCTTAGCCCGGCTTTGAAGTCGTAGGCTAACTTTTCGCTGCACCAAACATTCCCTTGTTTCATCAATCCTTTCAGGATTTTCGGAAACGACTTTGTTGCTCATTGTGCCATTCGATAAATCTTCACTTGCATGTCCATCATGTACCAGAGGTCCATTGCTCTTAGTTACAACCATCTTGTTCAATCTAATAATCCACCACCTGCTTTCACAACATAAGTCAGTATATATAGAAAACAAGATGATTATATCAAATTAAAGAAAATTATAAATACATGAATCCACATTATGACAAAGAAACATCCAGTGAAAAACAATTAATCTCCAACACAACCAGTGCAACGTTACTTCATTGTTACAAATGTAATAACTGACATGGTTACCTTAAGATGATCACGGGGATGGTGAGAAAAGATATATTTTACACCCCGGAGGGGATATCATTGGAGATGCCATGGTACAGAAGTTCATGTAAAAATTGAAAATGGCTTACCTTTGAGTGCGATTTGAACTATTGATTTACGTAATTGGAAGTAATCAATTAGGTTTACGGAAAAACCTAGGAATCGATCACTGATCCAGTTTGAGTACAGAACTACATGATAGAAACTATATATATATTCACGAGAAATATCGAGTGAAAAACTATCTCTTAGCTCACCAATGCAACGTTACTTCCTTCCTAGCAGAGTAACTGACATGGGTACAGTGAATCTTACTTACTGTACCCATGTCAATTACTCTGGTAAGGTGGAAGTAATGTTGCATTGGTTCAGCTGGAGATGGTTTTCCACTCGATATTTCTTGTGGGAAATATATATATATATATATATATATATATATATATATATATATATATATATATATATATATATATATATAATTACTATGAAAATAGAGGAAAATAATATATATAATTTTTTTTGTTGCAAAAAACGATGAATTAAATCCTAATATTTATTAAAAAATCCTAATAAGAGAGGATAAAAAGTATAAATTTTTTTTTGAGGACAGTTTTATTGAGATTGAATCTAAAATCCTCGATCATATCGACCTCTTTGTAAAAAGTATTAAAAAAAACTTTGAGGACTGTTTAACTGAGATTGAATCTGAAATCCTCGATCATATCACCCTATTTGTAATTTAAAATTAATGAAAAAAATAGGAAAAACAACTTCAATTTTCAAATCATGAATAAACTAATAAACGTTATTAAAGGTGCGTCATATAAGCACACGGATCTGTTGTAGTGATAGACAAAAGAATAACAATGGCTTCTATTGGAGTTTGAAAGAAATGAAGTTTGAAGATAATAGTTAGAGTAGTAGTGACTCTCCAATTAAGAGGGAAAATAATACGAAAAATCAATGGAAGGTGCAAGAGGGTTATAGGTTTTGTTTTGATATCAAAGGAGAGGTATTTATGTAGACCTTCTTATCACTCCAAACCTTATGCCCCCCCCCAACCAATTCATCCACCTTAATAACTGGCAGTTAGATATTTGTTAACCGATCCTACATATTATATAGGTTAAACTATACTTTTGATCATTTATCTTCATTTTAGGTTTCAATTTGGTCCTTCATTTATTTTTTGTTCCGAAATGGTCCCTCTTATCTTTATTTTAGGTTTCAATTTGATGTTTTTCATTTATGTTGTGGTACAGAAAGGACCACATTGGTATAACTTTTGAAAAACAATGGACCATTTCGGAACAAAGAAATAAAAGAGGAACGACTTCGAAACAAAAACAGGGGACCATATGGGCTTAATTTTTGCAAAATAAGGACCATTACAACAACAAAAAAAAAGGGACTCATTGGGAACAAAAAATAAAAGAGGAACCAAATTGAAATCTAAAATAAAGATAATGGACTAAAAGTATAATTTAGCCAATTATATATTTAGCTCTCCAAATATGATTAGGATCGTCTTCTTCTACTCTCAATTTTTCTCCCATGCTATGAAAGAGAAAGATACAAAAGCAAGTTTTAGTAGATCTTATACACAAAAACAAATTTAATTTTGTATATTTTTTTCCTAACATGAAAGTAAAAATAGAGAGTAAAATAAAAATAAAAAAATAGAATCCAAATCTCTTCAAATAACTACTGATTATATATATTTTTCCTCAATAAGTTTTTTTAATCAATAAATTAGAACATATATTATGAAAATCAATGCCATGTCATTGAATGTGGTCCATAACATTTCTCTTAAAAGACATTCTATAAATTTTTTTAATCCAATTACTATATTCCTAATTATTAATACTTAAAAAATAATACTAATAAATGTATTAAAAGCATTGACTAAATCATAAGAAATAGTAAATGTTAATTCAAATTAAACCTTTTAAGTTTTGAATGAATTAAATATTTTAATTTTCTTCTAATATTTCCCATTAAAGAATTTCTTAGAAGAAACCATAAAAATAATAATGAAAGAGATAAATTCTATTATATTTAAGATAAATAAAAAAAATTAACTTGTATTTATTAAGAGAGAGAGAGACCAAATGACTAATGACCATCATGTACTTAATTATAATGAAAAATGACAACAACTATTTTTTTTTAATTAATTTTAAAACTTTTGCTGATTCTAATCAGTGGTATCTTTATATATAAAAAGAGTATTCGCTGGCCATATTTTCCCCTCGAAATTAGGTTAACTTTGTAATTTTACCAACTAATTTAATATATCATTATTTGTTATAATGATTTCGAGCTATTATATATATGTATTCCATAGTTATTTACTCATCATAAATAGCACATTTCCACTTTGCAATGATTTACAAAATTTAAATTTCAATTATATCTATCCATTTAACAAGAGTGATTGGATATTGTCATGTTGCTATTTTTTTATGCTTTGTTTTTTTATTTTATTTTATTATTTCTTATCTTTATATATAAAAGAGTATTCGTTGCGCATATTTTCCCTCTGAAATTAGGTTAACTTTGTAATTTTACTAACTAATTTAATATATCATTATTTGTTATAATGATTTCAAGCTATTATATACATGGATTCCAGGGTCATTTACTGATCATAAATAGCACATTTCCACTTTGCAATGATTTACAAAATTTCAATTTCAATTTTATCTGTCAATTTAACAAGAGTGACTGGATATTGTCATGTTGCTAATTTTTTTTATGCTGTTTTTTTTTCTTTTTGTTATTTGTTTAAAAAGTTTAGTGCAAAAGTTAATATATTAAAAAAAATCTTTAAATTTGAAAAAGTATACTTTGGAATTTCAAGGCTTTCAGTTAATATTTGTAACACCCCCCTTGGGCATTACCTTCTAAACACGTGCAGAAATAAAATTAAAAGATAATTTGCTGGTGCTTTCGGAAAATAATTTATATAAGTACATAAGTGTCTGAAATTGGGTATAATTTTTTTTTTCACAACTCCACACCTAAGCCTTAATCTACATACAAACTTACTATCATAGCTTAGCTAGCCTATTTAGTTTAAAGAATATACTTAAATACAAGCTAGTAGTTTTACAAAAATTTAAATGAGTCTCCTCTCGTAATTCGGACATCCCGGATAAAGTAACACTGTTAAAATAATTACATTTTCACTCCAGAATTCCAGTTACACCAAATTCAACCAGGCATCAATACATAAAAATAATAGTTATAGCCATAAGCTTTACAAGACCAAAAGAAATAGCTTAGATTTTCATTCAAAAGATATGCTCTCCGAGCTATAGACATTCCCTTTTAAAATAAAGGCTCTCTGAGCCAAACTCATACATACCATCAAAATAATCCAAGTCTCAATCCTAAGCTGGTCGTTCTAAAAGTTATTCCGCAAGTAATACCTCATCAAGCAACTACATCTAAGTCTCTGAGTGACTTAGAAAGACTCCTCTGCACCATCTGTATTAGAGTACCCAGGGTACAATATCGAACTAGAAGAATCCTGAAATGTGTGTAAGGGTGAGATACCGACAAATGGATATATCACACAACAACCATACACATGATACATACATCACATAATCATATAAGCATTTTAAATCATGCATATACATAACATAACAGTGTTATAACAAAGGGTCTCAAACCCGAACAATCAGTTTTATAAAAAGAATGCATGACACTTCAATATTCAACTCTATTTTGATACCTAATCTCCCAGGAGATCCCACAACTTTCTGTTTCGGTTCAAGATGATCAGGCTCGCACATGGCGCATTGTAAAAACGAACAAAACAATGCCCAAGAAATCTCAACCTCATGTGATCAGTGCTCAAACAGCTATTGCAACTGTTCACATGACACCTCTGTGACAACCACTCAAAACGGCTATTGCGATTGTACACGAGATACACTGTCGGATAATCCATCTCAATCACATGTGACCAATGCTCAAAGAGCTTTTGCAATTGTTCACACGACCCTTCCGTGACAACCACTCAAACAACTATTGCAGTTTGCGAGAGATACATAACCACTCAAACAGCTATTGCAGTTATGTACAGAGTCACTTGTGCTATAACCACTCAAACAGCTATTGCAGCTATGCACAAATATTATCCGACCTCGTATGATAGCCACTCAAACAGCTATTGCAGCTCAGTCATACGGCCCCTTATGACAATTACCCAACCATTGTTGTAGTCATATACAGGGTAACTCATTGGTCCACACAGAACACAATGATCATCATCTCCTGACACTTCTGCCATATACATTGATCCACTCTGGATTCAACGCCCATAATCACATGACACAATTGTCATTTGAATGCATGAGAAAAACTTTTATTCTCGTTTTGTTTTCTTTGTCGTAATAATCTTTCCCTGTCGAAGCACAAAGCTTAACGACCATGCTTAATTTCTTTAATTAAGACTTTTCACTTTAAACAAATACAGGACACACAGTCCAAATCTTTTAATCTCAACACGGGACACACAGTCCGAATGCTCAATCACGAGGCCCTTAAACCGATGCACCAGTTTTAGGCTCGCGAGATATGGAACTCACTTTGTCCACATCAACTTAGGACACACAGTCCAAAAACAACCACTTTGCAGGACACTCCGTCCCATGACACAGATCCTTGATCTACGTGTCCATACAACACTAGAACCCCGACGTCTCGGTTTCTAGGCTTATTTATCGGCTTGTAAAACATTTCGCTCAGTGAAAATCAAGACCAAAACAAAACCTCGGTCACTTATCCAAGTAACCAGAACGTTTCCAAATTATTTAGGAGAAAATCCTTTTCCTTTGCAAAATCTTTTCTAAAACATCTAGGAAATTCATTTGTATTTAAAATTCATTGATGGAATAAAGTTAAATATTTTCAAAGGGTCTTTCCTTCATAAAGCACACCGTTCTTAAAGGTTTTCTCTAGTACAAAACTTTTGATCATAAAAATATAGTTTCCTTCAACTCAAAATCACTTCAAAATTTTTCTAAAAACAAAAGAATCTTATTCTTCTGAAGTAAGCACTTTAAGCAAGGAACTTTTATAAGTGAACCCAAAACTTTCAAAGTTCTATTCAAGGCTTATTAAGGCTTTTAATCCTTATCATGATTGGGCACAGACTCAAGTCTGGCTTTTCAAACTTCAATCAACAACAATAATATCACAGTTAATCATATATATATAATTCATATATATCACAGTTAATCACATATATATAATTCATAACACTTTAAAGCAAGAAATGTTCAACTCCAAGTAATAACCACAATTGTTCAAATAAACAAGTTATTCAAGTATTGGCTCAACATCACAATAATATTCACAACATTCAATTACACATATACACACATGCATATAGTTATTGAATATCCCTAGGTAACTCCCCTTACCTTTGAAGACAAGTAAAGGATCCTCGTCCTAAGGCTCACGTTAGCTCATATCTACCCCATCAAGAAAGCATAGCCGTGTCCAAACGTCTCAGAGAGTAAATCCAACAACGCGCAACAGCCAGAAATCAAGAAATCAATTTCACATGATCAAACACATATTCTAACTTTATTTAAACACTTAATCTAATTATCAAACAAGGTTATTTTTAAAGAAAATCATGTTTGAAGCTCACGCTTCCCAATACCCTTTAAGAAAACTTTGTTTTGATCAAAAGATCATGAAAAAGAACTTTGGAAATCATCCATTAAGAGTCCTAATTACACTAAATCATAATTAATTTCACAAAAACATACCCAAATTCAAATAAAATCAAATTGGGGTTTTAGGGCTCATTATTAAAATTTAGGGAAAACTCAGAATAATGAAATTGGTTTAGGGCTCATTATCAAATTGGGGTTTTATGACTAGATGAACTAGGGTTTATGTGCCAATTTATTCGAGTTCACTCTCGTTTTCGCCCAAATTTGCCTTGTTTTGTTCCTGAGTTGGACTTTGACTCATTTTGCGTATTTTGTGTAGTTTTTAGGTTATTTTGAATAGAATTACGCTTGTGGGTGCTTTTGTTGTTTCAGGTTAAATAAGTGAAGCTCCGGGAGTCAAGGAAAGTCGAAAAGCAGTGGAAATTGCAAGTCTGGAGACACTCGCCCCGCGAGCCTAAAAGTCAACAAAGCAGCAAAAGTCAGCACTTCAGTCTCGCCTCGCGATAAGTGTCTCGCCTCGCGAGATCATGAAGACCTGCAAGACAGAGACCATCACGGCCCAGCCGTGATGAAGGTCACAGCCTAGAATTGAAGACTCACCCCGCGAACACACTTTCGCCTCGCGAGAGTTCAAATTGAAAGCGCGCCAATTTTAATTCTCGCCTCGCGAGAGGATGCTCGCCTCGCGAGCGAGCGCAGATCAGGATTCCTATTTAAAGGCTGTTGCAGATCAGAGGAGAACATCAGGAGGCTGTAGGGCTTTAGGAGGGGCGCGAATCCTAGTAGTTTTCCACTGTTTAGAATAGCGTTTAGGGTAGTTTCTTTTCTCTTTGGAGCTGCGTCTCCTTTTTTTCTTATGGAGGTTACGTCCGATCGCTTGTCTATGAGCATGAGGAACTAATCCCATCGTCCGAGGGAACGATGAAGCCACCCATGGCAGTGTAGATCCGATATGATGTATGTCTTTCTCCTTTAATTCAATTCTTGTTTTTCGATTCTGATTTGAATGTTTGATCATATGTTTTGCGTGATTAATCAGTTAAACGTGTTTGAGGCCTAACGGCGATTCGCGTTTCAGAACTTGAATCGGGATCATAAATGTTTTCTAATTCTGACTTGATTGTGTTGATCATATGTGTTGCGTGATTGACTTGTTAACGTTGATGAGGCTTAGTCGGCGATTCACGTTTAGAACTTGAATTAGGATCATCGATCGAATATTGCACGAGAGTGAGTAGGAGATCGGTGCGTCCTTATAGGGAGCATGAATTAACAGAATTCGAGATTAGGATTATGAGACCTAGTAAGTAATTAATCCAATCGTCGAATACGTCCTAATGAGCACGAGAGTGGATTTAGGAGAATTTAGGGGTCCCGGTTGACATTGTAATTGAACTTAGGGAGGAATTCATCATCACTTGGGTGTACATATTGGGTAGGTGGATTTGTGACCTTGGACATTTTAGTTTTCATATTTTTAGTTAATCATTTAATTAGATTCGTTAATTGAATTTTTGATATTATTCTCTTTCTCTCAACCACCTTCTGTAACTTGACCGAACATATCTTATTTCCCGCGGATTAGTCGAATTGGTAGCCCAATCCTTGTGTTCGACCTCGGTATTTACTTACCTGTTATTTTATTACTTGCGACGACCCGGTACACTTGCCAGCGTCACAACAAGTTTTTGGCGCCGTTGCCGGGGATTGGCACAACCAGTTTTACTAATTTTAGGGTAGTTTGATTATTTGGTTAAGTTACTTTTATTTTTCTTTTCATTTTTAATTTCTATTATTATTCTCTATTTCTTGATCCCACTTGGTCTTGGCCCTGTTTTGTATGTGAGGTACCCTTTCAAGGCGGATTGCGAATCATGGAGACTGTTTATTTTCCAGCCTTGGACGGTGTTACAAAATATGACTTTGGGCCTAACATATCCCTGGGAGATCATTGGCGCTGGGGACGTAATTTCCCTCATGCACAAGCTTATAGTGTAATCATGAAGCATGAGGAGGAATGGGAATGGAATGAGAAAACACCGTTGAAAGCTGCTCTAGAACAATATTCCCAGGAGCTATCCACCTCTGAGGCCAAGGCAAGAGCCAAGCTGTGTGATGATCGAAACTGTGATGCAGAATTTCAAAGCGCAAGCTGAGGAGATTTGCAAGCAGTTAGTACAAGAGTCACATGAAGCCCAATTTGAAGAAAATCTGGTTTTGGGGATAGATCAAAATGAAGACGAAGTGGTAGTGGATTCCACACTGTTTGCCAAGCAACCGAAAATTTCTGCATTGGATAACTATGTTGGCTTACATGCATGTGTGGACATGGGTAAGTTAGACCCTCCCACTCGTCTGGCACACTTCCTCGTGAAGACACCATTTGGCCCGAGAGGAAGTGAGTTCATCAGTACGGAGGTCAATGGAGTTTTCACACTCAGGCTTGGTGGAAGTATGGATGGAGTCGTATTGCTCATGCGAGGGCCATTTCATAAACCATGGGATCCGGGTGGAGGATCTCACATGATGAGCGTCTCTTGGCCTTTGTACCACAGACTATGGGATCCAGGTGGATGCTTCTTAATAAGTCAAGCTCGGGACGTTAAACAAGCGCTTCTTGGGAGGCAACCCAAGCTAGGTATCCCTCTCCTTTCCTAACTTCTGTTTTGTTTTGTTTGTGCTTTTGTTTTTGTTGTCGCTCTTGAATAATTTGAGAAAATCAAGAGTTTTTGTATAAAATGTCGTGTCGGCAAGCTTGTTGGATTTTAATTAGATTGAGCGTAGATTGATTGCATGAATTATTTGACCATTGATGATTTCCCCTAAGTTCTGAAATTAGAAAAGTTGATCCCCACTTAAAAATTGAAAACTGAACTTTGAGAATTTTATTGTGATTACTTGATTTATGATAAGTTTGGGGTGAGGGGGTGCACACACTGGGAATCGTATCTCGGTCAAACAATTTGCAAAATGTCCAGGTGAGGATTTGAGCCTCCAACTCTGTTTTTGAATGTGTGAAATCACTTTTAAGTTGCACTTTCCTGAATTTGCTTGAATCTCTATATGGTTTGCATGTTTATGTGTTGCATCAAATGATTTAGGCAATTTTCTTTGAAAAACCACTTGGCCTAAAAAGGACCATCCCTGATGAATGATCCCTAGTTAGCCAAATTGAGCCCAATTGACCTATTGTTTCTTGATGACCCTACATTACGAGCCAAAATCTGAAAAACCATGTTAACCCAATCTTAGGATTAGGAGAGCATGGAAATGAGCAAGAGAAAGGTTGTGAGAAACTAAGTTTGGGGTGGCTACAAGGAGGTATGTCATTTTGGGGTAAGAAAAAGAAAAATAAAGGTTGAAACCCAAGGCAATAAAAAAAAAAGAAAAAGAAAAAAATTGCCAAAGGAAAAGGGGTAGAACAAAAAAGATTAGCAAGGAAACGGCTGTAGTCACCCGAGACAAATGAAAAAATGGAAAAAGGAATTTGAGTGGAAAAAGTGTCAAAATGCTCATGCTCTCTTAGTTCCTAGGGACTTAAGCCTAAATATCCTTCATTATCCTACCCTGAGCCAGGCCCCATTACAACCTTTAAAAGACCTTCTGATGTTGCATACATGTTTACGTGGGGACCATTTTTGAGATGAAAATCAAATTCATGGGAAGTGCTCTTGATAAGTGAAATTGAGTGAGAAAGTTGAAAGCCTTGACGAATTGAGCGAATGAGTGAAATTTTACATACCCTTGTGAGGAAGGCAATTGTTTGGAATTGGTGATCTTCTTTTTGTGTGTGACTTTGAACCTCAACTTAGATTAATGATTGCATGAATGATGAAGTCTCAAAAGTTTAAAGTAGATGAATGTGGGGATTACGGGAGATCATTGGAGAAAAACTGTTTTGTAAAGTTGCATTAAATTTGTGCGAAATCGATTGATTCCTTTAGGCTTGCCAAGTCTTGAGTCGTTTTTGAGTTTTAAGCTTGCTTGGGGACAAGCAAGGTTTAAGTTTGGGGTATTTTGATAAGCCTCTGGCTTATCTAGTTTTATGACTAGATGAACTAGGGTTTATGTGCCAATTTATTCGAGTTCACTCTCGTTTTCGTCCAAATTTGCCTTGTTTTGTTCCTGAGTTGGACTTTGACTCATTTTGCGTATTTTGTGTAGTTTTTAGGTTATTTTGAATAGAATTACGCTTGTGGGTGCTTTTGTTGTTTCAGGTTAAATAAGTGAAGCTCCGGGAGTCAAGGAAAGTCGAAAAGCAGTGGAAATTGCAAGTCTGGAGACACTCGCCCCGCGAGTGTATGCTCGCCCAGTGAGCCTGAAAGTCAACAAAGCAGCAAAAGTCAGCACTTCAGTCTCGCCTCGCGATAAGTGTCTCGCCTCGCGAGATCATGAAGACCTGCAAGACAGAGACCATCACGGCCCAGCCGTGATGAAGGTCACAGCCTAGAATTGAAGACTCGCCCCGCGAACACACTTTCGCCTCGCGAGAGTTCAAATTGAAAGCGCGCCAATTTTAATTCTCGCCTCGCGAGAGGATGCTCGCCTCGCGAGCGAGCGCAGATCAGGATTCCTATTTAAAGGCTGTTGCAGATCAGAGGAGAACATCAGGAGGCTGTAGGGCTTTAGGAGGGGCGCGAATCCTAGTAGTTTTCCACTGTTTAGAATAGCGTTTAGGGTAGTTTCTTTTCTCTTTGGAGCTGCGTCTCCCTTTTTCTTATGGAGGTTACGTCCGATCGCTTGTCTATGAGCATGAGGAACTAATCCCATCGTCCGAGGGAACGATGAAGCCACCCATGGCAGTGTAGATCCGATATGATGTATGTCTTTCTCCTTTAATTCAATTCTTGTTTTCCGATTCTGATTTGAATGTTTGATCATATGTTTTGCGTGATTAATCAGTTAAACGTGTTTGAGGCCTAACGGCGATTCGCGTTTCAGAACTTGAATCGGGATCATAAATGTTTTCTAATTCTGACTTGATTGTGTTGATCATATGTGTTGGTTGATTGACTTGTTAACGTTGATGAGGCTTAGTCGGCGATTCACGTTTAGAACTTGAATTAGGATCATCGATCGAATATTGCACGAGAGTGAGTAGGAGATCGGTGCGACCTTATAGGGAGCATGAATTAACAGAATTCGAAATTAGGATTATGAGACCTAGTAAGTAATTAATCCAATCATCGAATACGTCCTAATGAGCACGAGAGTGGATTTAGGAGAATTTAGGGGTCCCGGTTGACATTGTAATTGAACTTAGGGAGGAATTCATCATCACTTGGGTGTACATATTGGGTAGGTGGATTTGTGACCTTGGACATTTTAGTTTTCATATTTTTAGTTAATCATTTAATTAGATTCGTTAATTGAATTTTTGATATTATTCTCTTTCTCTCAACCACCTTCTGTAACTTGACCGAACATATCTTATTTCCCGCGGATTAGTCGAATTGGTAGCCCAATCCTTGTGTTCGACCTCGGTATTTACTTACCGTGTTATTTTATTACTTGCGACGACCCGGTACACTTGCCGGCGTCACAACAGGAAACACAAACTCACAGTCCCAATCTCATAAAACAACCTTAAAGTTCAATATTAAAATCTGAAATCAAAGGGTTAGGGTTAGGGTTTCAAAAATCCATATGGGGGTTTTGAATCTGAGACACAAGAGAGGGTTTTGACTCACCCAAGCTTGGAGACAACTTGAAGGTGGTGCTGTGGTGCTCCTCGCGGCGGCGGACGCGATTCCTGCGAGATGGCAGTGGCGGTTCTACAGTGAACAAGAGCAACAGAGTTGAAAGAAAGCATAAAAGAAAAGAGAGAAGCTTAACCAACGAGTTGGGTTCGAAACCACCATGGGAGGCGGCTGATCGGACTTACCGCGGTGGAGACAATCGCGCGACGGCGGACCGGTCGCATGGGTCGCGCGGCGTGGTCGTGGCAGTCGCGGCTGTGCTGAGGTGGTGGTCGCGGTTCCGGCTAGCTCCCAAGCGGCGCTGCTATGGTGAGAGGAAGGAGGAAGAAGAAGTTAAGGTGGAAGGAAGAAGAAGAAAAGGGAAAGAAGAAAGAAAGAAAAAAAGAAAGAGAAGAAGCAGAGAAGAAAAGGGAGAAAGAGAGAGATAGCGTCGAGAAAAAGAGAGAGAAAAAAGAGAAAATGGGTTTTTAAACAAATTACTTAGTGATAGGTACAAAATGAGTGATAAATATTAGGCCTAAAATAAACATGTTTTTAATTTTTAGAATCTAAAAATAAAGATTGATAAGGATATGTTTTCGAAATTCAAATTAGAGTAAAGATTAATAGTTGAACTGATCCACTAAGAAAATACTCAGTCCAAAATTTAATCTCCGATAAATATCAAACCAAAATATTTTTAACTCTAAAATGAAATAGAATGAGAATATGAAAATGCTTTTCTCTTATTTACATTATTTAAAATATTTTTCTGTACTGGTATAATAGTGATAATAACGTAAATTATTGTCTAGTAAACGTGCATTCACTGAAATAAGTCAGTGCTAACGCACCTAATAAAATAATTTGAAGAGAGTAATTTAATTACTCAAACTAAACCACCTAACATAATAAACATAAACATCCAAATAAAATAATTAATCCTAGGTGTAAAAACTAGGGTGTTACATTACTACCCCTCTTAAAAAAAATTTCGTCCTCGAAATTTCGTAGCTTAAAACTAAACAGGATGTTGTAATCATACCTTAACTCTAAAATCTTGCTTTGTATTCTCATTGCTTCATTCCTTTCATCTATAACACTATAACAGGATCAATTCTTATGCCATTTTATTTATCCTCGAGACTTTTCACTACCGCATTATCCCCATTACCTTCGATATTTCACCTTAGTCTATTACATTTTAAAGAACAAAATCAACGCTTAATCTCTTCATTTAACTTTCTCAATACAAATCCATTAGGAAAACTTTCTCCAATATCTAACTTTCACAGCTAACACCAAAACCAACACTAACTTTACATAACATCAATTAACCTTCTACTCAAGAGATGCAATCATAGTCTTAGTCCAATTGAGCTTAGTCTACTCTTCTAGTCATATCAAATTCACACTTTCAAGTCTCCAATCAAAACGTCATAACATTCCTGAGTTGCACATGATAAACTTTGCTCCAAGAACCTAAGAAAATCAATCTTATTAAAATTGAATCTTACCACATCCAACATAATCCGTTCTCTTCTTAATTCCTCTCGAATCTTTTACCTACTTCGATTTCATATCCTTCATTTGCCTCTCATTTTCAATTTGGTTCTCAAGCCCCGTTAGTATCCCTAGTTTAAGAAATTTCCTATGCACCTTTACCCTATTGTCCAAGGAAAATACATAACTCCTAACAATTACTCCATCTGAAGACATAGCTCTATCACTTATGCAAGGAAGTGCTTATATCATGTCTGCCCTTAAATATTTGCAGCCGAGAAAAGAGATTATAAAACAGAGTTTCTCGAAGGCCATTACCCTTAAGAGCTGCACTAAAATAAAGCCAAGAAATCCAAGTGAACACTCCCAAATGGCATTCTTGGATTTAAAATGTCCAGTTTCCACTATGGATCATCAACCCCATTTTTACCAGAATAAGACCTCAAAGATTATAAACATTTCGCCATAGCTTATCACACTCGAAAGACATAATCAAAACTTAATCGCCTCTTGTCTCAAAATTTGTCTGCTAGTAAAACTTCTTCAACACCTTATCCTCACGACGAATATCAAGTTCAACCTTAACTCTACCCCATCATACGTCAACCTTCAACTCAAAGTATACAATTGTTGTCTTAGTTTCCTTTGAACATATTCCAACACTCCAAATTATATCATAATCATTCATTTCAATCTTAAAGAATACGATTACATTTCTCCATGCAACTACAACCAAAGAGAATCACTTCAGTTTGAATTATCCAAAATCATAATTCTTAAACTTTTCTAACAACTTAGTTTCACTCAAGAACTCCTTTTTACTACGTCCGTTCAGCTTAAGGAAAACTACCATATATTTTTCCGTTAATCCTCGGACTCACTAAGTCAACATTAACCATAAACATTGATCACTACTCTAAATTCCTTTAATGATATATCTGCCTCGATCATGATAAGATCCATTGTACTCATCTCACTCAATAATGTTGAACTTAAGGGTTCTCATAATACCATTCACATCTATACATTAACAAAGCTCCTATCAATTCTGGTTTGTCCTACCATAGAGATGACAAAAACTACTACCACATTATCTCCCAACTAACCTTCTAAAGATAGGTCATCTCATTACTCATCCATCCCACTGAGGATGATTAGTTGGACTTAGCCTCAAATTAGTCCTCCACACTTAAAGCAACTTTACCGACATACGTCGATAAACTTCCATTTTTCATCTGAAACAACACTTGAAGATACTCCACGAAGTCTGAACAATCCTCTGATACATTATTCGGTTTACTAACACTGCATAGTGGATCTTGACTTGCAAGAAGGGTGTAGACTTCACCAGTCGATCAACGATCACTTGAATTCAAACAAGACTCATATAGGTCTTCAGAAAACTCATAACAAAGATTGAAGGAATGCCAACATCTCAACAAGGAAGGTCTCAATTGTACATCTTGATGTGGAGATATCCAACTCATGACTGATGAGATAAGTCACACATCGACAACATTTGGAAAATACATAGAATTAAGATGATCAATGACAACAAGCACTTTCGAACCGCAATAAGACATGACCTTGATGATCATAAAAGAATTTCTCAAGAAAAGAAATTTTTTTCTGGATTTCACTTTCACATAAGCATAGAAAAGAATTTCATTAATTTGAAGGATATCGGAACATCCAGTATGGAAAAAGATCCTTCCATCAGGTTCGTGGGAGTAAAAATGCATGATCAATACACATTTACAAACATGAATCTAATAAAGTTCATTCTTCCACAAGAATCTTCCAACGGATTCAAATAATCAAGAAATGAATAATGTCTAATCCCAAGAGGATTAATTCTTATTCTTAATACAAAGAATTTACTAAATGATGACTTTCACCTCTATCAAAAATAGAAGTGACGAAACTAAGTTTCACCAAAAAACTTCTGCTATCACGAAATTATCTGGGTTATAACTCAAGAAATAGTCATAACCACTTCTCTCAACAAAGTGTGAAAGTATCCAGACCAATCGATTCCTTTAAACCAATTCACTCAAATGTCTAATACATCGAGGATCATTTAGAAGTGTGAGTACAACTTCTCACAAACAAAGAAATGTATAACTGGAAATTTATGAATCAGCATAACTAATTCATGAGTCCTGATGCATCGCAAATTAAAATCAGAAAATATGTCTGACACATACCAACTTCACCGTTGTGATTATCTAATACAATCACAGGATTTGAGGAATAATTGTCAACTGACAAACACAAGAGAATCAAAGAGTACAATGAAGAGTTCCTTAAATCAAGAAACACTCACCCAAGATCGAAAATCCCCTCGATTCGTCTTGGTTCCAACCAACATACACGTCTTTCTAGCCAAGCTTAGTATGACCACCTTGAATTGGGTCCGATCCCGGACGACTTAACCAATCGATCCAACATACAAAAGGTTGATCTTTCCTCATAAACTGAGTTGACGATGCAAAACCTTAGATAGGTCATCACTCCAGTCGGGTAATAACTCATCTTCAAGTCAATCTTTGAGTAGATGACAACTCCTCGCAATTAATTTACCAAATCAACTACGCAAGTTAGAGAATACTTATTCCTAATTCGCCCTTTTACCTAGTCGTCAGAAATCTAGACGGTGACACGAGCCTTCACACAACATTGGTGCTTCACAAGGAAAACACTCGGTCTAACAAACGGTTCAGACCACCGATCTTTCAGTTGAATCGAGTCGTCCAACTCGCTTCAACATTGTAGGCAACATCCTACACAAAGCGACAAAGATCTGATCGAATCCAAAAACTAAATTAATCTGAAATCAATGTCCTTTGCTAACCATAAATCTAGAATATTTCCAGGGAACATTTCCGGTAAAACCCTATACACAAACACCTTGTTTCGAATGTTTGACACGATTCGCAAGGATAATCGAATGTCATATTCGAACCCAAGTAACATTCAAGATTTACGGTCTCCCAGGACATAAAACCCTTGGAAAAACCATCAAGAAAACATATTCTTATGTGTTTTTTACACATTGTTTCAACCAGAAACAATTCAAACAAGAACCAACCAGAGATCACACAACAAAAACTTAACAGACCTATTTCCCAAAGATCCCGAAAGACTCGACCAGCTCTGATACCACTCTGTAACACCCCCCTTGGGCATTACCTTCTAAACACGTGCAGAAATAAAATTAAAAGATAATTTGTTGGTGCTTTCGGAAAATAATTTATATAAGTACATAAGTGTTTGAAATTGGGTATAAAATTTTTTTTTCACGACTCCACACCTAAGCCTTAATCTACATACAAACTTACTATCATAGCTTGGCTAGCCTATTTAGTTTAAAGAATATACTTAAATACAAGCTAGTAGTTTTACAAAAATTTCGACAGAGTCTCCTCTGTAATTCGGACATCCCAGATAAAGTAACACCTGTTAAAATAAATACATTTTCACTCCAGAATTCCAGTTACACCAAATTCAACCAGGCATCAATACATAAAAATAATAGTTATAACCATAAGCTTTACAAGACCAAAAGAAATAGCTTAGATTTTCATTCAAAAGATATGCTCTCCGAGCTATAGACATTCCCTTTTAAAATAAAGGCTCTCTGAGCCAAACTCATATATACCATCAAAATAATCCAAGTCTCAATCCTAAGCTGGTCGTTCTAAAAGTTATTCCGCAAGTAATACCTCATCAAGCAACTACATCTAAGTCTCTGAGTGACTTAGAAAGACTCCTCTGCACCATCTGTATTAGAGTACCCAGGGTACAATATTGAACTAGAAGAATCCTGAAATGTGTGTAAGGGTGAGATACCGACAAATGGATATATCAGACAACAACCATACACATGATACATACATCACATAATCATATAATCATTTTAAATCATGCATATACATAACATAACAGTGTTATAACAAAGGGTCTCCAACCCGAACAATCAGTTTTATAAAAAGAATGCATGACACTTCAATATTCAACTCTATTTTGATACCTAATCTCCGGAGATCCCACAACTTTCTGTTTCGTTTCAAGCTGATCAGGCTCGCACATGGCGCATTGTAAAAACGAACAAAACAATGCCCAAGAAATCTCAACCTCATGTGATCAGTGCTCAAACAGCTATTGCAACTGTTCACATGACACCTCTGTGACAACCACTCAAACAGCTATTGCAGTTGTACACAGATACACTGTCGGATAATCCATCTCAATCACATGTGACCAATGCTCAAACAGCTTTTGCAATTGTTCACACGACCCTTCTGTGACAACCACTCAAACAACTATTGCAGTTGTACAGAGATACATAACCACTCAAACAGCTATTGCAGTTATGTACAGAGTCACTTGTGCTATAACCACTCAAACAGCTATTGCAGCTATGCACAAATATTATCCGACCTCGTATGATAGCCACTCAAACAGCTATTGCAGCTCAGTCATACGGCCCCTTATGACAATTACCCAACCATTGTTGTAGTCATATACAGGGTAACTCATTGGTCCACACAGAACACAATGATCATCATCTCCTGACACTTCTGCCATATACATTGATCCACTCTGGATTCAATGCCCATAATCACATGACACAATTGTCATTTGAATGCATGAGAAAAACTTTTATTCTCGTTTTGTTTTCTTTGTCGTAATAATCTTTCCCTGTCGAAGCACAAAGCTTAACGACCATGCTTAATTTCTTTAATTAAGACTTTTCACTTTAAACAAATACAGGACACACAGTCCAAATCTTTTAATCTCAACACGGGACACACAGTCCGAATGCTCAATCACGAGGCCCTTAAACCGATGCACCAGTTTTAGGCTCGCAGATATGGAACTCACACTGTCCACATCAACTTAGGACACACAGTCCAAAAACAACCACTTTGCAGGACACTCCGTCCCATGACACAGATCCTTGATCTACGTGTCCATACAACACTAGAACCCCGACGTCTCGATTTCTAGGCTTATTTATCGGCTTGTAAAACATTTCGCTCAGTGAAAATCAAGACCAAAACAAAACCTCGGTCACTTATCCAAGTAACCGGAACGTTTCCAAATTATTTAGGAGAAAATCCTTTTCCTTTGCAAAATCTTCTCTAAAACATCTAGGAAATTCATTTGTATTTAAAATTCATTGATGGAATAAAGTTAAATATTTTCAAAGGGTCTTTCCTTCATAAAGCACACCGTTCTAAAAGGTTTTCTCTAGTACAAAACTTTTGATCATAAAAATATAGTTTCCTTCAACTCAAAATCACTTCAAAATTTTTCTAAAAACAAAAGAATCTTATTCTTCTGAAGTAAGCACTTTAAGCAAGGAACTTTTATAAGTGAACCCAAAACTTTCAAAGTTCTATTCAAGGCTTATTAAGGCTTTTAATCCTTATCATGATTGGGCACAGACTCAAGTCTGGCTTTTCAAACTTCAATCAACAACAATAATATCACAGTTAATCATATATATATAATTCATATATATCACAGTTAATCACATATATATAATTCATAACACTTTAAAGCAAGAAATGTTCAACTCCAAGTAATAACCACAATTGTTCAAATAAACAAGTTATTCAAGTATTGGCTCAACATCACAATAATATTCACAACATTCAATTACACATATACACACATGCATATAGTTATTGAATATCCCTAGGTAACTCCCCTTACCTTTGAAGACAAGTAAAGGATCCTCGTCCTAAGGCTCACGTTAGCTCATATCTACCCCATCAAGAAAGCATAGCCGTGTCCAAACGTCTCAGAGAGTAAATCCAACAACGCGCAACAGCCAGAAATCAAGAAATCAATTTCACATGATCAAACACACATTCTAACTTTATCTAAACACTTAATCTAATTATCAAACAAGGTTATTTTTAAAGAAAATCATGTTTGAAGCTCACGCTTCCCAATACCCTTTAAGAAAACTTTGTTTTGATCAAAAGATCATGAAAAAGAACTTTGGAAATCATCCATTAAGAGTCCTAATTACACTAAATCATAATTAATTTCACAAAAACATACCCAAATTCAAATAAAATCAAATTGGGGTTTTAGGGCTCATTATTAAAATTTAGGGAAAACTCAGAATAATGAAATTGGTTTAGGGAAACACAAACTCACAGTCCCAATCTCATAAAACAACCTTAAAGTTCAAGATTAAAATCTGAAATCAAAGGGTTAGGGTTAGGGTTTCAAAAATCCATTTGGGGGTTTTGAATCTGAGACACAAGAGAGGGTTTTGACTCACCCAAGCTTGGAGACAACTTGAAGGTGGTGCTGTGGTGCTCCTCGCGGCGGCGGACGCGATTCCGGCGAGATGGCAGTGGCGGTTCTACAGTGAACAAGCGCAACAGAGTTGAAAGAAAGCATAAAAGAAAAGAGAGAAGCTTAACCAACGAGTTGGGTTCGAAACCACCATGGGAGGCGACTGATCGGACTTACCGCGGTGGAGACAATCGCGCGACGGCGGACGCCGTCGCATGGGGTCGTGTGGCGTGGTCGTGGCGATCGCTTGGTGTCTTTGAAGGTGGTGGTCGCGGTTCGGCTAGCTCCCAAGCGGCGCTGCTATGGTGAGAGGAAGGAGGAAGAAGAAGTTAAGGTGGAAGGAAGAAGAAGAAAAGGGAAAGAAGAAAGAAAAAAAGAAAGAGAAGAAGCAGAGAAGAAAAGGGAGAAAGAGAGAGATAGCGTCGAGAAAAAGAGAGAGAAAAAGAGAAAATGGGTTTTTAAACAAATTACTTAGTGATAGGTACAAAATGAGTGATAAATATTAGGCCTAAAATAAACATGTTTTTAATTTTTAGAATCTAAAAATAAAGATTGATAAGGATATGTTTTCGAAATTCAAATTAGAGTAAAGATTAATAGTTGAACTGATCCACTAAGAAAATACTCAGTCCAAAATTTAATCTCCGATAAATATCAAACCAAAATATTTTTAACTCTAAAATTAAATAGAATGAGAATATGAAAATGCTTTTCTCTTATTTACATTATTTAAAATATTTTTCTGTACTGGTATAATAGTGACAATAACGTAAATTATTGTCTAGTAAACATGCATTCACTGAAATAAGTCAGTGCTAACGCACCTAATAAAATAATTTGAAGAGAGTAATTTAATTACTCAAACTAAACCACCTAACATAATAAACATAAACATCCAAATAAAATAATTCATCCTAGGTGTAAAAACTAGGGTGTTACAATATTAGATTACAAGGCTTTGCTATGTGCTTTGAATTGTTACCCTTCTGACTATCATATTATGCACCCTATTTTGGAAGCTAGGTTGTATATGTCATATTCTCTTAGCCCTTGGGGTTGTAATCTTGTGACACCCTAACTCGGGTCATCACATGGTTACCCGTTTGCGGAAATAAAACTTAATTTGCTGGTTGCTTTTGGAAAATAATGTTTTCTCAACGTTCAAAATATGGTGATCAAATTTTTTTTCTTTTAATCTCATAACAACAATAACGTAATCAAATCACACTTAAATACACAATGTATATAAGTCATACAACTATACTGCCTCATATGTTTTCACACCAAAATCATAATCAGTTTTATCCTCAAAACACAATATATCGTAATAGGACCTAAGCTAGTCGTAACTAACAGACACTACAGCTAATAGGAGAGCACAGCATGCCTCGAACTAGACAGCCTTCTTCCTCTTGTAGGGATCATACCCCTTGTGCGACTCTGATATGTTTGTAAGGGTGAGACGCCAATATATGGATTTATCACCATAACTAAATGCGCAACACAAAAGAAGGCACATACACATATACATGGTTATAACAACATACTCATTCATATTATAGCATATCGTTTATCAATGGGTTTCACTCCCCAAACATCAACATTGAAAAACTATGCATGAAAACTTCAATACATCATCAAAACATTCATACCTAATCCCCGGAGACCCGCAACGTCATTTAAAATGAACTGATCAAGCTCGATTGCCAAAAGAGGCACGTCAATTTTACCAAAAGAGGCACGTCAATTTTGTCAAAAGAGGGACGTCGATTTTACCATAGCCCACTGTCCGGCACAGTGAGAACGTCGATTTATGGTTTTTCATTGTACGTCGATTGCCCAAAGGCACAATGAATACGTCGATTACATGAATATGATAAATATACACTGATTAACAAATACGTCGAGACATGAATATCATCAAGATATCATGATTAACCTCGTAGGCACGTCTGCCAAAATGCATGCAAGAAAAACAATTTATTCTCAACACTTTTCTTTGTGTAATATCTTTATTTGTCAAAGCTCTCAAAAGCTTATGACCCAACATCGTTTTAAACATCGAAGCTCTCAAAAGCTTACGACCCATCATCGTTTTAAACATCCTTAAAACTTTTATTAATAACACAAGACCTCAAAGTCCGAGTGCTCAATCACGAAGCCCCTAGACCTTGCAATCAGTCTTAGGTTCGTGGTAATAGAAAACATCTCAAAATGTTTTAACTTCTTTAAGTAGATACCCAGTCTACAACACAACGAACCTTAATACCCCGACGTCTCGGTTATTAAGTTCCATATCATCGTTTACATCGTTTTTTGTCTGTGAAAAACAAATCCAAAATAGGATAACGTCAAAGAACACTAGCACCCCGACATCTCGGTTACTAAGTTCTATATCGTCATTTACATCGTTTTTCGTCTGTGAAAACAAATCCAAAATAATATCTCTGCAACTTATCTAAGTTACCGGAAATACGTCATTGAGTAAACTCATTTACAGAAAATCCTTTCTACTTGAAATTCGTTTGTAAAACGTCAAATCATAGAAAAATCCACTTCTCCTTTGGAAACTCATTTTTTCCAAAATAACGTCAAATCATCAAGAATTCTTTTACTAAAACTTCAACTCTAAAAATTAAATCAAATCAGATTAAATCTCTTCTCAAAATAAGTACTGTTGTTTTTAAACTTTCATCGTAAATAATTTTGAAACTTGTCGTCATTTAGCATTTTCAAAGAAAATGTTTTTAAGTCAAACTTTGAATTTTTTTAATAAATATTTTTTTAATAATAAATAAGGTATTTTCGAATATTAATTTCACAAAATAACTTTTCATAATATTACGGAATTTCTTACGTAAAAATTAGCAGTACAAAAAAATTTCACGGTTACGCTCTCATCGTGACTCATAAATTACTTTTACAATAATAAATCATTAAAATAATAATATTTCTCAAAACTCATTATTTTTCCAAAACAATATTTTCCACCACTATTATATTCCAACATTTCCCATAAAATATTGAATATAATTTTCACAACTTATTAAAGCTTTTATCTGATTAATCGGTTGTGCACTGACCACTGTCAGGCCTCTCAAACAACATTCAACAACATCATCAGAATTATATCACCAGGAAGATCATGCATCATAGCAATATAATATACTACTGCAGATAATTAAATAAATTAAAAGCAGATCAATCACCGATACACAGATAAACAACACATCGTAAACAACATAAACAAATAACCACAACCACATATAAATCATATAAACCACACTAAAAGCAATTAGTTATTGAAAAAATCCCTCGGAGTAAGCTCCCTTACCTCTTGAAGCTCCTCGGTGAAATTAAAAGAACTCTGTTGGTTGTCGGAAACCCTCAAACGCCGTAGAATAATTAACCTTCAACAACACATCCAAACAACCAATCAAAACAAGCAAAACAAACACCTAATCCTCTCTAATAGGTCATGGCCTCCTTAGGGTTTTGTGGCTCAAAATCTCCAAACTTGCTTAATTCATGGATTAATGATCCTAATATACTTAAGGAAATGGATTAAGGCTAAACAACAAAGTTAAGAATCAAAACCATCCTAACCCTCTAAATGGTAGATTCGGCCAAGACATATCCATGAGGCTAGGGTTTTTAGTTTAATGAACCAACTAGGATTCAACAAGTATACAAGTATGTATGATGAAAGACATGATCATACATCAAAAGCAAGAACAAAAAACTCCATCCATCCTTTCCTCTAGGATTCGACCAAGATGGGTTTCAAGAGAAGAAAATTTTTGATCATCACATGCTCTTAGATACATACAATATACATGATTATAAGAACATAGGAAGTGGTTTCAACATCATAAGATTTTTCTAGAATTTGTTATGAATTTTCAAAGTTCTCGATCTAGAAACTTAAAAGTGATGAACATAGATGAAATAGACTTTGAATCATGAAACTTATTGAAGAACATAGACATGATTAGGGAAGGAGAATAGGATTCACCTCTTGAAGATCAAAAACAAGTGAAGATTCAAGGACTTGCTTCACAAAATCAAGCTTTTGTGTTCTAGTGTTCTTGAAAGAAAAATATGAGTTTTGGAGAGAAAGATGTCATGAAATGAAAGAATGAAATTGCCTAAGTGTGTGATAATGAAGGAGCCGTGAGTTTTAGGGGCAATTTGGTCCAAATTTACAATAGCATGGCTTGAAAAATTCATGAAGAGACAAGGGTAAAATCGTCATTTCCAGGAAAAATATTCCTTTATCATAAATGCGCCATTATGGCCATTATGACGCGGATAGGATCGTCATAAATGCTTGTCACATCAGTCAAATCCGTCACCTCAGCCCCGTTGCTGACTCCCTGGTTCATCTGACGCAGGTTTTTCCTAGAGATATCTCGATGTATTCGCCCGCAGTAAATATAATATTTTAATTTTTATGCTAAATTTTTCAAAACTTCCAGTATCGTAGTAAATACGATAAAAAAAAATTCATCTCGTTCACGAATTTAAATTAGGTTTTCTGAGCAGTAAACTTTTACTGTCAGTGAAAACGCAGACCGGGTTCCGTCTGAATTTTCAACCCAAAATTTCATCGTAACCCTATAATATAAAGCATGATATAGAAATGATAGTGGGTTACCCAAAATAATTTTCTGAGTCTCGGATAAAATATATATGTTTATATATTTATTACCGATATTAGGAAGCAGCGAAAATCGGGGTGTTACAAATCTTATATATAAAAGAGTATTTGTTGGACATATTTTCCCTCTGAAAGTAGGTTAACTTTGTAATTTGACTAACTAATTTAATATATTATTATTTATTATAATGATTTCAAGCTATTATCTACATGGATTCCAGGGTTATTTATTCATCATAAATAGCATATTTCCACTTTGCAATGATTTTCAAAATTTCAATTTCAATTCTTTCTATCCATTTAACAAGAGTGACTGGATATTGTCAGGTTGCTATTTTTTTCATGCTTTGTTGTTTATTTTTTATTTCTTATTTCTTATTTGTTTAAAAGTTTAGTGCAAAAGTTAATATCTTATATATAAAAGAGTATTCGTTGGACATATTTTCCCTCCGAAACTAGGTTAACTTTGTAATTTTACTAACTAATTTAATATATCATTATTTGTTATAATGATTTCAAGCTATTATCTACATGGATTCCAGGGTTATTTACTCATCATAAATAGCACATTTCCACTTTGCAATGATTTAAAAAATTTCAATTTCAATTCTATCTATCAATTTAACAAGAGTGATCGGATATTGTCATGTTGCTATTTTTTTCGATGCATTTTTTTATATCTTATTTCTTATTTGTTTAAAAGTTTAGTGCAAAAGTTAATATATTAAAAAATATTTAAATTTGAAAAAGTATACATTGTAATTTCAAGGCTTTCGATCAAGTATTAGATTAGAAGGTTTTTGCTATGTGTTTTCAATTGTTACTCTTCTGACTATCGTATTATGCACCCTATTTTGGAAGCTAGGTTGTATATGTCATATTCTCTTAGCCCTTGGGGTTGTAATTGTTGGAACGAAAGTGATTTTGTATTTACTAATCTTTATGTTTTGATGCTAACAAAATGATTAAATTTGCTTTGCAAAGTATTAGTTGAGATCTAACTAGTGCTTTCAGTTATGCAAGAACGCTTTAATAAGTAAAATAAACTTGGGATAAGTTTCAATTGAAAAATACGAGTCCACCCCTGTAGACGGACTGCTCAAGCACTGTGGTAAAGTTACTTAGTTGTTTAATTAAGTAGAGTGGCTTTCTTTAGTAGACGAGGCTATAAATGTTTGCAAGATGAATAGCTAAATAACTTGTTAGGTACAGCAAGTTCAAAGACTTGAAAATAAGCGCGTCCATCTTGCCACGTCAGCAGACGGAAATAATTAGTTGAAGAAAATGAACCAAAACACAAAGTAATCTAGTAGTGGAGCTCTAACTGCCACATCACTAGACGGAGACCTTTATAACTCATTAAGGAATAGCAAGCCTGAAGACTTGATAGATAAAAGGATATGCCACGTCATCAGACGAGCTAAGTTAAATATAGAATATACTTGGACTCTCATATGAATGAGAGGACGGAGTTTCCTTTTAGACGAACTCCATCTTGGAATGAATTAAATGCAATCTGAATCTCTTATATTTATTTCAAATGATTGATATTTATTTCAATAGAATATTTGTTCTTCACATTTGTTTTATCTGCTTTAATATTTCACCTTGTTGTAAAAGAAATAATAGTACAATCAAGAAATACAAAAATCAGAATCGTACAATAAGATACTATAAAAAACGATCTGTACGATGACAACTTTATGACTGAAAAAGTTGAATTGTACACAAAGAAGAAAAAAAAAGTACTCAAGTTGTAATACTCAGAGGAGTGAACCTCCAAATTCATGCTACCTTGATAACCAAGAGCACTATTCAGCATTGCTACAGTCAAGCTATCAGTCACAACGAATATCATGCATTAAATGCTATCTCTAAACGGGATTATTCAAAGTAACCGTTGAAGAAATACAAGTGAAGAATAAGGTCACTATAAATTGAAGACCTCATACTGAAAATTAACTCTTGCCTGTACAATCTTGCTAGCTGAACTTTTGTCATTTGATAATCATTCTTTCTATTATTCTTTTAAGAGCAAGAGTTTGCATTCATTTGTTTGAATGTTGTTGTAATATTCAACTGATATTAAACTGTCATATTCTCACCCATAGTGAGTTAAGAAGATCAAACATTAAATCTCTTTGTTAGGGTTAGAGCCTGAAGAGGCTTGATAAGAAAGGAATACTTGTAGTCTGGAGAGGTGTTGAATACTTGTTTGTAATATATTTGGAGAAATAGTGGGAAAATCCTTCAAGTCGAAGGGAGTGGACATAACTCTTAGTTGGAAGAGAGTGAACCAGGATAAAATCTCTTGGGTGAATCTTCTATCCCTAAACTCTTCAGTTTTATTTGCTTATACTAACTGTCGGGTTTTGATATTGCTTTTGTTAAAGTCTTTTAAAACGGATCTTTGTCTTTGTGTGTGCTTCTATTTCATATCTCTTGAGTGTAAAAATTGTTTTAAAGGTTGTTTCCGAAAATTATTAACAAACACAATTCAACCTCCCTTCTTGTGTTTGCTTGTGTCAACTTCAGTTGGTATCAGAGCTCAGCCTCGAAAGGGTTGAGCATCTAACAAGTGCTGAGGGAGTACGATCTAACAACCATGGATGCAAAAGGACAAGCTATCAACAGACCTCCTCTGTTTGATGGTTTTGATTATGACTATTGGAAGAAGAGGATGATGGCCTTTTTGGATGCACAAAGTCTAGACATCTGGGAGCTCATAGAAACTGATTACACTGAACCCAGAAATTAAAATGGAGCTGCTGTTGCTAGAGCAGACTGGACAGCCGATCAAAAGGTAAAGCATCAACTGAATCTTAAAGCTAAGCATTATTTGATGTGTGAACATGAAACAATATACCAAATGTTTGGAAGATTCCAAACCATCACCAACAGTCTCAGATCTCTTGGAAAAATCTATGAAAATAGAGATCATGTCAGAAAAATTCTGAGAAGTCTATCCAAGCAGTGTAGACCCAAAGTAACAGCTATTCAGAAAGCAAAAAACCTGAATACACTCTCTCTGGAAGTGCTTCTTGGATCTCTCAAGGTTCATGAACTTGAACTCAATGAGGAAGAAAATTCTAGAAAATGAAAATATATTGCCCTAGAGGCAAAGAAAGCAAGTTCATCAAAAGTTCTCAAAGCTGCTGAGTCATCTGATGAGTCTGAATCTTCTGATGATAACGAAGAATCAGGTGAGGATGAATTATCCTTTATCTCCAGAAAGATTCAAAATATGTGGAGAAAGAAAGGTGGTTTCAGAAGGAAGCAACTCAATAAAAAGTTTTCCAAGGAATAGTCAGACTCCAAGGAAAAAGGTCCACCCTTGTGCTTTAAATGCAAGAAACCTGGTCATTTCAAAACAGACTGCCCTGAGTTAAAGGACAAAAGGAAATTCTTCAAAAAGAAGAAAGGGTTAATGGCCACATGGGAGGATCTTGACCTATCTTCTTCAGATGAAGAAAATGAAGCTGAGGAAGAGGCAAATATATGTCTCATGGCAGACACTGCATCAGAAAGTGAATACACTGATGCTGAGATTTGCTTAACAATAGGAAGAAAACAGATGTCTTGGTACTTGGACAGTGGCTGCTCACGACACATGACGGGAGAAAAGTCTATATTCCAAAACCTTAAATCCAAAGATGGTGGCTGGGTTACATTTGGAGGAAATCAGAGAGGGAAAATCATTGATATAGGTAAAATTGGTAAACATCATTTTCCCTCCATTGATAATGTTCTTTTAGTAAATGGCTTGAAGCACAATCTACTGAGCATAAGTCAATTATGTGACAGTGGATATGAAGTGTCTTTTGATAAGAACATGTGTACTGTCAAGAAAGATGATGGATCACTTTTATTCACTGTAAAAAGGCAAAACAATCTCTACAAGATTGACTTGGAGGACCTCTAAAATCAAAGTGTCGCATGTCTAGTGTCCATTGAGGATGAGCGATGGATTTGGCACAAAAGGCTAGGTCATGCAAGCTTGAAATTAATTTCAAAGCTAAACAAGCATAACCTCGTGATAGGACTACCAAACCTTAAGTTCAAATCTGATGCTCTCTGTGATGCATGTCAAAAGGGAAAATAATCGTTAAGAAATCATTACCAGGAATATTTAAGTTCCTGCTTCGCTCGTAGACTATACCATCGGACAATAAGCTCCACGTGGCATCCCAGACCCCACCTGGATGTGACATTGTATTCATAAACAACAAAGTAACAAACAGTCGTCGGAGCTGGTTTCCGGAGGAAAGCTGACTCACTTCAGTAATCGCATCTATGAACTCCCTATCATCTGCTAATAGACCCATTGTGTGACATGCTTCCTCAAAACTTTTATATATCACTCCATCAACCGTCCTAAGACATGTATAGTCAGTGCAACCCCTCTGGACCGTTAGCAATATTCTCATATAATATAGCTCACCTACACAAGGAGGAACAAAATTAAGCCTGCCGATACTTTGACCATTCTTTCTTGCAGCCATATTCTATCTTCCTCATGATACACAAACCTAGATGGGAAATCTCCATATATTAAGCACCCGCCGTCAGCATAATTTCTATTTGCTACAAACCATGCAAGAAACATTGTGAGTCCATCCTCATTCTTTCTAACAACCGTCTCCAACTTGTTTTGTTCATTGAAATAAACAAACTGCTAACCAGGTAGGTGAAACACTAATATCTGGACAGGTGGCCACTTTTGGTGTATATCAAAAGCCAAAATTCTCCAAGTTACTTCGCATGGTGACACGTACCTGCAATCATAATACCTTTTGATCTCATCAACCGGGTGATTAGTGTCTTGTCCTACGGCATTGCATATCTGTAAGGTAGCTCTATCAGGACCCTTGTTGACATATTTAGACAAATACTTGATAGAGTTTGACTTATTACAGTACTCAACGTTGATGTGTCCTCCTCCGTCCGCATAAGTAGATGAGGATTGTATGGAAAAACACTTCTATTATCTAACTTTACCCCCATTTTCTCCCCAAAAAGACCAGAATCACGACGTTTGTACACGGGATAACCCTGATCATCAATTAGGGTAGAAGGTTGGAAACTCTTGGGGAAAAACTTGCTACATTCCTCTCTTTCATGCATGGAGACCTTGGGTTGGCATGTCCACAAGGACCATGCATCATGTAGTTGGATACTGCATCATATAATCTAGGATATAACGTTGGATTAGGCAATTCAGCAAAAATGACATTGTCGATATCTCTACCAGTTTTTAACTTGTTGTCAGAACTGAGCCATAATAGTATATGAGCATGTGGAAGGCCTCTCTTCTAAAACTCCACAGTATACATTCTTACATTTTGAAGATTGCAATAAAAAATTATTTTTATCATGCACCCACAATTTTGAATTAATTATAAAAAAAACATGTTAAAAAAACTTGCCTACATCAGTCTTTCCGAATATTTGATCTTTCTTGAAATCTACCATCATTTGGTCTAGCTTGATTTTGAACACCCTAGACACGATGTCTGGTCTATCTGATGGTCTTAGCCCTCTATTTGAAACAAATCTCTTGCAAACAGCCATGGCATCCTAACAGTTGCTGAACATGTATCTCATTCCACCAGTGAATGACGACAGTAATATGACACGCTTACCAACCGAATTTGGATCAGTCTCACCTCTGTTGACTGCATCTTTCAACCCATTTAGAACATCGCATCTTATCACTGTTTGATTTGCTCTTACCCAAGTTAACCTTTGTGACTCTATCATTGTATAACAATCCACTACAAATTGCTGAAAAAGTCGCCTAGAGTTAACAATATTACCAAACTCCACCTCCCTTTGTTGGATCCTAAATGCAATCCACTCTCTTAGTGCCACCCTTGTTTTCTTACGATTGTGAACATACATCTCTGAATCCTTTATCGGAATGTCTTCTTTATAACCGTCCTCTCCATAAGGAAACACCAACGGATACTGTAGGGGAAGAAAGGATGTATGGGTCTCATGAAGTCTTTCTAACTCGCCACCAAAATTTTTAACAATTATATCTCTGCCTCTTTCAATGATTTCCAGATCACCCACAATTAAGGCTGCAACCTCTTCCAAAGTTGGAAGATTGTAGGTTCTGGCATCCTTTGAGCAATGTCTAAACAATCTCAAACAGAAGTTAGATGCTTCCTGATGTTGAACACAGTCCCTAACCATGCGGAAGGACTTGGCCAATTGATTGTGTGAATCAACCATTTCCGTCAGGTCTCGAACCAAGGAATCATCAAAGGATATGGAGCCTTTATCTATTCTGCAATGAATAATAGAATCATAATGAGAGATGTTTTGAGCATAAATAACTATTTAATCATAAGAATATGTATAAAAAATAAAACCTGAAGTGACTGACTCGGTTGACCGCTTCGTTATTAGTATCATATGTAGAATTCGGGTGAATCTCCAATTGGCTAAGTTTGTTAGTTTATGCCATGTGCAAATTAGCTATGTGATAACAGTTGATAGGAAGAGTAGTTAGTAGTTTTTCTGTTGTTGACAGTTAGAGAAACTGAATTGTAACTGCCTTGCCTATGCCTTGCTTATATAAAGTCATAGCTAGGCATTAGCATATATAGAAATCTCTGATGAGTGATATATGCTGAAAAATAAGTTGAGTGATTCATACAAACACAAGTGAGTGCAAGTGAGGGAGTGTGAGTTCATACCTGAGATTCTTGTACTGTAAAGTCTTGGCATAGTGAATGGAAGTATCAACTGCAGTGTGGATGTAGGGGCTGTTGTGATTGTGCCCTGAACCATGATAATTTCCTTGTCTTCTTCTCTATCTCTTCTTTTTCTGTTTTCTTGCACCACAAGCACCAAAGTGCAGAACCCCAATTATGTGTTCTTGATTTAACAACTGGTATCTAGAGCCTCTACTGGGAGGCGTTTTCCGCGATGGGGTCAGTCAAGTTCGACATAGACAAGTTCAATGGTGAAAACGATTTCAGCTTGTGGAGAATCAAGATGAAGGCACTCTTGGTTCATCAAAGACTCGAGGATGCATTACTAGGAGCAGCTAAGCTTCCGGAGAACCTTTCTGAGAAAGACAAGAAAGACATGCTTAGCAAGGCTCATAGCACCATTATTCTCTCTCTAGGTGATGCAGTTCTCAGGGAAGTGGCTCAAGAATCAACTGCAGCCGGTGTTTGGTTAAAACTGGAAAGTCTTTATATGACTAAGTCTTTAACCAATAAGCTATATTTGAAGAAGTAACTTCGTCAGCTCAATATGGAAGAAGGTATGTCAATCAAGGATCATGTCTCATCCTTTTCAAGAATCATTCTTGATCTGAAAAGTATTGATGTCGAGATAAGTGAAGAAGATCAGGCAGTGATGCTTCTGTGTTCTCTACCCCCATCTTTTGAGAACCTTGTTGATACAATGTTGTATGGAAGAGATACTCTCACACTGGAAGAGGTTAAAGCAACCTTAAATTCTAGAGAAATGAAGAGGAAGATCACTGAGAATAGAGGAGAAACTAGTGATGCTGAAGGTCTGTATGCTCGAGGAAGATCCGAGAAAAAGGAAGGAAAGGGCAAGAATAAATCAAGATCTAAGTCCAGAACCAAGAAGAGGTGCTACTATTGTCAAAAGGAAGGTCACTTCAGGAAAAACTGTCCTCGAAGGAAAAGAAAGAATGGAGGCAACAGTAACAGCAATCACATTTCCAATGACATGGCTGTTGTGGCAGATGGATATGAAAGATCTGATGTTTTGGCTATCACTAAAGAAATGGGAAGTGATGAGTGGATTCTTGACTCTGGATGTTCGTTCCATATGACTCCAAATCGGGAATGGTTTGATTCCTACAAGGAAGCTGATGCCGGAAAGGTATTAATGGGTAACAACATTGCTTGTAAAGTAATGGGAATTGGCACTGTCAAGATCAAACTAAGTGATGGAACCATCAAAGTCATCACTGATGTGAGACATGTACCTGAGATCAAAAGGAACCTGATATCTCTAGGCATGCTAGACCAAGCAGGATGCTGTTTTACTGGTGAAAGTGGAACATTGAAGATCAGCAAAGGATCATTGTTGATCATGAAAGGAACCAGGAAGCATGGCTTGTACAGACTGCAAGGTAAAACCATTTTAAGCCCTGCTAGCTTAGTCTCTGTGTCAAAAATAAATTCCACTGCACTTTGGCATTATAGACTTGCTCATGTAAGTGGTAAGGGTCTAGAAGAGTTATACAAACAAGGCTTAATTGGGAATGGAGATTTTGAAAAACTCAAATTCTGTGAACATTGTCTTTATGGCAAACAAAAAGAGGTCAAGTTCCTAACTGCATCACACACCACTAAGGCCATAGTGGAATATGTTCACTCAGATATATGGGGACCTGCTAAGGTTCCCTCATTGGGAGGAGCTAGATATTTCATATCTTTTATTGATGATTGTTCAAGGAAGGTTTGGGTTTACTTGCTAAAACATAAAAACCAATCTTTTAAGTGTTTCAAGCAATGGAAAGTACTTGTTGAAAATCAAAAAGGTAAGAATGTGAAAGTCCTAAGGACAGATAATGGCCTGGAATATCTAAGTGAAGAATTCACTGAATTTTGCAAGGATCATGGCATAATCAGGCACAAGATAGTAAGGCATACACCACAACAGAATGGCTTGGCAGAAAGGATGAACAGAACCATCCTAGAAAGGGTCAAGTGCATTGATGACGAATCTGGGCAAGTATACCCAGTCGTGCAAGTAATACGGTGGTGAGACCGGTTATCGTATCCACGGGGATTGGATGTCAACTACCAATTCACAAACTCAGCAACTATCTAGACTATGAAGAGAAATCAAAACAAACAAAAGAAAAGAAATAAAATCTTTTTGTCTTTTTGGGGACTTTTAACAAACACTTGGAGTGCAGAAAGGATATGTTGGGACTAGACTTCACCAAACCTCTAACTCATGTACTATCAGGACTAGATACCTCCCATTCATGCTTCAGATATTAAAATCAATCCACTAAATTACTCAAACCCCGATTCCTCGGATGGCAAGAGCCTAAATCCACTAATAGGCCCTAATTCCTTAGGTGGCCTAGATTAATGAATTTGCATTAGGATTAGGGATTACGCGATTACTAGTAAACCTAACTCCATTCCTAGATGAAAGGGTTACTAGGTGATTAAATTCAATTCCGGTTCTAATACGAATTTCCCAATTGCATACTAAAACACAAATCAAGTTATGGGGGTGCTAGCCACAACAAGCATTAAGCACAGAAAATTAATCACTAATACGAAGACATGAACACAGAATAATCAGTCAAGATAAATACATAATAATCAATTTGGTTACATCTAATCCCAATAAACGGGATTTAACTATTCATAACTAGAGAAAGCCAAACCAGAAAAGCAGTAGAGAAAGGAGGAAAGGGAGAACTCCATTGAAGCTTCCCACTGTCGTCACAGCAACCCCCTAACTCAGCTCCCTTCTAGGGTTGGAACCCTAATCCAGCCGCAGCCTCCAAGTGCTTCGCCCTCCAAGAACTCCCAAAAACTCTTCTAAAAACTAAAAAACTCTTCAGTTCTGCCCTAAAATAACAACTTATACCAATCAGTTCTGCGCGAGCTCGCGAGGCGAATGACCTCTCGCGAGGCGAATGTTAAAAATCTGTTGTTTCAGAGAATTGAACTCTCGCGAGGCGAGAGTGTCTTCGCGTGGCGAGATAGAACGGGTTGCATTTTTCCGCACGATCATCATTCAGGGTCGCGAGGTTAATTGTGATTCGCGGGGCGAGACTTCAGAATTCTGATTGGCTCAATTTCTTCTCTTTTCAAGCTCTAAAATCATCCAAGCTTCATTATGGCCAAATCTGCACTGTTTTCCTTAAGTTTCTGCAAAATAACACCAAGAAACCGCTTCACCCGTTCCAAGGGAAAATCTAACTAAAATCAAATAAAGAATGCCTAATCTATATGAAAAATGCATGCAAAAGTGTATATGAAACATCATGTAAAATCACACTATCAAATCACCCCAAGCTTATTCAATTGCTTGTCCTCAAGCAATCACTAAGGCCAGAAGAGATAAACAGAACATGGATAGTGAACTAAGAACCCGAGTAAATGATCCAAGTAATAGGCAATTCAAACAATCCAGCAAGAGACAATCAATTCAAGTCCAATTAGAGGCTTAGGTTCCTTAGATTCATATTCTCATTGATTTGGGCACTCTTTCTCACATGAAGCTCACCCCAAGCTTATTCTTTTGCTTGGCTCTCTTTCTAACCTCACTCAAGTGTTAGGGAAATAAGACAATTCGCTCCATTTTCCTCAAGGAATGAATCCTACCATAGGCTTGACTATCAACCAAATCTCTACTTTATTAATGAAAACAATTAAGAATCAAGAGGTCTTTTGCTTTGGTTGTAACGTGGCCATGGGATTAATCGTTAGGTGGGGAAATCAAGAAAAGGAAATTTCAAAAGGGCTAACAAAGTATCAACATTGCAAAACATGCACCTTCTAAAATACCTTTTTGGGTTTTGATTTATTTTTCCACCTTTCTTTCTTTCTTTTCATTTTATTTCTCATTTCTTTTTGTCATCCCCTTCTCCATTTTATTTTTATTTTTCTTTGTTTTTATTTTATTTGGAGAAGGGGAGAATTTTCAGCTCAAGAGAAACTTTTTTCTGATTCTTCCATCCCATACTTTTTTAACTACCTTTTTACCCTTTTGTAATACTTTAGAAGGTCCCTTATCAAGCATCATTTATCCACATATTCCAGGGTACCAAGAAAAGTATTCTATTCTTTCAGGCTCAAAATTGGGCAACTAAGGGGTAGCATTTCATCATTCAAAGCTCAGAAGGCCGGAAAAATACCTAGTGCCTCAATCATTTTCGAAAATGTTTTCAAAAATTTTTAAGCTTTAAAATGGTTTTAAGTCAAGTTCTAGAGAAAGCAATCCAAGAGGAATAACACTCTAACACAAAGAATGGGGTAGATTTAGTGAGTACCCCTTTGGCTCAAAATCTCACATTTTAATAGTTCAGAAATCAATGAAAAACACAAATCTACAGAATCATATGCTAATTATCAACCATCCAAGATTATCTCAAACATTTTCATTTGCAGCCATATCACAAGAATGAAAAAATTGGGTTCAACAATTCACTATCTCAATTTAATTGGCACTCAGTTTTCACAATTGGATGCAAAATCTAAGCAAGGGCAATCTAATTGTGTGACCATGCAAACTATCATGCAAAACTATATGAAGGCAATATGCAAAATGCAAATGCAAAATACCCCTACCCCAAGCTTAAAAATTTACATTGTCCCCAATGTAAACAATCAAGATGGAGAGAGGAGAAAAATTGAACGGCTTCAGAGGCGGTAGCGAGTGCTGGTTCACATGCCTAGTCAGAAACTTGTTGGGAAATACTTCACGGCCATGAGGGTGATGGGTGCTGCCTTTGCTTTTGTTCTCCCTTCCTTCTTTTCCCTGAAATCACTTGGCAATTTTATTAGTAAAAGAAAACTCTTGATCTTCTCAAATTATTCAAGAGTTTAAAATCAAAAACAGAAACTAACTAAAGAGAAGGGTTAAGAAAATTTGGGTTGCCTCCCAATAAGCGCTTCTTTAACGTCACTAGCTTGACGTTCTAGGATCCTCCTCCCGGATCAAATGGAACTTGGAGTGGAGATTGTAGCAGTAGTATGACTTTATCCGCAATTCCACCCAGCCAGTGTGTGAAATCACCATTGACCTCTTCAACTATAATAATGCACTTACTTCCTAGCGGGTCAAATGGCATTTTCACCAGGAAGTTTGAAAGACAAGTGGAAGGGCCTAACTTACCAATGTCCACACATGCATGCAAGCCGACATATTTGTCCAATGCATAAATTTCAGATTCCTTAGCAAGCATGGTGGAATCCACTACCACTTCGTCTTCATCTTGAACTATCCCCCAAACCAGATTTTCCTCAAATTGGGCTTCAGGTGACTTTTGTACTAACTGTTTGCAAATCTCCTCAACTTGCATTTTGAAGTTCTGCATCACAGCTTCGATACTCTCACAATTGGCTCTTGCCTTGGCCTCAGAGATGGATAGTTCTTGGGTATACTGTTCTAGAGCAGCTTTCAACGGTGTTTGCTCCTTCCATTCCCATTCTTCAATTTCCCAAGGACTTGTGAAAGGTACTTCCTCTTCTTGTGACTTGTTCACCACTTCATCTTCAATTTGATCCATTCCCACAATCGGATTTTTCTCAAATTCTGCTTCATGTGGCTCTATGGGAATCATACATGGTGGTGGAGGTGGTAAATATGAACAAAAGGTTTCCCAATCCTCCTCGGAGAAGTTATATATAAGCCTTCCCGTCATATAATCAACTTGTGCGGGAGTAACATGATCCATCAAATCCATGCAGTCTCCCAAACACCAATTGTCCTCCAAAGCGTGACTTGAGGCTTCCTCATCAGGTGGATAATAGTGATTGCCCATGAATTTCGTCCACCTGGCACAGCCAAAACTCACAACAAAAAGATCAAATATATACAGAAAAATAAAAGATAAAAATGTCTAAATTAGTTGCCTCCTTTGTTACTAATGATATTGGCAAAACAAATCCCCGGCAACGGCGCCAAAAACTTGATGACGAATCTGGGCAAGTATACCCAGTCGTGCAAGTAATACGGTGGTGAGACCGGTTATCGTATCCAAGGGGATTGAATGTCAACTACCAATTCACAAACTCAGCAACTATCTAGACTATGAAGAGAAATCAAAACAAACAAAAGAAAAGAAATAAAATCTTTTTGTCTTTTTGGGGACTTTTAACAAACACTTGGAGTGCAGAAAGGATATGTTGGGACTAGACTTCACCAAACCTCTAACTCATGTACTATCAGGACTAGATACCTCCCATTCATGCTTCAGATATTAAAATCAATCCACTAAATTACTCAAACCCCGATTCCTCGGATGGCAAGAGCCTAAATCCACTAATAGGCCCTAATTCCTTAGGTGGTCTAGATTAATGAATTTGCATTAGGATTAGGGATTACGCGATTACTAGTAAACCTAACTCCATTCCTAGATGAAAGGGTTACTAGGTGATTAAATTCAATTCCGGTTCTAATACGAATTTCCCAATTGCATACTAAAACATAAATCAAGTCATGGGGGTGCTAGCCACAACAAGCATTAAGCACAGAAAATTAATCACTAATACGAAGACATGAACACAGAATAATCAGTCAAGATAAATACATAATAATCAATTTGGTTACATCTAATCCCAACAAACGGGATTTAACTATTCATAACTACAGAGAAAGCCAAGCCAGAAAAGCAGTAGAGAAAGGAGGAAAGGGAGAACTCCATTGAAGCTTCCCACTGTCGTCACAGCAACCCCCTAACTCAGCTCCCTTCTAGGGTTGGAACCCTAATCCAGCCGCAGCCTCCAAGTGCTTCGCCCTCCAATAACTCCCAAAAACTCTTCTAAAAACTAAAAAACTCTTCAGTTCTGCCCTAAAATAACAACTTATACCAATCAGTTCTGCGCGAGCTCGCGAGGCGAATGGCCTCTCACAAGGCGAATGTTAAAAATATGTTGTTTCATAGAATTGAACTCTCGCGAGGCGAGAGTGTCTTCGCGTGGCGAGACAGAACGGGTTGCATTTTCTGGCACAGTCATCATTCAAGGTCGCGAGGCTAATTGTGATTCGCGGGGCGAGACGTCAGAATTCTGCTTGGCTCAATTTCTTCTCTTTTCAAGCTCTAAAATCATCCAAGCTTCATTATGGCCAAATCTGCACAGTTTTCCTTAAGTTTCTGCAAAATAACACCAAGAAACCGCTTCACCCGTTCCAAGGGAAAATCTAACTAAAATCAAATAAAGAATGCCTAATCTATATGAAAATTGCATGCAAAAGTGTATATGAAACATCATGTAAAATCACACTATCATGCATGCTCTCTTTTGCAAATCTGAACAAAAGCTTCTGGGGAGAAGCTGTCCATACAGCTAGTTACTTGATCAATAGGTCACCCTCTTCTGCCATAGGTTTTAAAACACCTGAAGAAGTGTGGTCTGGAAGGGCACCTAGCTATGATAACATTAGAATATTTGGTTGTCCAGCATATATTCATGTCAATCAAGGAAAGCTAGAGCCAAGATCAAAGAAAGGAGTCTTTCTAGGATATCCTGATGGGGTGAAAGGCTACAAGGTATGGTTAACTGGTCCAGGAGGAGGCAAGTGCATGATTAGCAGAGACATTGTGTTCCTTGAAGAGGTTATGCTTGAAAAAGGTGAAGGTAAATCCAACCAGTCACAGAACAATGACAAGATTGATAAGAGTGTTCAGTTGGAGGTGGAGCACACTGAAACAGAAAGGCCAGTAGTCACACCTGAACCAGAAAATGAACCTGAAAATGAACCAGAAGTTGAAACCTCACAGTCCACAGCAGCATCACCTTCTTACAATCTAGTTAGAGACAGAGAAAGGAGGCAATTTAGAGCGCCTCAAAGGTTTGGCTATGCTGACTTGATTGCATATGCTTGAAGTGTTGAAACAGAACAACAGGATTCTGATCTTGGCAGTTTCAAAGAAGCAATTTCTGGTCCTGATCATGAGATGTGGAAGACTGCCATGACTAAAGAAATTGACTCTTTGATGAAGAACAACACCTGGGAATTGGTTGAAAAACCTCCAAAGCAGAGAATTGTTGGCTGCAAGTGAATATATAAGAAGAAACCTGAAATTCCAGAAGTAGAGAGTAGCAGACACAAGGCCAGACTTGTAGCTAAAGGCTACACACAAAGAAGGGATAGATTTCAATGAAATCTTCTCTCCAGTAGTAAAGCATACAAGCATAAGAGTTATTCTATCTCCTGTTGCTGTTTATGATCTAGAATTGGAACAAATGGATGTGAAAACAACATTCTTACATGGTCGGCTAGAGGAAAAGATCTACATGAAGCAACCTGAGGGATTTGAAGAAAAAGGGAAAGAGCAAATGGTTTTCCTACTGAAAAGGTCTTTGTATGGATTGAAACAATCTCCTAGGCAGTGGTATAAGAGATTTGATTCCTTTATGCTCTTAAACAACTATGTCAGAAGCTCATTTGATAGCTGTGTTTACTTCAAAAGGCTAGAATCTGGTTGCTTCATATATCTTCTACTCTATGTAGATGATATGCTTATTGCTAGCTCAGATATGAATGCAATAAGCAAGCTCAAGGATCTCTTAAACACTGAGTTTGAAATGCAGAATCTGGGAGCTGCAAGGAAGATTCTAGGCATGGAAATCTTGAGGAAGAGATCATAAAAACTACTCTACTTAAATCAGTCCAGCTACATTGAAAAGATTCTACACAAGTTTAACATGCATGATGCAAAGACAGTTGTGACTCCTATAGCAGGACACTTCAGATTGCCAGCAGATCAATCACCTAAGAGTGATGAAGAACTGAGATACATGAGCAACATACCATACTCTAATGCAACAGGTAGCCTAATGTATGCTATGGTTTGCTCAAGGCCTGACTTAGCATATGCTGCTAGCTTAGTCAGTAGATTTATGGGAAATCCAGGCAAGGATTGATCTTTGGAAAAACAGAATCAGCAAACCAGAATCTTGCAGGGTTTGTAGATGATGATTTTGCAGGTGACATTGATAAAAGAAGGTCTCTAACAGGCTACATCTTTACCCTATATGGGAATGTAGTAAGCTGGAAGGCAAATCTTCAATCCATTGTTGCATTGTCAACCATTGAATTCGAGTATATTTCTCTCATTGAAGCAATCAAAGAAGCAATATTGTTGAAAGGGTTTATAACCGAGCTAGAAGGAAAGGATATTTCCACAACTGTTTGGTGTGATAGTCAAAGTGCAATTTGTCTCTCAAAGAATCAAGTATTCCATGAGAGGACAAAGCACATTGATATAAGACTGCATTTCATCCGAGACATAATTGCACAAGGAATGATCGAAGTGAAGAAGGTTTCTACTGAAGATAATCCAGCTGATATGTTAACTAAAGTGGTCCCAAACACCAAATTCCAGCATTGCCTAGATTTGGTGAATGTTGGAACCTGCTGCTGCAACTAAGAGTCCTTAAGGGACTGATGGCATCTCTAACAACTTGTATTGAAGATTCAAGGTGGAGAATTGTAGAATTCGAGTGAATCTCCAATTGGCTAAGTTTGTTAGTTTATGCCATGTACAAATTAGTTATGTGATAACAGTTGATAGGAAGAGTAGTTAGTAGTTTTTATGTTGTTGACAGTTAGAGAAACTGAATTGTAACTGTCTTGCCTATGCACTGCTTATATAAAGTCACAGCTAGGCATTAGCATATATAGAAATCTCTGATGAGTGATATATGCTGAAAAATAAGTTGAGTGATTCATACAAACACAAGTGAGTGCAAGTGAGGGAGTGTGTGAGTTCATACCTGAGATTCTTGTACTGTAAATTCTTAGCATAGTGAATGGAAGTCTCAACTGCAGTGTGGATGTAGGGGCTGTTGTGATTGTGCCCTGAACCACGATAATTTCCTTATCTTCTTCTCTATCTCTTCTTTTTCTGTTTTCTTGCACCACAAGCACCAAAGTGCAGAACCCCAATTCTGTGTTCTTGATTTAACATCATATATATAAAGTTGAGTAAATTTTGGCTTAGAACCACTTTTCGGCAACAAACTACCAATGCGATGGAAATTCTTCCCACTAAGAATAAACTGTGGTGGACACCACCACCATCATTTATAGATCCTTCAATCTTACCTCCCATAGAAGTGAAAGAAAACATGTTGTATGCTCTTATATTGTCAATGTAGTGGGTACTCCTGTGATCAATTCGATGCAATGAATTGAACAATAAGTCTGGAGGCTTTTTCAGGAGTGGTAGCTGTATTCTTCCTTTAATACAACATAGAGAAAAACCATTATTCACCGTCCTCTTTGATTTGCCAGGCCTTTCTTCAAACCAAAATATAGCCATACAATGGACACGGTGGTATGAAGGACTCCCAAAATCTAGACATGCTGCAGGAAAGACAACATCACATATTAGCTACCTCCATGAAATATTGAAAATTCAAATACATGCATTTTCATAGTAGTATGGTTTTATGTTCCACATACACTCTCGTTCAGCTCCTTCGTATAGTTCTGACCGGATCTGTGGCATATGATCATTACCAGAAAGACCTACCGATAGCAGTGACTCTAAAGTTAATTACGAATGGTGAATCTGAAGAAAATAGCTAAACATTACTTTTGCTTCTGAAAATTATGTACACAGGGTAGTATATATGCACAAACCTAATTCAGAAATACCCTCTGACTCATTGTCTAGAACCAAACGTGTAGAACCAACTGATTGAATGACATGAGCCGAGTGAATTATACGTTTGTTCCATACAATGGAATAAGATTTGTTTAAGACTTCTGAAATTGGTGTTGTGAATGTTTGTACCGGTGGTCATATGCTGAATAGATTGACGATCGACACCTAACAATGGAAAGATTCAGTACTTGCATAATCTTAAATATTTAAAGAAATTAGTGGAACTAATAACCTTTTCAATTTTATCCTAAACACGAAAAGGGAATATGATTATAATTAATGACAGTAATACCTTTCAAAAATGTGTAGTAGTCCTCGTCAACATGAATTTCAGTAATCGTCTCCGGGCTTGGGCAAGTAGGTAGTCGCGTGGAATTGAACAATTTGATAGTTCTCCTATCATGTTCTTTTCTGTGGATATTTTGGCCAGACCACTGACTATCTGAACCGACGCATAATGCCGTACATTCAGTGGCACATAGTACACATATGAGTGAGTATATAATTATTCTTAAAAACTGGTTATAAATGTATAATATATTGATAATGGTTGTCAAAGATTCGAGCAGTAAGTTTCACAAAACCACCTTCGATAGTCCTTTTTGTTGCAGATTTTTCAGCAATAATGGTCTTCCTCCTTTTTCGAGCGAAAGCAGAACAATCCTCACGAAGGATCAATTTTTCATTGAAATGCGAACCACTAAAGACATTGCCTGCATAATTCAGCACGGGACTATTGCCTATATGATAGTAAAAAAAATTCTATCAGACACGGTAGTGAAATGCATATTAAAATGCGTTCCCAAACTGTAAGTGTAATAATAAACACCAACAAAATCTTAAAAATATTACCAATATTTAATTGTGACAAATGAGTCCTGACAACACTAGGCATTGGAGAATAATGCAATTGGCATAAGTTTGTGAGTTGGCTGGAGTTCTCATCTGTTGAAAACAGTGGTCATATATCGCGAAAAATAATATTATGCCAATATTAAAACTCATGAATGTAGAAGATTCTCCAATTAATTTGCAGTATTTCAAATATAGGGCAAACCTGTTATAGGTGTCTTCTTTGTCGAAGATTTTTGGGCCATTATCATCTTCCTTATTGCACGTGCGTTCGTTGAATTTGAAGCATCCATATGCAAAACTCTGCAGGCACCTAGGTAGTTTCAGCCATTCGGATGGTGATTTTATACATCTCTTGCTCGGTTAACATAGGTATCACCCTTGGGAAAATGTCACACATAAGAAAGCTTTATAAATTACTCAGTTTATGTTTTTATGGTTTTTGGTATGCCTTTTGTGTCAGTATTGGGTTAGAACATTAGTTAGTTGAGTGCAGTTCCTATATTTTGATTGTATACATATTTGGTGGTATTTAATTAGACTTTATACTGATGATTTTAAACTTTGTATTTTCTATTCTAAAGTTTTCCTGTATTACATTCAATCATAGCGTCTACTTGATATTTGTTGTTGTATAGTTACGTTTAAGCTTTGCTGTTTCAAAATCAGGGATAAAATACACCTCAAACCTATGAATAATTGTGTGAGATGTATAAAAAGAAGACAACGCTGACAATAAAGATGCTGTGTGAATATTGTTGTAGCCACGAGCAATTTCTTAAAAAGAAGCAAATCCTATGAACTGGATTTTGAAGAAATTTACCTTTTTTCAAAGGTAGAAGTACTATCTTCACCAGGTCCAGTTTTGTGAAGGGTTAATGATATTGATGATCCACTTGTATGATTCCATTCATGTGAAGGTATCAAACTACCATGAAAGCTGATGTTTTTAGGTATGGCTGTTTTTGTTCGATACACCCACTTTAACAGTCCAAAATGTTGATAAGAGTAGACAGTTCACAAAATTGGCAAAATGGCATTAGTTTAGCATCAGCAGCTGGTCAATTGCATTTAATTTGTAATTAGAGATATCTATTAAATGATACCACAACTGATTCCACGTTTAAATATACCAAATTAGGGGGTCATGGTTAATGGCTAATTAATATGTAGTAATAACAGCTCATCCATTGTATCTTTTATATCGTGAATAACTTTATTTTATGATATTGAATCTGTGAATTTTATTATGCATGTTAGCAGCACAATCCCTGCACGTATTGTACCATTCGTAGAACATCCTGGTCATCAACCAATGCGTGCCCTTCACTATAAAAATAAAGGATTTCTGTAAACAATAGGTGCGATATAATTTCTTGAACAAAGAGTTGGGCAGCTTTTATATAGACAACTTTCTTTTGGGTAACTTCCTTTTTATAATTAGAAAGCCATTTTTTCTTTCAAATGTGAAAGTGAGCTTTTAATAGTGACTTAATGATAAAATCCTGATTAATTGTCCATTGCGACTGAGTTACACAATCAACTAGTTCCATTTCTATCTTATTCAATTTAATTGAACCGTTCAGTAATTTAAACGTATCATGGTATTGTTCCTTTTTAGATTTGTATTTTGTTGATTATGGTTTATCTTCATAATTTTCATGTAACTCAATTTTGTCTAATATGATCAATTTAAGTTAGGTAAAAGTGATCACATAATGTAAAATCGATATTTGAAGATGTATTGACACAGGGTTTGCCTGTAACAGGATGTTAAATGTGACTAAGATTGTGGTTTTCGTTGAACTTTACCCCCACGTTGGTGGTTATCACTCGGTAGACCTCTCGGCAAGTGCATCCACAGGTATCAGGTTTAATAATCAGCGTAATTTTGTTGTAGTTGTTGTTGTTGTTTTGGGTTATGTTCAATTTTCACAATTGGCTTCATTTTTAAAGACTGAAGCCAATAATTTTAGGCCATAAACAATGCATTGATCTCCATCATACAAAAAACAAAACATTGAATGTATTCCATCCAAAAACTAAAGCCACGAATGTATTTATTGCAAAAATCAAATGTAGAAAAACCCAAAACAAACACAGTCTAATTAGGAAAAAAACAACTGAAAACTCAAAATCATATGTCATCCACTTCAATGGTCTCAACAACGATGGCTACTCCTCAATTTTTATGTCCTTCTTAAGGAGCTTCATGGGTGCTGATTCAGCGTATACAGCATTGTCTAAGGGGTAGGCCCTTTTTGCAAGATGAATCTCTTCGGGATCCTTGCACAAATCAATTAAGCTGTTCTCCTTCGAAGCTTCACCAGTTTCAGCAACCAAGTCAGAGAATTTGGACATCAAGTCCTGTGCAAAAAAGACATCCTGTTTTAATAAATTCATAAACAGAGACTATATAATCCATTCATATATTCAGCCAATAAGATCAATATAGCTACAGACATGCCTGAGATAGAAGAGTATTGTTAACTTGATTTTCAAAACCAACATTTTTGCCCCTATCTTTCCCTCTTTCAACAACACTTTCCTATACCATAAGTGTTATAATCAAAATCCACATATGATTATGCAGTAAGTATTGATGCATATGTAAGTAGAATCATATTAGAACATGAAATGTACTTCTACCCCTTTTCCTTTATTGAACCTAAGGATCAGGTCAGCATCCTCTGTTAGGCGCCTAACACTGAATGAGCGCTCCCATCGTGTCCCCGCATCAGCAGATTTCTCAATTTTGAATAGAAAAGACCACCTGTCAATCAGTTTGGAAAAGTAATCTTGGATGGAATCTGGGTCGTTGCTCTATAGGGATGAAAATGGCACATATATTAAATCAATATTGTTAAAGTAAGATTTACAAGTGACAAAATAATTTCAACATCTTGTTGTACATGCTGACAACCTTGTTGATGTAGTCCACCATCTCTAAGCAGGTTCTCCCATTGAAAAGAGTAGTAGCATCCCAATCAAACACAAAAAAAAAGTGGCAGAATCAGTGCATCTGTGACTCTTAACTGTCGATATCTATCTAATTGGAGTTAAAAATTAATAAATTTAAAATAACGTAATTCATCAATAAAAATATATGCACAGGCTAAGTTGATGTTATTATTATTAGCACCTTGGTGTCACATTGACAACATGACGGGTTCACTTCTTACAATAATACATGTTTTCATATGGGTACACTTTCTTGTTACACACACAAACAAGGTACCACCAAGTATCGTTATCCAAAACCATCTTGACAACCCCTAAGACAACGAAGCAAGATTCCTGCAAAAAGATAAACATTATAATAAATATGGCTGTGGGTGTAATTGTATGAGGCTAATGACTTCCACATTCCAATTGTTTCATTTTTTAATAATGACCAACCTGACTGCATTCTTTCAACACCTCAGTGGTACTCCTATGGGTCATGGACAGAAACTCATTTGCCAAGTCAATCTTGCTCGAATCTTGCAGTTGGTATATTCCCCCAGTCGGCGAGTCATATGTTGCAGCCATCCTTGAATTCACAGAGTGGCATTTATAAAAATTGATTAATAATCACGGTAAATAATTGTAGTTATTGTAATTTAGACACTATGACATACCTGTTTCTCAAGTCCACAATTTGTGGAGAATCATGATTGAATAGGATTTTGGTGGAGTTGATTGCATTTTGTAAAAATGGTTTCCCTTAAATGATGTTGTCATGAGTCATATTGGTCAAAATATTACAAATAATCTCTAAGCTGTCAAGATTAATATGTTCTAAATCCTAAACTAATACCTATGTACATCTTGACCTTGGCCAACATAATTGTAACTGTAGCATTGTTCTTATCACCAGATGATAAGAAAGAGTTCAGTTCGTCGACATACTCTCCCATAAAAATCCCCACGACATTATCCCATCCCTAAAAATATCCTTTATCCCATCCCTGATAATATCCTTCTCTGTTCCCTGTCCCCTAAAAATCCCCACAACATCTATAGAAAGAAACGTAGGTGTAAAGATGCTATTTTTGTATGATAAACATGTCTACCAATGAAATTTTGACTCACCAACCAAGTAGTTGCTGTCGTATTCCATTTTAAACACATCTGCAGGAGTAAATGAAAAAATGTCCACGGGAACAACATTGTCCTTATGCTTTGTTACCTTAGTATGGAACTGAAAATTCAGTTTATACTGGTGTCTGCTTGCTCGGTAAGCACCTACGTTGTTAGCAACCCCGAATTTGACCATCATACAAACACAACCCTCTGCTATACCTACCTTTTCAAACCTGTAGAGTAGTGAGTTTTTTATGGATGCATGTATTTTGTCACCTTGCAAAATTTAAATGATTATCAATATTTCGAAGTATCAGTGCTACTAATATATAGAAAGAGTTTGAAGTATGAGTGACACTAATATATAGAAAGATTATAGATACCTTGGCATCCATTAGTACCAACTCAGTAGAAAAGGGTGGAAAATATACATTAGACGGTAAAGGTTTACGTCAGTTAACCAAAAGCTAGACGTTAAAAAGGAGGCGGTGGCAGTTTTGTAAATATCCGGCTTCATTAATTCAATTTTAACGTCAGTTGTTTTAATGACTGACGTTAAAAGTGAAGTGACTCACTTTTAACGTCAGTTCAATAAAGAACTGACGTTAAAAGTGAACATTTTAACGTCAGTTCGATAAAGAACTGACGTTATAAGTAAGTCTCTTCACTTTTAACGTCAGTCCCTACATCAACAGACGTTAAAAGTTATTTTAATACTTTATTTTCTCTAGTATACGATTCCTTCCGCATTGCCTTCCTCAAAGTTTCAGTTTCACATGAATTGCTTTGATGTTTTGTGTTTCTGTTTTGAAAACTAAAATATATGTGCGAAGTATAAGTTGAATCAATACCCAAACCGGATCTCATTCATGAAGTGTAATACTGGTGATCGATCTGAGAAGATTGAAAGGGTTTAAAATCCTATAAAAAGTTACATTGAAAGGGTTTAAAATCCTAAAAAGTTACATTGAAAGGGTTTAAAATCCTAAACATTAAACTCATCCCATCGAGAGTTTTTATGAAATATGCCAAAGGAAAACTATATATACTCCAGAAGACCTCGTAAAACCGGGGGGCATGAGAGAGCTCAAGAGAGAGGCAAAAACAGGTGCACCAGATCTGTTTCAAGCAAAGGCAAGTGGTTCCAGAGACTTCCAAGACGGTCACTTGCTGCCAAAGCCGAGGTTTTGGAATTGTGACCCCGAGCACACGATTAGCCCTCCAGAGTGATTCTCAGGAAGGTGATAAGGTGAGCAACTCACACAATGTAATTTACTCGGACTTATCACCCATGCAATGTAATTTACTCAAACTCAGAAGTTGTTTGACCATTAAGACAAAGACCTTTGAGTCTAGGAATAGGAAGAAAGAGTGATGAAGTTAATCTCCACTGCAGAGCCATATTGTGAAGCGAGAAAATTAAAAGGATGGAAGGAAGCTATTTATAGGAGCAGGGGATGAAGTTACTAAGCTATTCTCGATTTTGTTGAAAACTTACCTATAAACTTAATGCTCATTAAGAGGATTGAGTTACAAGGTGCATGGGTAAGTAGCACAAGATGCAGTCAAAGGAATGAATGTTTTTGCAGATATCTATACACTTTTAACGTCGGTTGTTTAAAAAAGCGGCGTTAAAAGTGTTTTTAATAAAAAATATTAATTGTTAACGTCAGGTTTTTATACAACCGGCGTTAAAAGTTTGATTTTTACTTGATTAAATAAATAGCTGGCGTAAATAATCCTATATATTATACACGTGCGAGAATGAATATTGGAAATAATGTAATTAATATACTGGAACTTGGCAGTCATCAAATAAGTTGACGTTAAAAATGAGGTGGTGGGTAAACTATTTGCGTCAGTTCTATAAATAACTGACGTAAATAATTATGAAACTCATTTCATTGGTTGTCATGTCCCTGTTGTCCCTCTTAACGCAGATCACTCCATATAGTACTGCAGTTTATTTCTAAACCTTTTTTTTATACAAGTTTATTTTTAATTTTTATTAATTAGCTTGAATTAGTAAACAAATTATTGTGCAAATTAAAATAAATAAACACTTAACATAAAACAAGTTATATGTATAATCAAATCGTATGACATTGAAGCGATTCATAAGTTAAAATTACATGATTAAAAGATAAAAAATTTCTGAAACATAGCCCTAAAATATAAAAAAGTTTCTGCATCAACATCATTTTCTTCTCAGTCCTGTCATCAGAAACTCCAATGGATGCATCACCTCCCTCACTTGAATTCCAAGATGCAAAGTCAATCCTCAGTCACTAGCAGCGAAAGCAAAGTGAAATGGATCTTTGCATCTTTCTTCTTCAGTGGAGTTCCTTGATGCATCATCTTGAATCCACAATCACTTGCTTCCAAAGCAAAGTGAAAGGGATGATGGGGATGAAATAAAGTGAGAGAATCACATTACGTGATTCACCCAACCTTAATATCCATGCAATGTAATTTACTCAAACTCAGAAGTTGTTTGACCATTAAGACAAAGACCTTTGAGTCTAGGAATAGGAAGAAAGAGTGATGAAGTTAATCTCCATGGCAGAGCCATATTGTGAAGTAGAAAATTAATTAAAAGGAGATGGAAGCTAGGAAGCTATTTATAGGAGCAGTGGATGAAGTTACTAAGTTATTCTGATTTTCTTGAAAACTTATCTATAAACTTAATGCTCATTAAGAGGATTAGGTACAAAGGTGAATGGGTAAGTAGCACAGTAGTCAAGGGAATGAATGTTTCTGTAGAAACTAATAAACCTTTAACGTCCGTTGTGTAATACAACTGACGTAAGAAGTTGTGAGTGTTTTTAACGTCAGTTTCTTAATACAACTTACGTTAAATATATGACATTTAACGTCAGTTATTACTAACAACTGACGTAATAAGTGTGAGAGTTTTTAACGTCAATTTATTAATACAACTGACGTTAAATATATGATCTTCAACGTCAGGTTTTACCAAAAACTGACGTAAAATGTTGTTTTATTTTAATTATAACGTTTACCCCCGTGCGCCTTCTCCACTTCTCTACGTCTTTTCTCTTTTCATCACGCTCAACCCTCACTCTCGCTCTCACTCTGCCCTAATCGCACGCTCATCTCCATCGCAACCACCGCGAGGGCTTCTTCGCCACCACCGTGAGGTACACTCTTAACCCCTAACTCTGTCTTTCCCGCTCCTTCTTTGCAATAACTTGACATCTCTCTTTCCCCTGGCCTTCCCGCGCACTAACTCTCCTTGTCCCTCTGCTCTCAGTAACCACATCGAACATTGGCCACCACTCGAGCTTCCCCCCCTCCACCACGCGAGCGCCTATTTTTGGTGAGTCTTTAATTAGGGCACATTTTTTTATTCACGATTTTGAGTGCATGCATGTTGCTCTGCTGGTTTGAAACTGTAGTCTCAGTAGTTGAAACTTGAAACTGCGAGTTTGAGTTGTTTGGAATGTCTCTATTTTTGGTTTTGAGTGTATGTTGAAACTGTAGTCTCAGTAGTTGTAACTTTAAACCGTGAGTTTGAGTTGTTTGGAATGTCTCTATTTTTGGTTTTGAGTGCATGTTGCTCATTGGTTGATCCGTCACGGCCGTGATGCTCATCACGACAGGCCGTGATCGGTTCCGCCTATGAGGTGCGGTTCGGTTGGCACGTTACGGTCGTGATGGACATCACGGCCAGGCCGTGTTCGGTGCTTGGCAATGTTCAAAAACTATAGTTTTCAATCTCCGTATTGTCCTTATATTGGATATATAGATGTTTTGTATATCTACAGGACCTAGCTAGTTAGTTTTATTTATACTTCTGTATTTATTTTGAGTTATAACCTATGTTAATACATATATATTGTTTTTGAACAGGCATACATATGGATCGGTCGGATAGCCCACATGCACGGGAGGACACTTGTTGGGGTTTCGCAGACCCGATCACGCCTACGCTGCTGATTCTAGTGTAAGTTTACATGCATGTTATATACTATCTTTAGTCCTTCTTGTTAATGTAAGTTTATAATGTTACAACCCTCTATTTTATCATTTTTTTTGTCCATACAGACATCACAGGCTCATAGGAAACGGGGTAGAGGAGCCACCTCGTTGAAGAAACTAGAGAAGGACAGCAGAGCGGACGAAGCTTGAGGTGTCCTTCGATGCTAATCTAAATGCCCAGGGACCCCGTGCTAAAGAATTTAATAAGTGGGTGTTTCTACAAGCGAAGCAACACGTAAGCATCAACTACAACCACTGGAATGACGTTCCACAGAACGTTAAGGATCGGATTTGGGAGGCTATCACGGTATTTTACCTTTACATTCGTTTGATTTACATTATTAGATAATTATCCGAGTTATAATCCATCCAGTTGTTATATATGTATCTAATGTGTAGGTAGCTTGGACTATGCCAAATGACGAGGATCATCGTCATAAATGTATGAAAATGGCATCAAAGCGTTGGAATGGGTTCAAGCATGATCTTACCAGGTACTATCTATCTGGGAAGAAGCGGCTTGATAAAATGTTCTCGGATTATCCCTGGATTGATCAGGATACTTGGGATATGTTTGCCAGGAGTCGACAGGATGAAGAATTTCAGGTTGGTTGATTAAGTTAATTTTGTATGCTTATTATAGATCATTTAACTATATTTAATTATGTGTTTTTGTTTGAATAGGCTAAGGCAAATAAGGGTCGGCGGAATCAGGCGAAGAACGTCCACCGTCACACCATGTCTCAGGGTGGGTACCATACTCGGATCTAGCAGATGATGGCGGATAGGCTGAGGGCGAAGCAGGAAGAGCACTCTGCTAGGATTGAAAGAGGAGAGGTGCCTGAGGGCACACCATCAAGTCCTCCGTCGGACATCGACCGCGAGGATGTCCAGTTAGCCTACGCGCATGACAAAGGCGGGATCTTTTAAAGCGATGCCACTCGCGAAGTGGCGAGATAAGATTGTAAGTAAATAATTAACTTGATTTCAATTGATATTTGTATAGATACTTGCAACACTTTTCACTTGCACGTTTTTTCATTTTTTTCATTGTAGATGGATCTTAAAGCAAAATCCTCCCGGGCGCATTCGTCCCTTTCGGGACGGCGGGGCGTCTTGATGACTGCTCTAGGCAAGAAAGACCATCCTGGTCGGGTTCTCGGTGTTCCTGGGAACGTGACCATCAAACAATATTATGGCAAGTCTGCTCCACGAAAGCGGGTGGTCAATGAAGCATCAATTTTGGCTGACATTACTCAGCACCTCATGACCAACCCAGATATTACATCACATCTGATGCAAGGCTTAATAGCCAACCCAGAATTCAAGCAGGCACTTGCCAGAGAGCTTTCCTCCGTCGGTACATCCCAGGACACCGCAAGGCTTGCCAACGCTTCACATGTGAGCACAAAAGAGAGTTTTAGTATGGCACATGTGGAGGACGATGAGTTGGCAGCTAGGGAGCGGGAGTTGGAAGTCCAGCGCCATGAGCATGAGTTGGAAATGAAAAGGCGTGAGCTTGAGTTGGACTCCAAATGACGTGAGCTCAAAATGTTAGCAAAGGTATTTATTCATTATTAATGTCCAAAATAGTCAAATAATTACTTGTTTTTTTTTAATTATCAAAAACTTATATATTTTATTTTCCTAAACTGAAGGCCAAGTCGACGTCGGTGTCATTTGTCACCTATCACTCGTTTGTTCTCACTTGGTGAGGATTATGTGTATGAGATTTTTGCATGTCCATTGGAGCACGATGGATGGGTGGCACGCCCAGATCAACAGAGGATATTTTCCTTCGTTGGTGACGATCTCGGGAACGCCGCGAAATAACGTCCGGATGAACAAGCAATGTCATCGGTCTACGGTGCACGTAAGTTAATTTTAATTTTATAACTTATTTATTTTTGGTATTTTTCCATTTAATAATTTATTTTAATTTCAATATATATATTATGTAATTAACATCCACACCCTTTTCATATCTTAGGTATCTCCATCGTCTTGACTTGATAAGGGCGTTGCATCGGTTTACGGTTTCTTAGATCCGTCAATCCTTCCGCCCCGAGTTCTTTCTTTGGCGATGCATTGAGTAAATACATAGGGAAGGTGTTGGGAGACAATCCGAAAGAATTATATCTGGCTCCCCTACTGTATGAATGACCATTGGCAGTTGTTGGTACTTCACCCGTCTAGGCATCTTTGTCATATTCTTCTCGCTCTCTCCACCATGATCCGCCACCGAAGGTGGTGGAAGCTGTAAATATGTAAGTAACTAATCTTAAATTTAATTTAAGTTTTAATATCAATTGTTTTTAGTTTATTACACACATGATAAATGAGTTTGTTAATTGATCGACATGATTATTTGTTTATGATAGCGCGCTGAAGGCGAGTAGCATAAGTTGCGCCAACGGGAGAAGTAGGACTTCTAAGTCTAAAGCAAATCCTGTATGGAACATCCTCAAGGTTTGGTAGTTTATTTATCAAATAATTATTATTATAATTACTAATTTATGTGTATATTCAACTGACGTTGAAATTAATTTTGTTGGTAGTCTCGATTTCAACCTGACAGTTGGTCGTGCGGCTATTATGTGATGCTTCATATGCTGAACATAGTCTCCGCATCTATTACGGATGGATGGAAGAAGGTAATATTTAAACAACTTGTTAAATTATATATTATAGTTTTGAAGATGACTTGCATTGATGTTATTATTATTATTTGAACGTGTCTAGGCATTTATCGACCAATCGCCTATTGAACAAGATGAGTTAAGAGACTTGAGGATGCGCTTCGCCGAATTCTTCTTCAAGTATGCGGCTGAAAAAGGAATTGTCAACATACCTCCGCACTACTTAGATAAATAGTTTTTTTGTTAGACTTTAGAAACTAATTAATAACATGTATATATATATATCCTTAGATAGTTTTGTTTTTTAGACATTGGATATGTATATATGTATCCTTAGATATATATACATGGGTTTTGGTTTTAAGTCCCCCATTGTTCAATTTTCCTTTTCAATTCTGTAATGTGTATGATATTCTGTGTTACTGGGACTGAATGCAGGGATAGCTGAGGGGAGTGATATTTTAAAACTGAATTTAAAAAAAAAAAAACTTATTAACGTCAGTTGTATCAAACAACTGACGTTAATAGTATTTTATAAAATATACAGTACTCTATTATCGTCAGTTGTTTATTACAACTGACGTTAAAATTAAACCTTTAACGTCAGTTCTTTAAAACAACTGACGTTAGTTTTAACAAAATCAACGTCCGTTGTATTAAAGAACTGACGTTAATAGTTTTATTTTAACGTCGGTTTTGTTAAGGAACTGACGTTAATAGTGTTATATTTAACGTCAGTTCTCAACTGACGTTAAAATAGTAACTATTAACGTCAGCTGTATTTACGTCAGTCTGTATTCTGACGTAAAAAATCAATTTTAACTGACGTAAAAAGCACTTATTGCACTAGTGACGTTGGTCCTTATTTGAAAGGGAAGATGCAATCGAAAGCCTAACAACCCTCACAACCAAACACCAATCATTGGTTTTTGCAGTTATGTCCGCTATATAGTCATGCTTGGTTGCCATATGGATGAATGAAGATTGCCTACAAATTTGTGAAAGATAAAGTTGTGAAAGAAAATGGCCAAATGCACTGTAGTTAGTCGATTTTGCATCACGTCATTTATATAGGACTGCATAGGTGCACTGCATGTTTTGAGAATGAACAGTTTCTGATCGTGTCATTATTGCATTCCATTTAAATTAATTAGGGGAGATTTTACTTAATGAGGTATCAAAAACTTTTATTCAAGAATTTCAAGAACTTTTGCACAAAAATTATGAAATCACTTTGAGTCATCACTAGTACCTTTTTTTTATCAATCTCATAGGACTTTAATTTGTATTATCTGTACTATTTAGAGTGTTTCAAATTTCTTCTATGATAGGGTGTGGTATCCTTAAGTTGTGGATGAGGTATCCCTCTGATTACAATGTGAGGTATCCTTCTTTGGCAAAGGGTGTGGCATCTCTTTGGTGTGCGACTTTAGCTTCTAAAGCGCGTGTGAGGTATCCGGAGGCGCGAGAGAGAGTGTTAGAGGTCGTTGAAGCTCTTACACGTGGGTGAGGCATCCCAAAAGGCATGGTTAGAGTGCTCTGTTGTGTACAAAGGTTGCAAGAACCAGTTTATAAGCTTGTATATTAGTGGAAGAAAATCTCACAGGTGGAATGGGGACTGGACTAGGTCACTGGCGATGGGTGGTGTAACACCCTATTTTTCATTGTTTTAAATAACTGAAATATGTTTATATGATTATTTAAGTTTTAGAAAATTATTTTAAATAAACGGAGTTTATCACTCAATTCTACTTGAATGTAGAAAGTTACGATTAAAATTTAGGTTGGAAAGTCAGGTGAAACCCGACCTGCGAATTCCATTGATAGTATAATTATACTGCTCAAAAGACCTAATTTTAATTCGTGAATGAAAAACTTAAGATTTTTATTTTATTTCCTACGATAGTGTATTTTTAGAATTATTTCATAAAAAGTGAAATAATATACGTTTTTTGGATGCTATACTCAATCGGGCGAACGACGGAGCTGATTACGGGAGTTTTGGGACTTGATAAGTGGATAAATCTTATATTCTCTTAGGGATAAGTCATCCATGTGAGAGGTTTAATGTGGATTAGGGTTATGTTAGCAATATTAGATAATTGCATTTTGACCCCTAAACTTTCTATTAATTACATTTTGGTCCCTAAACTAATTTTCATGATACACCAAGTGAAATGGGCAAATTCTTGTCATCCAAACCCATTAAGGGCTGCGGCCTAGAGCCCAAATGTCATGACCAAAGATTAATTTTCATGATACCATTTTAATTGCCTAAGTTTCCTAAATCATGATTTTATGCCACAAGCTATTTTCATGTACAAAGTCATTTGGACTAGGGCTTTTTTGGCCCAAAAATGGCGCAAGGCCCATGCTTGCCATGGCTTGCTCATAAATTTATGTTGCCACTAGATCCTTCCACCATATTCTTGATCTTACTATCAACTTCTTCATCTTCTCCAAAGTTTTAGCTTGTTCTTGTTTTCTCTCACAACAAAGAAGCTTGGTTTGTGAAGGAACTTGAAGATTTCTTGATCATCTTTCATTTCCAAGAGGTGATTCTTTATCCTCGTCATCTCTAAGCGAGTGTTTCTTCAAATCATTTCATGATTCAAAGCTTTATTTTTCATGTTCATCTTAGTTGTTCTTAACTTTGATAAATCATAGAAAAATCCTAAAAATGTGAAACCAATTTCTATGTTCCTATTATTATCTCTTCTATCATAATCCAATAGGATATTCAAAACCAAAATTTCCTCCCCTTTTATCTTGTTAGGGCCGAACCTATAGGGATGTTGGGAGGAAAGTTTTTGTTCATGTTTTTCATCAATGATCATGTATATTATCTTGTTAGTATATATGCTTGTTGAATCCAAGTTGTTTTGTCAAACTAAAATCCCTAACCTCATGCACTCACCATGGCCGAAAATAGGCATTTGAGGGATTGGAAGTTTTTGTTCTAATCTTTGTTGTTAATCATGTGTTTTAAAGACTTAAGTACTTAGGATCATTAATCCAATAACTTAAGCAAATTTATAAATTTTAGCCACTAAACCTAATGGAGGTCGTGATCTATCATAGAGGGTTAGGTGATTTATTCATGCATAGTTTTTCACATGCTGACGTTTGGGGTGTTAAACCTATTGATAAACTAGTTGCTTATGAATGCTTGTGTTGATATATGTGTATGTGTTTTATGTGGTGTCTAGCATGTAGTTGTCGAGTAAAATCCATATATTGGTTTCTCACTCTTGCATGTTTTATTTGTGGTTTCTCTACTTGTGCATATATCTTTACGTATGAGATTAGATGGACCCGGATATGCCTCTGGCACATTCGAGGCTTCGGTCGATCATGTTTGATCGCAATCATTTTGGTGGTGCCTGGGAAAGAAACCCTGGGGCACTCGGCGCCACCTATCATGGCCCTAGTAGAGAGGTTGTTAGCACAGTAGAGGCAGGACCGCGGTGAAGGATGCATGTTGTGGAGACTGTTGAGGTATCTCTACCTCCGGTATGGCTATGCTTACAGTACTTGGCTGAGCACGAGTTACTTGATTTGCCACCTCAGTTGATTCTGCTTCAGATAATAGGACCAGCAATACCTCCTGTTGAGGTAGTTTTGGATGAGGTCGAGGAGGACCCAGATTAGTTCTTTGAGGACGATCTAGAGTTCCACCCTCCTGCTGTTGATGATGATGATCCTTATGACGAGGGAGCGGGAGCGGAGGTATCTTCATCGGATACATCTGCTGTAGGTGGGGTTGATCATCATGATCTCCCCAATGGTTTTCATTAGCTTGACCAGCTATAGGTATAGTTCCGGGGTAACGAGTCTTGTCAGTTTTTGATCTGGCTACTGAGAGCCATGAGTTTTTGGTATGGTTCTGGATTGCTCGTTACTTATATGTATATGTCTTTATTTTCTTTGCATAGTTTGATGGAGAATAGCTTATACTTATGAAGGCTCTTTTGTGATCTCCTATTAGATATAGTGTGTATTTAAATGATGATGCATATATATATATATATATATATATATGTTTGTTTACGTTCACGATGGTTCGATGTTTTTTAGAAAAAAAAAATTCAGCACTATTTTCGTAATGAGACGTTTACTTTAAAGTATATTTTTCGAAAGTAACCAGTGATTAATAATTTAATTTTCTGCTTTTGGGTAATTATGTGATGACCTTAGAAGGGGTGTTGCAGGTGGCTCCAGGATAAAATCTACGTGCAAGTCCCTTCTTCCTAAAATTATTTATTTTATATAATTACTCTTGCATGATTAATTTTGTTAAAGAAAACATTTTTAAAAATCTCGAAAGAAATTTTTTGACTCAATTCATTATTTCCTCGAGTCAAAGCTACCTATTCCAATGGTGGTAGCTAGCAAGGATGAGAAGAGTCATATATGTAACAAAATTAGTCGTGAATTTAGGAATGGTCTAAACTCACGTATTACCATTATGTGACACATCATTTATCAATCAAACAACTTATATTTACGCATTTATCTTTATTGCTTTATGACTTTACTTTTATGCAAATTTAGTTCTAAATTATATTACCTTCTAAACTAGGTACTCTTTGAAGTAGTTTAGGAACTCATTGTTGAAAAATAAAATCTTTTTTTTAGCTTAATCGACTGATATAGGGAGTTATTGTGAGCAAATTAGCTAATAATCGTCTCGCGATAACATATATGCTATTGTTTTTTTCTTTTTTTGAACACCAGAAATCAATGCATTTCATTAATAATCAAAGGAGCAATATAAGGTGGAATAAACTCAAATAATTGGGGACTAGCTATGACAAGTGCTGCTCAAGCTACGGAATGAGCAACACTGTTCACTTTCTCCTTACAAAACTTACACGTAAGTTTGGGAAATAAGAAATGGTTTCTCTGCATTCTCTAATAATGCTACCAAAATTAGATATATGTGGCTTTGGCTCAAAAAAAAGATTCAAAGACCACATAGTGAAAAGAAAGTTCTTGGGCCCACTTCAACACTGAAGCCCAATAGCCTCTCCATCAAGAGTTGGGAGCATGAATGGTTGCCACTCGGTTTTTGCAGCAATGAAGTTACCATCTTCATTTCTGCAGCACATACCAGCACTAGTTCTACTCGGATTATAACATATGGTATTGTTAAAACATTGCAAAACAGGCAATATATATTTAACTTATAATAAGATTATATCCATTTACGAAAGTACTTGCATTATACTATGGTGCTAAGAGAGAAATACCTAGCTACAACACAAATTAGATTTATTCGTAGTAAAAAAAATATAGATGTATTAAATCATGTTATTAATTGATAATTAATTATCACAATAATTATATATATATATATATATATATATATATATATATATAATTGGTTCTTTCAATATATATATATATAATACAGTAAATTAATGCAAATATCAATGCAGAGTTATAATTAATACAATCTATCCCTAAATGAAGCCATGTCAAATAAATTATTTGCCCAATCTACACAAGTTTTCAAAACTATTTTAAAATAAGGTAGGGATGCTACAACTCAAATTTCATATTTACACTTATAATTTCTAAGTTAATGTGTACACAAAACTAGTACAAGCGTTTACGACAATTAGCTGCACCACAATTGCAAGGCATCTGCTTGATATTTCCATCTGGATCAACAATACTATCAAGTCGGTAACTATAGTCACATGTCAGTTCCTGTCAAAACAATAGCACCTTTTATCATTCCAAGGAAGATGTATGGCCCGCTGATCGAAGAAAGTTATATAGCAGATACATGCAATTATCAAATTCAATAATAAGAAAGCATCATATCATAGCAGCAAAATTCAAAAGGTGTCACGACTAATTATGTCAATGAAAAGTTTTCCTATGTAAGAAATATATAACTGTGATTGTCTAACGTAATTGACAAACATAATGAGTCAACCATCAGCTATATATATGGTACTTCAATATTTTGCACTAAACGCACGTCTAGTGAATCAATTACAAGTTATGTATATGTATATCATAGCCAATGCATGCATCATGTAAGGGATAAAATAAAAAATAGAGAAGTGCCAAGTTTGCAGTAATATGATCGCGGTACAGATAAAAATCCTCGTTTCATGTGACAACCATGTATGATAGGTTTACAAAGCTATTATTTGAATACAAAAAAGGTGTCAGACACCATATAAACATACGAATTTTGATCGGATCCCGCTAACATTTACCAGCCCCAATATCTTTAAAACCATTGTGTCGAGCATGCGGTGTCGCAATTTTGTATTCAAAAAAAGTTTCTGATAGGTTTAACATCCAATCCTTGCAAGTCAAGCATAAAACACATAAAACCAGCAACAAATATTATGTTTTAAAAGAAATGTGGGGGCATAATCCAAATGGGTCAATGGAATGGAAACATGATTCAAAATTTGAATGACAAAAATTGTTAACATAACACAACTGTAAGATCATTACTTGGTAAGGACGTATTTCTGTTGCAGCAAATAGCACCAGCCGAGCTAGGTTGATGTCATGGCTGGAGCTTAGAACACACTGGACAAAAAGGTTCGGCTCGCAACTGTGGTTGATAAACCTAGAAACATTACCACGAGTGCTGGAATCTATGCAGAATTCTGGTTCAGTTTTTGCTGTCTTAATATCCTCTTTTTTGTCACAAGTGTTTCTTGGCAATGGTACACTACATAGCCGTTTCTGAGAAAAAAAATCATTGGAAAAATGTTAGTATCGCCTTTGCAAGTAATGTAATAAATCAGTTTCAATAACAAACCAGATGATCACACACTTGAACAAAGACAGGTCACAAATCACTATATACTTAATTTTAAAGGAAAGGTAATGTGAGTTTTAAAATGGAGTAATAATAAACTTGATTCATTTTCTCATGTTCATGAATCTTTAGGTTCATAATATTTTCCAATGGATGTATTTATATTTATGAACTTATAATTTCCAGGGTTAAATTTTCTAAAATTGTTTCAGCTTCATTGAGTGAAAAGGCATGTCTTACATCTAGCTATAAATACTCATGTACTAGTGCTTTTGCAAGCAAGACAAACCAAGTCAGGAAATTCAAATCAATTGAGTTTCAGAATTTGATAGTCTTTCCATTCTTTTTCTATCTTCTCTATTATTTCCTTCGATCCTAAAAAGGAAAAAAAATTAAAAAATCAAAACAAATAAAAGAATAATTTTATCCTTACCTCCCTTCCCTCTATTCCCTCAGCGGTTTGCTTGCAGTCTATATCGAACAGATAATTATTATTTGTGTCGTTCTCCAAGTCGTTTATTTTACGAAGCACACCAATGCATTCACAAACTGCCGCTCCTGGTTGAATGTTGTCTAATGTTCTTACACCCCAACCTTTGTTAGGCGTACGAAAAACCTGTTCAAAGGAAACAACGTTTAAATCTGTCACATATCCATGCATGCATTTGTAATGGAAAGGTGTAAAAATTAGGATAAATAATTACCTCAAGATGATATTTTATTCCCTTCTGACTAACCCTGTTGCCACAATCTGGTCCACATCCACAGCTTGGGCCACATTCATATACAACATCTTTGGCGAAAATCAATCTGAAAATGAATAAGGTGTGTTAAAGGACTTTGAATATTTGAAAATAAAATACAACTCCAACGAGTTTTAGAAAGTAAAAATAGTTTCGATGTATGCTTAAAAAAATGAAAGAAAACCGTCAAACTTCATCTACAAAATGGGGAGATTATGGAAGCTGTAAATCTTGTTTTGATGCTTTAAGACTTATAATTAATATCTACCATTATTCAATTTACAATAAGTTTCACAAAATATTACTAATTAAAACTGTAACAACTTTTGTATAGGGATTTTATATGTGTGTGTGTATAGCATCAATATCCTTTGCAATAATACGGGATTACGACATTCAACAACATAACATATGTCAAAAAAAGACACACACAAGACTTGGTAAAAATAGTAGATCATGGCCCCAAATAATGAATTATGCAAGAGGGAAAGGAAAAGTAAATTTAGATTTTAAGGATTCAACTTGGAGGTACAAAAGCCTAAAAAAAGGTAATATAACTTTGTCATATTATGTATAGTTATTTATTCGAGTCTTTATTTTATGGCAAGAAGATTGTACTATATAACATAGAACAAAATAAAACCCAAAACTAAAATATCACCTGCCACCATTCTCAGGATAATATGCAATCGAGCCGTCATTAAGGTTAATACAAGAACAAGCCCTTGTCCTTATACAACTTCTTTTGCATAGACATCCGTCAGTCCTAGATGGAACCTTTACACCTTCCGAAATTTGAAGAGATTTAATGTATTCAAATCCTGAAATTTTGAAATATTATTGATGCCAACTCCAAGTGAGTAATTTGATAAACAACATCATCAAATAAAAGAAGAGAGCAAACTAAGAAACCACATAATTAAGATTATAGAAGTGGATGTAGATTGTTATGATAAATAAATAGATATAAAGTAAAATCTAATTGTTCCTAGTCAACCATGCAAGTATTTACATATTTTAAATGCTGAAATGGAAGTACACAGATGAAGCTGCAATGATATTGAAGAAATATTGCTACTCGAATGGTCAAGTTTTGTTCAATAGTTCATCCTGAACAGCTAGCTAGCAGTACTTACTCGCAGGTGCAATAGGAGGGAAATCATGCTCATTGATAACAGGAATTCTTATATTTTCCTGACCATTGCTGATGTCCTTGCAAACCATGGTAGGAAAATCACATCCCTGTGTGCTGCTGATAGCATACCATGGATAATTATCAGAAGGAACTTCGGGTACTTGCCCTCGAGTAGAACGGATCTACCATAATTAACAGGTCAAACAAAATGTTACAATGAGACACTATCATTAGAGCAAAATGCTAAGGGATATGGGTGACCTAGATAAGATTAATTTCCAGCATTTAAGCAAAGCATTCAAAATCAGAATTAATAGGTTTATTTATAAGGGGATATGATAATAATAGATCTCAATTAATTTGCTTTGGGAATCATATCTTGATGTTGCATCAATTGTCTAAATGATTCAAAATCTTATTTTATTTACTTTGATATTACACCTAATTATATATTATCATTAAAACAAATAAATTGCATTTGAGATCCAACATCAACAAGACATCACTCACACAATTAATTTATTCAAGAAAGAAATTGAGAAGCATAAAAATTAATATGATCACCTGATTTGCAGATTGAAGTGTTTTGAGATTAACAAGCCTCAATATCTCTTTTAATCTTAAAATAGTCCTTAAGTCCATTCCTTGAGGAAAAGCGTTAGTGAAATTTTTAACAAGAGCATCCCCACCAGCCATAACTCTATGGTAATATGCTTGTTGTTCCATGGAAGGATTGAGCTTGGTTTTCTTCTTCTCATTACTACCATCAATCATTGACCACTTCTGATTGTCATCATACTTAACCTTAGCCCGGTTTTGAAGTCGTAGGCTAACTTTTCGCTGCACCAAACATTCCTTCGTTTCATCAATCCTTTCAATATTTTGGGAAACAACTTCGTTGCTCATTGTGACATTCGATAAATCTTCACTTGCATGTCCATCATGTACCAGAGGTCCATTGCTCTCAGTTACAACCATCTTGTTCAATCTAATAATCCACCACCTGCTTTCACAACATAAGTCAGTATATATAGAAAACAAGATGATTATATCAAATTAAAGAAAAGGATAAATACATGAATCCACATTATGACAAAGAAACATCCAGTGAAAAACAATTAATCTCCAACACAACCAGTGCAACGTTACTTCATTGTTACAAATGTAATAACTGACATGGTTACCTTAAGATGATCATGGGGATGGTGAGAAAAGATATATTTTACACCCCGGAGGGGCTATCATTGGAGATACCATTGTTTCTGGTACAGAAGTTCATGTAAAAATTGAAAATGCCTTACCTTTGAGTGCGGTTTGAACTATTGATTTACCTAATTGGAAGTAACCAATTAGGTTTACGGAGAAACCTAGGAATCGATCACTGATCCAGTTTGAGTACAGAACTACAGGATAGAAACTATATATATATTCACGAGAAATATCGACTGAAAAACTATCTCTTAGTATTAATAATAGAGGATAAAAAGTATTAATTTTTTTTAGGACTGTTTTACTGAGATTGAATCTGAAATCCTCGATCATATCAACCTCTTTGAAAAAGTATTAAAAAAACTTTGAGGACTGTTTAACTGAGATTGAATCTGAAATCCTCGATCATATTGCCCTATTTGTAATTTAAAATTAATGAAAAAATAGGGAAAACAACTTCAATTTTCAAATCATGAATAAACTAATAAACGTTATTAAAGGTGTGTCATATAAGCACGCGAATCTGTTGTAGTGATAGACAAAAGAATAACAATGGCTTCTATTGGAGTTTGAAAGAAATGAAGTTTGAAGATAATAGTTAGAGTAGTAGTAACTCACCAATTAAGAGGGAAAATAATACGAAAAATCAATGGAAGGTGCAAGAGGGTTATAGGTTTTGTTTTGATATCAAAGGAGAGGTATTTATGTAGACCTTCTTATCACTCCAAACCTTATGTCCCTCCCCCAAACCAACTCATCCACCTTGATAAACTAGCAGTTAGATATTTGTTAATTGATCCTACATATTATATAGGTTAAACTATACTTTTGCTCATTTATCTTCATTTTAGGTTTCAATTTGGTCCTTCATTTATTTTTTGTTCCAAAATGGTCCTTCTTATCTTTATTTTAGGTTTCAATTTGATCTTTTTCGTTTATGTTGTGGTACAGAAAGGACCACATTGGTATAACTTTTGAAAAACAATTGACCATTTCGAAACAAAGAAATAAAAGAGGAACCACTTCGAAACAAAAACAGGGGACCATATGGGCTTAATTTTTGCAAAATAAGGACCATTACAACAACAACAAAAAAGGGACTCTCGGGAACAAAAAATAAAAGAGGAATCAAATTGAAACCTAAAATAAAGATAATGGACCAAAAGTATAATTTAGCCAATTGTATATTTAGCTCTTCAAGTATGATTAGGATCGTCTTCTTCTACTCTCAATTTTTCTAGAAAGATACAAAAGCAAGTTTTAGTAGATCTTACACACAAACAAATTTAATTTTGTATTTTTTTTTCCTAACATGAAAGTAAAATGAGAGAGTAAAAAAAAATTAGAATCCAAATCTCTTCAAATAACTACTAATTATATATATTTTTCCTCAATAAGTTTTTTTAATCAATAAATTAGAACATATATTATGAAAATCAATGCCATGTCATTGAATGTGGTCCATAACATTTCTCTTAAAGACATTTACAACAAAAGTAAATCATAGTATTTTAATATTTTTAAAAATGGAGAAATAAATTATTGTATTATTGTATTATTAATAATATTTTAAAGATAATGTATTGGTTCTCTTCTATGAATTTTTTTTTTTTTGAGGCATTCTATAAATTTTTTAAATCCAATTACTATATTCCTAATTATTAATACTTAAAAAATATTACTAATAAATGTATTAAAAGCATTGACTAAATCATAAGAAATAGTAAATGTTAATTGATATTAAACCTTTTAAGTTTTGAATGAATTAAATATTTTAATTTTCTTCTAATAGTTTCCATTAAAGAATTTCTTAGAAGAAACCGTAAAAATAATAATGAAAGAGATAAATTCTATTATATTTGAGATAAAGAAAAAATAATAATTTGTATTTCTTAAGAGAGAGAGACAAAATGACTAATGACCATCATGAACTTAATTATAATGAAAAATGACAACAACTATTTTTTGTAATTAATTTTAAAACTTTTGCTGATTCTAAACAGTGTTATCTTCATATATAAAAAGAGTATTCACTGGCTATATTTCCCTTCCGTAATTAGGTTAACTTTGTAATTTTACGAACTAATTTAATATATCATTATTTGTTATAATGATTTCAAGCTATTATCTACATGGATTCCAGAGTCGTTTACTCATTATAAATAGAACATTTCCACTTTGTAATGATTTACAAAATTTAAATTTCAATTCTATCTATTCATTTAACAAGAGTGATTGGATATCGTCAGGTTGCTATTTTTTTATGATTTGTTTTTTATTTTATTTTATTATTTCTTATCATTATATATAAAAGAGTATCTTTATATATAAAAGAGTATTCGTTGCGCATATTTTCCCTCTGAAATTAGGTTAACTTTGTAATTTTATTAACTAATTTAATATATCATTATTTGTTATAATGATTTCAAGCTTTTATATACATGGATTTCAGGGTCATTTACTGATCATAGATAGCACATTTCCACTTTGCAATGATTTACAAAATTTAAATTTCAATTCTATCTGTCAATTTAACAAGAGTGATTGGATATTATCATGTTGCTAAATTTTTTTTATGCTGTTATTTTTCTTTTTCTTATTTGTTTAAAAAGTTTAGTGCAAAATTTAATATATTAAAAAAATCTTTAAATTTGAAAAAGTATACTTTGGAATTTCAAGGCTTTCAGTCAATATTAGATTAGAAGGCTTTGCTATGTGCTTTGAGTTGTTACCCTTGTGACTATCGTATTATGCACCCTATTTTGGAAGCTAGGTTGTATATGTCATATTCTCTTAGCCCTTGGGGTTGTAATCTTATATATAAAAGAGTATTCGTTAGACATATTTTCCCTCTGAAACTAGGTTAACTTTGTAATTTTACTAACTAATTTAATATATCATTATTTGTTATAATGATTTCAAGCTGTTATCTACATGGATTCCAGGGTTATTTATTCATCATAAATAGCACATTTCCACTTTGCAATGATTTTCAAAATTTAAATTTCAATTCTTTCTATCCATTTAACAAGAGTGATTGGATATTGTCAGGTTGTTATTTTTTTCAATGCTTTGTTTTTTGTTGTTTATTTTTTATTTCTTATTTGTTTAAAAGTTTAGTGCAAAAGTTGATATCTTATATATAAGAGTATTTGTGGGACATATTTTCCCTCCGAAACTAGGTTAAATTTGTAATTTTACTAACTAATTTAATATATCATTATTTATTATAATGATTTCAAGCTATTATCTAAAGGGATTCCAGGGTTATTTACTCATCATAAATAGCACATTTCCACTTTGCAGTGATTTTGAAAATTTCAATTTCAATTCTTTCTATCCATTTAACAAGAGTGATTGGATATTGTCAACTTGCTATTTTTTCGATGCTTTTTTTTTAATTTCTTATTTCTTATTTGTTTAAAAGTTTAGTGCAAAAGTTAATATATTAAAAAATCTTTAAATTTGAAAAGGTATACTTTGTAATTTCAAGGCTTTCTGTCAGTATTAGATTAGAAGGTTTTGCTATGTGCTTTCAATTATTACTCTTCTGACATTATCGTATTATGCACCCTATTTTGGAAGCTAGGTTGTATATGTCATATTCTCTTAGCCCTTGGGGTTGTAATTGTTGGAACCAAAGTGGTTTTGGATTTAATAATCTCTAAGTTTTGATGCTAACAAAATGATTAAATTTGCTCGGCAAAGTATTAGTTGAGATCTAACTAGTGCTTTCAGTTATGCAGGAACGCTTTAATAAGTAAAATAAACTTGGGATAAGTTTCAATTGAAAAATACGCGTTCACCCCTGTAGACGGGCTGCTCAAGCACTGTGGTAAAGTTACTTAGTTGTTTAATTAACTAGACTGACTTTCTTTAGTAGACGAGGCTATAAATGTTTGCAAGATAAATACCTAAATAACTTGTCAGGTACAGCAAGTCCAAAGACTTGAAAATAAGCACGTCCATCTTGCCACGTCAGCAGACGGAAGTAATTAGTTGAAGAAAATGAACTAAACACAAAGTAATCTAGTAGAGGAGCTCTAACCGCCACGTCACTAGACGGAGATCTTTATAACTCATTAAGGAATAGCAAGTCTGAAGACTTGATAGATAAAAGGATATGTCACGTCATCAGATGAGCCAAGTAAAATATAGAATAGACTTGGACTCTCATATGAATGAGTAGACAGAGTTTCCTTTTAGACGAACTCCATCTTGGAATGAATTAAATACAATCCGAATCTATTATATTTATTTCAAATGATTGATATTTATTTCAATAGAATATTTGTTTTTCACATTTGTTTTATCTGCTTTAATATTTCACCTTGTTGTAAAAGAAATATAGTACAATCAAGAAATACAAAAATCAGAATCGTACAATAAGATACTATAAAAAGCGATCTGTACGATGACAACTTTATGACTGAAAAAGTTGAATTATACACAAAGAAGAAACAACAAGTACTCAAGCTGTAATACTCAGAGGAGTGAACCTCCAAATTCATGCTACCTTGATAACCAAGAGTACTATTCAGCATTGCTACAGTCAAGCTATCAGTCACAACGAATATCATGCATTAAATGCTATCTCTAAACGGGATTATTCAAAGTAACCATTGAAGAAATACAAGTGAAGAAGAAGGTCACTATAAATTGAAGACCTCGGATACTGAAGATTAACTTTTGCCTGCACAATCTTGCTAGGTGAACTTTTGTCATTTGATAATCATTCTTTCCATTATTCTTTTAAGAGCAAGAGTCTTCATTCATTAGTTTGAATATTGTTGTAATATTCAACTGATCTTAAACTGTCATATTCTCACTCATAGTGAGTTAAGAAGATCAAAAATTAAATCTCTTTGTTAGAGTTAGAGCCTGAAGAGGCTTGATAAGAAAGGAATACTTGTAGCCTGGAGAGGTGTTGAATACTTGTTTGTAATCTATTTGGAGAAATAGTGGAAAAATCCTTAAAGTCGAAGGGACTGGACTTAACTCTTGGTTGGAAGAGAGTGGACCAGGATAAAATCTCTTGGGTGAATCTTCTATCCATAAACTCTTCAGTTTTATTTGCTTATACTAACTGTGGGGTTTTGATAATGCTTTTATTAAAGTGTTTTAAAACAGATCTTTGTCTTTGTGTGTGCTTCTGTTTCATATCTCTTGAGTGCAAAAATTGTTTTAAAGGTTGTTTTCGAAGATTATTAACAAACACAATTCAACCCCCCTTCTTGTGTTTGCCTGTGTCAACTTCAGTTGGTATCAGAGCTCACCCTCGAAAGGGTTGAGCATCTAACAAGTGCTGAGGGAGTACGACCCAACAACCATGGATGCAGAAGGACAAGCTATCAACAAACCTCCTCTCTTTGATGGTTCTGATTATGACTATTGGAAGAAGAGGATGATGGCCTTTTTGGATGCACAAAGTCTAGACATCTAGGAGCTCATAGAAACTGGTTACACTGAACCCATAAATGAAAATGGAGCTGTTGTTGCTAGAGCAGACTGGACAGCCGATCAAAAGGTAAAGCATCAACTAAATCTTAAAGCTAAGCATTATTTGATGTGTGAACTTGAAATAATAGACCAAATGTTTGGAAGATTCCAAACCATCACCAACAGTCTCAGATCTCTTGGAAAAATCTATGAAAATAGAGATCATGTCAGAAAAATTCTGAGAAGTCTATCCAAGCAGTGGAGACCCAAAGTAACTGCTATTCAGGAAGCAAAAAACCTGAATACACTCTCTCTGGAAGAGCTTCTTGGATCTCTCAAGGTTCATGAACTTGAACTCAATGAAGAAGAAAATTCCAGAAAAGGAAAATCTATTGCCCTAAAGGCAAAGAAAGCAAGTTCCTCAAAAGTTCTCAAAGCTGCTAAGTCATCTGATGAGTATGAATCTTCTTATGATAACGAAGAATCAGGTGATGATGAATTATCCTTTATCTCCAGATAGATTCAACATATGTGGAGAAATAAAGGTGGTTTCATAAGGAAGCAATTCAATAAAAAGTTTTCCAAGGAGAAGTCAGACTCCAAGGGAAAAGGTCCACCCTTGTGCTTTAAATGCAAGAAACCTGGTCATTTCAAAGCAGACTGCCCTGAGCTAAAGGGCAAAAGGAAATTCTTCAAAAAGAAGAAAGGGTTAATGGCCACATGGGAGGATCTTGATCTATCTTCTTCAGATGAAGAAAATGAAGCTGAGGAAGAGGCAAATATCTGTCTCATGGCAGACACTGCATCGGAAAGTGAATACACTGATGCTAAGATTTGCTTAACAGCAGGAAGAAAACAGATGTCTTGGTACTTGGACAGTGGCTGCTCACGACACATGACGGGAGAAAAGTCTATGTTCCAAAACCTTAAACCCAAAGATGGTGGCTGGGTCACATTTGGAGGAAATCAGAGAGGGAAAATCATTGATATAGGTAAAATTGGTAAACATCATTTTCCCTCCATTGATAATGTTCTTTTAGTAAATGGCTTGAAGCACAATCTACTGAGCATAAGTCAATTATGTGACAGTGGATATGAAGTGTCTTTTGATAAGAACATGTATACTGTCAAGAAAGATGATGGATCACTTTTATTCACTACAAAAAGGCAAAACAATCTCTACAAGATTGACTTGGAGGACCTCTCAAATCAAAGTGTCTCATGTCTAGTGTCCATTGAAGATGAGCGATGGATTTGGCACAAAAGGCTAGGTCATGCAAGCTTGAAATTAATTTCAAAGCTAAACAATCATAACCTCGTGAGAGGACTACCAAACCTTAAGTTCAAATCTGATGCTCTCTGTGATGCATGTCTAAAGGGAAAACAAGTCAAAGTTTCCTTTGAATCAAAGAATGTTGTTAGTACCAATAGACCACTAGAGTTGTCACTCTGTCAGTGGTAAGAAATATGGTCTTGTCATAGTAGACGATTACACTAGATGGACATGGATTATGTTCCTAACTCACAAGGATGAGTCCTTTAAGGTCTTTTCTGTATTCTGCAAACGTGTACAGAATGAAAAAGGCATGTGTATCACTTCAATCAGAAGTGACCATGGGAAAGAGTTTGAAAATGAGCTATTTCATAAGTTCTGTGAAGAGAGTGGTATTCTTCACAACTTCTCAATACCTAGAACACCACAGCGAAATGGTGTGGTAGAGAGAAAGAACAGATCTCTTCAAGAGATGACTAGGACTATACTCAATGACAACTCTGTCCCTAGACACTTTTGGGCTGAAGCTGTTAATACTGCCTGTTACATTCAGAACATAATATACATTAGACCTATCCTAAATAAGACTCCTTATGCACTGTGGAAAGGAAGAAAACCCAACATATCTTATTTTCACCCCTTTGGTTGTAAATGCTATATACGGAATACTAAATATCAACTTGGTAAGTTTGATGCTAAAACAGATAGTGGAATTCTATTAGGATACTATGAAACATCTAAAGGCTTTAGAGTTTATAATTCTAGGACTCTAATAGTAGAAGAAAGTATTCATGTCAAGTTTGATGGCAAACAACCTGATAAGAAATTATCAGATCTAGATGAAGCTTTTGCTGATCTTGATCTAAGCACTCCAGGAGACTCACCTGAGATAAAAGTTGATGATCAAGAAAATGACCCCACTCAACATCCAGAAACTTCCACTTCTCAACTTGATACAGTTCAAAAATCTTGGTACTTCAAGAATTATCATCCACAAGATCAGATCATTGGAAACCCCAATGACAAGCTAAGAACCAGATCAACCTTCAGAGAACAAGACAATTCTGCACTAGTCTCTGAGTTGGAACCAAAGACAGTAGACGAAGTTCTACTGGACGATGGTTGGATTCTAGCTATGCAAGAAGAACTCAATCAGTTTGAAAGAAGTGATGTTTGGACTCTGGTTCCACTGCCTAAAGACAAATCAGTGATTGAAACAAAGTGGGTTTATAGAAACAAACTTGATAAAAATGGTAAGGTAATCGAAACAAAGCAAGACTTGTTGCTCAAGGTTTCTCTCAAGAAGAAGGTATAGATTATACCGAAACCTTTGTACCTGTTGTTAGATTAGAAGCTATTAGAATTCTACTTTCCTTCGTTGCACATCATAGTATTATGCTTTTTCAAATATATGTTAAAAGCGCTATTCTAAATGGCTTTATTAATGAAGAAGTCTATGTTATGCAACCTCCGGGTTTTGAGTGTGAAACCCATCCTGAACATGTATATAAGCTTAAGAAAGCTTTGTACGGTCTTAAGCAAGCTCCTAGAACTTGGTATGATAGACTAAGTTCCTTTCTTATGGAAAATGGATTCAGTAGAGGAAAGGTTGATACAACCACTACAAAAAAACAATCGTTTAGCGACCATAATTTTCGGTCGCTAAACCGTGTAAATCGGTCGCTATTTGTTTTAGCGACCGAATCAAAGACCGATTTATGATGGTAGCTGAATACCTGGTCGCTAAGGTTTTAGCTACCGAATTATTATTTCGGTCGCTAATTAGCGACCGTAAATTCGGTTGCTATATAATAATAATCGGTCGCTATTAGGTTGGTCGCATTTTTGGGGTAACCATTTCTAGCGACCGATAATCGGTTGCTAGTTCGGTCGCTAATTTTGGTTACTGTTAACCTATATTAGCGACGGATTTTCGGTCGCTATACATCATCTGTAAATGTTAAATAAAGTTTAGCGACCGAATTATTGGTTTCTAATTCGGTCGCTAAACTGGTTATTATTAATCTTTTTTTTAATTTTAATTTTTATAATAATTTTTTTTCTGATTTTCTTTAAACGTTAGAAAAATTACTAATAAAACACACCAAATAACTTATGAAATATACAATCATAAAAAATAATAATAAATATATATAAAAAGAATAATCCAAAATGTCGTACAAGAATCGTTTAAAGTCAAAAATATGGAGAGAAAAAATCAGTCATGATGAGGGGGAGATGGAGGAATCCAATCATCCTCAGCGTCCGTACCACCACCGACGTCGCTAGCTGATCATCCTCTGCGATAGAGACATCGATGTCGGGCGGCGGAGCTGGAGGAGCGGCAAAGCGCGACAACCGTCGAGCATCATCCGAGCAATCGGAGTCTGGATCCTCATCTGCTCCAACACCAGCCGCATGTCCGGCCTCGCTCGATGCTCGCTCCGCATCGTTCTTTGGTGTGCCCGAAGTCAATCGTGCAAACTGGTTCGCCATCCGCGCTGCTCTCTCTCGCTCTTCTCCCGAAGCTCCGCGTTCAGCTGCGTGATGGTGTCCTGCATTTGGTGGAACTGCTCCGAGGGACGATATCGGCGCAGCAAAGAAGGAGCGGGCGTCTTGGACGATGAAGTGATGAACTTCGGCTACCGGTGTCCGAGGCCATACACGTGCCCCCTTCTTGTTCCCCGCCCCGACGACCTCCAAATAAATGGCATTATCGTCGACGGAGAGATAGGAGAGCAGCCATCACCGATCAAAGCCTCATCTTGTGATTTGTGAGGCACGTGATATGGCATCGTCCTTCTTCTCGTTGAAGCCCGCCTACAAAGTATAGTTGAAGAGATTTAGTTAAAATAATTATATCCAATATTAACAAATCATTTATAATAAATTACAAGTAAACACTAAATTATTTTTTTGCTTACAAGCATAGTTCACGGGCCTTGTCGTTGACCCATGTCCCCGACTTCAACTTCTTCGTCCTCTCCACCAACTCCATAGCGATCGGGGGCCCATTGTTTTCGTGCTTTCTGCACAGAATAATATAATATTAAATTCATAAGAATAATTAAAAATGAAAACTAATTAATTAAATAGTATATTAAGTCAAAAGTTTAATGTATTACCAGCTCGTCGTAGTGGGAGGCGGCTGATTTAGACCCACCGGTCCAAGCACATGCTCCACCATCAGAAGCTCGATTACGCCGAGCTGTGGCCTGGATCTCCTGGAACTTCTCAGTAGCCCAGTACTGGTCCAGCTGCCTCTTGATCTCAGGATCCACCCACCTCCCCTTATTCTGCCCCTTCCTCAGCTTGTTCATCGATTCTTCATAACCGGTGAGCCTTTATGCTCAAATATGTCCCCTGACGAGAGCCTCTAAAGCTAAGTCCCACCTATACTCTTTTCGCAACTTACGGTTGTTAGGAAATTCGTGTGTACATATATATAATGTAAATTTAATTTAAAAAACTTAATAAATTGTTACCTTAAACTCTAGAAACAACTGATCCCTATGGCCCAGTGGGATGGCCTTCCATGTAGGCCATGGACCATCAAACTTGCGTCGCAGGATCTTCGATATCGAATCAGAAGGGCCCTTCGCGGGCAGAAAGCTGCAGCAAAATTAGAGCATTAATAAATGTTATAATTAAATTTTAAAAACAAGTAAATAGAAATTAACGATACTTTATATATATTAAAAAATTAAATTAGCATACTCGTTATCCCCCCTGGGGATAAGAAGAATCCTCCTGTCGGATGGACCACGACTCTCCTGTCCCGATGATGATGATGGTCCTATCGTCGTAGGTGTGGATGATGAGGGTGCAGCCTGTGTCCCGACCACATGAGGATGGGTGGGGGGTGCAACTCCATCACCCTGAGGTGTCCCGTCAACAGAGGTGCTGGTAGGATGGTCTCGATCTGAAGGGCGTGGGTCGGTAGGCTAAGGGACTCTCACAAAGACGACCTCCACGACGACCCCTACCTCTGGAGGAATCTGCCATCTGTGAAAAAAATGAAAATATGATTACACAACAGTGTAAATAATACAAAAATAAATTACCTAATAAGTAGAATGACATTGACACAATGAATTATGACATAAATAAATTACCTAAGTAGAATCTTCGTCACTAAATTCACCCTCACTCTCATCAGTATCACTTGATCGGAATGTACCTTCGCTAGATGCGTCCAACTCGGATTGATCCATTAACTCTCTTTCAACTTCTTCCCCATTTCCGGAAATGTCCGCCAGAGAATTAACAATAATGTCCGGCGTAATTTGCAACGGTACGTGGGGTCTTGAAAACTCATCATCTTGGTACGGAGCATCTTTTTCAGGCTGGTTGATTACATTCTCAGTAATTATACTGCGAGCTTTTATCTTAATAACACCCAACCAGCCATGATGTCCTTCGGGATATGGCGAGTAATAAACCTGCTCTGCCTGTTGTGAAAAAATGAATGGGTCGTACGCCTTATTATACCTTCGAGACAGCCTAACTTGAACAATACCATAATTTTTATCTATTTTTGTCCCTACGTCAAGAGTAGGATCAAACCAATCACACTTGAATATAACTAATTTCATCACGGGGAAACCGGTATAATCGAGTTCAAGGATGTCAGTTAGAACCCCATAGAAATCATCCTCTACATTGCCATCAGTGGCTCGCACACAAACACCATAGTTACACGTCTGCATTCCTTCATTCCATGTTTTTGTGTTAAATTTATATCCATTTACAATATAAGTATTCCATGATGTAACCCATCTGTTAGGCCCCCATGCCAAATTTGTCAACAATGGATTTTGAACATTGTTTTCTGGATCTAGTACCTAAACAATCAAATATTATATTATTCTTATACATGCTATATATTTAAGGAGATAAAATGTATGCTTCAAAAAATGAAAATGCTTAACATACATATTTACTGAACCACGTAGCAAAGTGAGAAGTAATTTCTCGATCAACCTGATCGTTTGAAATGTCAGGTTGGAGATCCCTTAGAAAATTGCCGTACATCCTACATATGGGAGATTAACAGCAGGACGATTAATAATAATAAATGTCAATTGAACTTATTAAAGACGTTGTAGAAACTTACTCTAAATATGGCGCCACCTCTTCACAATTTTGAAGGATATACAGATGAGCAAAGCATTAATGTCACACGTTGCTCCAAGAAATATCCTTTTGATTTGCCACTAAATCTGCCCGGATAGTTGAATATTGATATAGGAGGACTAGTTGAACATCCTTCGCCCGAATCAACGTTTCTAGGCATCCTTGTCCTTCTCGTGTTAACTTCGTCCGGATAGTAATAAGAGGCAAAAGTGGAAGTCTCCTCTACTAAGTATGCTTCACAAATGGAACCCTCCACTCGTGCCTTGTTCTTGACTTTGTGTTTAAGGGAGTGCAGGAACCTATTAAAGAGGGATACATACAAATAATTACTAGTTTTAGGGAAAGCTAAACTACGCTCTCGTGTTCGTGAATTTCATATGTATTAAGTAAAATAGTTGATGTTGTTTACCTCTCAAATGGATACATCCAGCGGTATTGGACTGGGCCACCAACTCTTGCTTCATAAGGTAGATGAACCGGCAGGTGTTCCATGGAATCAAAGAAACTCGGCGGGAAGATTTGCTCCAGCTTACATAACAAAACGGGTATCTTGACTTCCATATCCTTTAATTGATTCACATTTAGTGTTGTCGATGTAAGCTCCCTGAAAAAGTGTCTAAGCTCAACAAGTGGGTTCCAAATTTGCTTCGGTAATGCGTCGAACGCAATTGGAAGCAACCGTTGCATGAACACGTGGCAATCATGACTCTTCATTCCATGTAACTTTGCTTCCTTAATGTCAACACATCTACCCAGATTAGAAGCATACCCATCTGGTAACTTTAGTTCTTTAACCCACTTACAGACGGCCAATTTATGTGCTTTGCTTAGTGTATAACTTGCCTTCGGTTTGATAAGTCTGCCACGACCACCGTCTTGCAACTCAAGCTCCTTCCGATTACAAATGTCAACCAGGTCCAATCGGGCTTTATTTGTATCCTTTGTCCTCCCCTTGATGTCCATCACAGTGTCAAACACATTCAAAAACACATTCCTCTCAGTATGCATGACATCAATGTTGTGACGGAGTAGCTGCGTCCTCCAATACGACAACCTCCAAAATATACTTTGTTTTGTCCAATTATGGTTGACGCCATAATCGGGAATATGTTCTCCTTGGGTTTCATGGACGACCGGTAAGTACTGTACTCTGCGCCATACATTAGGACCAGTCAAACGTGGTGGAGGCGGTGTTCTCTCCGCACAACGCTTCTTGAATGCATTCTTGTTCCGCCTATAAGGATGATCTTCTGGAAGGAATTGACGATGACAATCAAAATATGAGATCTTTTGACTGTTTTTAAGCGTGAATGCCTTCGATCGCTCCATACATATTGGGCATCCAAGCTTCCCCGCGGTCATCCAACCCGACATCATCCCATAAGCAGGAAAGTCGTTGATCGTCCACATTAAAGCTGCTTTCATGATGAAATTCTGCCTCAAAGATATGTCATATGTCAACACACCATTATTCCACAGCATTGTCAACTCATCTATCAGTGGCTGCAAGTACACATCAATCTTACCTTTTGGATTAGACGGACCTGGAATTATGACTGTTAGGAACATAAACTCCCGCTTCATGCACATCCCCGGGGGAAGATTGTACGGAGTCAGGATAACTGGCCAACAAGAGTATGCTTTTCCAGACTGCCCAAAAGGATTAAATCCATCAGCAGATAACCCCAATCGGACATTACGAGGGTCCTGCGAAAATGCCATATGAACCCTATCAAAATGCTTCCAAGCTTCTCCATCAGATGGATGACACAAGATATCTTGCTCCCTCTCATGCTCACTATGCCACCTCATGTGAGCTGCAGTGGCCATCGAAGAGTACAATCTTGTAAGTCTTGGCACGAGCGAAAAGTACCACATCTTTTTTAGCGACCTCTTCTTCTCAATGCCCATCCTAGTGGTTGTCTTATACCGATCCGCACCACAAAATCGACAACACGTTATGCTTTCCGCTGAATCATCCTTATAGTACAACATACATCCATTCGGGCAACAATCAATTTTCAAACACCCCAGACCCAAATTTTCCACGGACTTCTTAGCATGATAAAAACTTGTAGGCATCCGATTGCCTTCTGGCAACGCCTTGGACACTGACCTGGTGAGGCGATTAAAACAGCCTTCTTGCATATTGTAGTCGATTTGATACTCAACCATTCCATGCACATCGACAACTCCGTGTACTCCCGACATCCTTCCCACAATGGAGATGTCGCAAAGCACTCAAGATATAATAGAATCTTTGAGCCTCGGGATTCGGATTCTCCTCTATGTATTGGGAACCCATTCCACCATCTTCTCCCCCATCTTCTTCTAGTACAACACCAACCGATGGTCCAAAGATGATCCATTATCATCTGCTCGTATGGATTCAATTCTTCCCTCCCGTCACCACTTCCATAGTACGAACCTTCAGCCACAATCGGGTTTAAGTCAGGCAACGTCTCACCATGGTTACTCCACCAATAGTAATAAGGCATGAAGCCCTTCTCATAAAGATCGGCTACAACTCCATCAACACTTTTGAAAGATTGTCACTTGCATCTTTTGCAAGGACACCTCAATTGATCACCGCCCAGCCGTATAAATCTCTCCTGGCTAACAACAAACTCTATAAACTCACCCACTCCAACTCTATACTCTTCCCTAAGACGTTTATTCCGATCCAACCTACGATACATCCATTTCCGATTCTCCGGAATATCCATTGCTGGCAATTAAATAGCCTGACCAATCCTACAATAACACTTATATATTACGGTGCATTCCAATAACTCCATCAATCTCGTTCTTATGACAAGGTATGAACCTATCCCATTCGAGAAGAAACCTTTGTCACACTCGGCTACTAATAGTTATTCCCATATTCAAATACCTTATACTTGACAAAATTTCGGCAGCATTTCCCATCGGTCTCCAAGTTACACGACTCGAGCACGGTCAGAATCACCGCGATCAAGTATGCACCAGGAGAACAAAAGGAAATGCATCAGACCGAGATTTCAACAAGTATATAAGGCATTTGAACATTGAAATGACTATTGTACGAGTGTGAAAAAGGTTTTTTCCCAAACTTTCCCACTTGGACAATTCAAGATTCAATACATTGAGCATGCATACCTTGATAAGTTACGCATGCTCATTAATATTGAATCTCAAATAGGAAACTAAGGCTTTCGTAAATTAATTATTAACTCTAACAGAAAATAAAACCATTAACCTATAAATATTGCAACATTGTTGAGTTTATATAAATTGTAGCGTAAATCAATACAAATTTAGATTAAATATTGTAGCAAACATCCTATTGAGCTCCGCTCTCCACTAACAAGTAGCAGTTAATTGTCAAACACATGCATAATTTCTAAATTATCAGCACACAACCAACATCCCGCCTTTCGGACAGGATCACATCCTATTGAGCTCCGCTCTCCACTAACAAACAACACATATTGACAAACACATGCATAAACATTAAATTATCATCATACAATCAGACAAGATCACATCCTATTGAGCTCCGCTCTCCACTAACAAACAACACATATTGACAAACAGATGCATAAACATTAAATTAATTATCAGCATACAATCAGACAAGATCACATCCTATTGAGCTCAGCTCTCCACTACCAAACAAGACGATAATTCACATAATACATTACACTGATTGTTCAGAGAACTGACCTGAGAGAGAAAACACAACTGAGCAAGGATAAGTGGAGGAGCCGGTAGAAGAATATGACAACAAGGACCTATCGTGCATAAATGAAATTATTCATTTCAAATCAAATCACTATTCTATTATGTTAAATTGTTATACCTAAATAATTTATCTCATGAATATCTAGTGTTAAAGCATATGCTCACGAAAAAATAATCAATGAAGCATAAAAAATAATAAGATTGGAGAGCTGAAGGTCAATTTATTTTGATTTCGACTTTTTTTTAAAAAATTATCCTTAAATCGGGCCTAACTGTTTACACAAATCGAATCAATATATTACATATCCAGTACCATAAAAAAATGTGGATAATGCTAGAATTTCTTTCTATCAAAGAGAAGATTTTCCATGTTGTTCAATGTTCATTTTAGTAAACATGACAGTGCCCATTAAAATAGAAAATAATAGAGAGAAAACTGAAAGGTGTAATTGATTGAATGAGAAAGTTTATTACATCAAGTCATATATAAAAGTGACTTATATTATATGTAAGATAAAGCAACTGATTTGTAACTAACCACTAATTAACTATATTAATTATATGATCTAATAGTCCATCCTAGATAGACAAGATGTTAGGGTCTTAGTTAGTAGGGGAAAATTGTCATAACTCACAAATTCCATTTCTATGATTTTCTAGAATTTAAATCATAAAAATCAAGGAATATGGAAAGTTGTAGCAACTTAGTGATTTGAATGAAAAACATGAAGAGAAAGGAAGGATGATCATTGATCACTAGACAAGCACAGATATCAAATTTGGAGATTTGTTTCCCTTTATGCAAAGAGTTACAAATTTTTGAAATCCAAGAGTAAAATAAAAGGGTATGGTTCGGCCAAGTGGGGGAAAATAGGGGAGAAATTTTTGTTCATCAAATCATTTGGCAAGCATGAAGAGTATGATTATAGAAGCACCAATATTAAGTTTCAAGACTTAAATCAATGGGTACAAAGAGTTATGATTTTTCTACCATTTTCAAGCTTAATTCTTTTTGAACAAAATTAAGAACAAGCATGAAGCTAATCAACTCAACATCAATTGTAATGAAGAAAGGTTGGAGGAAAATTACCTCTAAGTGATGATCCTTGAGTAAGAAATCAAGACACCTTGAGAAACTAAGAGAAAAGAGAGAAAATGTGTTGGATGAAAAAATGAAAATGATGAGTAACAAAGAAAGGGCCGGTGCAAAACAGGGAAAGAAAGGAAGAAATTATCTTAGGAGGAATCTTATGTTCTTGGATGATTAAGCATGATGAAGAGAATAAGAACTTGGAGCTTTAAGTATAGAGTTTCCTTTTAGTTTGAGACATAAGGATAACTAATTGTTAACTTAAGGGCATCAACAACTTAATCACAGTGGATTCTAGGATGAAAAATGAGAAAAAGTGATACACCAATGAAACATTAAAATTACCTATGATAATATGTTTTCCAGTTTTTTATTTTACTTTTTAAAATTCTTTTATTTTTTAAATTACACTTTTATCCCCACCCCACCCCACCCCACCCCAATAACCGTAGATGAAGACCAAGACCATCACAAGATGACCATCACGAAGGAGCAACTTCACTCTCTGGTCAAGCAGGAAAAGGAGAATAAATGGAAAGCGGCCTGCATCAAAATCCAATCTTTGCTAGATATACAACAAACAATTCTTAAAAAGTGTTCACATATTATATAAGCAAGCAACCAAAATTGAGTATAAATAACATGGCTTGTCCTATACCTGCTCTTGCTTCTCATGAATTTCCTCAATAAAGACTCGTTTCCTTAACGTAAAATGAAAATGGAACATATAAATTCCAAAGAAATCAATGGAAATTGAATAGAAAAACCAGCAGCAAAAACATGCACTTCATAATAGTGAGACAGTGAGACAGAGAGAGATATATGCGAGAGAAACAGAGACAGAGAGATGGAGTAGAGGAGAGCTTACCTGAGCAGAGGGGAGATAACGGTGGTGATCGGAGATGTCTTGGGGTGTTGAGGTGGCCGGAGCGCACGCCGTAGAAGAGAGAAACAGCGGGTGGAGAGAGAAACGAGACGGAAAAAATGAGGAAGAAGGAGGTTCTGTCGAATTTAGGGATTTCAGTTTTAGCGACCGAAGGTTCTGTCGAATTTAGGGATTTCGGTTTTAGCGACCGAATTAATTCGGTCGCTAATATGGTTAGTTTTAATTTGAATTTGTAATTTTAGCGACCGATTTAAATTTCGGTCTCTAACACGCGCAATTTTATTTTTTTAACGCGCCATTTAGCGACCGAATTAATATCAGTCGCAAATATAATAAATTTTAAAGTGTTAATTCATAGACTTAGCGACGGATTTCTAAATCGGTCGCTAATCTAAATACAGTTTGACCGTTGCATTTAATTCAGTCGCCATTTCAGTCGCTAACAATTCATACATTTCTGACTTTTACTTTCCTTTGTTTAGCGACCGAAGTAGCGACCGATGTATCTGCTACGCTCTATTTCGGTCGCTATTTCGGTCGCAGAATCAACTCTAACCAGCGTTTCATGTAGATCCTGAAATCGGTCGCTATTTCGGTCGCAAAAAGCAACCTAAAAATTCGGTCACTATTTTCGGTCGCTAAATGGCCTTTTTTTTGTAGTGAACCTTATTTAGAAAATCCATTAAGTTTAATTTCATAGTTGTAAAGATATATGTTGATGATATTATTTTTGGTAGTACTAATGAATCTCTATGCAAAGAATTCTCTAAGTTAATGCAGAAAGAGTTTGAAATGAGCATGATGGGAGAACTCAAATTCTTCCTTGGACTTCAAGTAAAACAAACCATGGACGAGGTGCTCATCCACCAAACTTAGTATACAAAAGAACTTCTGAAGAAGTTTAAGATGGATGACTGTAAACCAATGAATACTACTATGCACCCCACTTCCATACTGAACAAAGATGATAAAGAGAAAAAGGTAGACCAAAAGATATACAAAGGTATGATATGATTTCTCCTATATCTTACTGCGTCTAGGCCTGATATTATGTTCAGTGTATGTTTATGTGTTCGATTTCAATGTGATCCTAGAGAATCTCACTTATCAGTAGTTAAGAGAATTTTTAGATATTTAAAAGGTACTACTAATCTTGGTTTGTACTTTAAGAAAAATGAAGACTACAGATTGGTAGGTTTCTGTGATGCTGACTATGCTGGAGATAGAATTGAAAGAAAAAGCACTAGTGGAGGATGTCACTTCATTAGAGCTAACCTTCTCTCATGGTCAAGCGAAAGACAAAGTACCATTGCTTTATCAACTGCTGAAGCTGAGTATATATCAGCTGCAAGTTGCTGCTCACAACTTCTCTAGATCAAACATCAATTGGAGGACTACAATGTATTTGTAAGTAGTATTCTGCTTATGTGTGATAATATTGCTGCAATAAATCAATCTAAGAATCCAATTTTGTATTCTAGAGCTAAGCACATAGAGATTAAACATCATTTTATTAGGGATTATGTCCAAAAAGGTTTGATTGATATTCAATTTGTAGATATTGACCATCAATGGGCAGATATCTTTACTAAACCTCTTGCAGAGGGCAGATTTATCTTTATTAGGAAGCATCTTAATATGATATGTGTGAATTAACTTAGGCGTCCAGCCTCGAGAAAAATTTTCTTTTGTTGATTCTGCGTCTACTACCTATGCTCGTCCAATACATATTTGAAGTTGTACGTCTATTGCATATTGTATTGCACGTCCATATGACGCGTCCACTGTTACTGGTTATCGCGTCCATTAAATAGTTTCAGACGAGTTCACATCTGCCTATGATTAAAATTATTTTATTTATTTTTTCAAGACAAATTTATCCTTTATTCTCTTTGCTGAGTCAGTACTTCTATCAATCCCATCAAGACCTTTTATGGTCCCAAGTTACCAATGCCATTTTATTATAATGACATGTCATATCAAAAGTTTTTTTTTAAACCTTTGATATTCAAAATTCCTTTAAAAGTAATCTTTTCCCTCTGAGAAAGACTTTATGCTTCCATAATATCTCGAGCTATCTCTCTCTTTACCTCTCTCTGCTTTCCAAACCCTAAGCTCATTGATCATCTACAATGGCATCTTCAACCTTCAACATGGACAAACTCAACTTAGCTGTAGAGCATCATTTCAACCTTAGTGTGCTGAAAGACTACAATCTTGACATAAGCAAATATGTCAATGCAGCTGTCTGGGAAGGACTCTTCGCGGAGAAAGTCCCTGTCTTCCCCAATATAGTCAGTGATTTTTGGAGAAACATCCAACTGATAGAAATTGACTTCTACTCAACCGTGCTAAAAAAGAAGATTACAGTCTCGGAGAAGACTATTGTTGACGCAATCTTCTGTACTCAGGAAGGTCTCGTTTTCACTGAGTCATGGGAAGAAGACTTGGGCAGCTCTAATACTATAGAAGTCTGTCTCATGCAGGAGGACACGATCATGACTCACTCGTGGAAGGCTGTTGAAATGAAGGACATCGTTCGTATCCTTCACCAGCTTCTCAACAAAGTAGTGCTTCATAAGGTTGGATCAAAGGACAACCTCTCATCTCTTCACAAATTTTGTCTCTTCCATCTTCTCATAGAGACAAGAATCAATCTTCCAAGAATCCTTTATGGAAGATTCAGAGACGCAGTGATGAACAAGAAAAGACTCTCTGCACTTCCATTCTGCCACCTTCTCTCAAAGATTTTCAAGGCTCAAGCCGAGTACATGAGTTTCTTGCTGCTAAGACTCCTAGGAGCAGGCGAGGTTACTGACTGATAAACCAATGTCTGCTGCAGACTTTGGAAAGATGAACATAGCCAACATGAACCTCAGTACCTATGATGCTGCTACAATGGCCAAGACTGAGGAATTAATGATGGATAAAGAAGATATGATTGAATAGAATAATGCCGAAGTCCTAGGGGTTAAAAGGGTAACCAGGCAAAAGACAACTGCTACACGGAAGCCTGCCCTAAGAGGCCAGCGAGTGGGATTGCTATCAGGGAGTCTTCTGATGCCCGTGCTGCAAAGAGGCGAAGGAAAATTATCCTCTCTCATAATGAAGATGAGGAAGCTGATGAGGATAACATTCCTATCAGTTAAATCCTAAAGAAGCAGAAGACCTCTGCTGCTGCTGCTGAGGCCGTTGTGCCTGATCAAATGCACAATGATTTAGGGCCTTTAGTCACTCACCTACCCTTAGCCAAATCCCCCCCCCCCAAAGAAAATTTACCTAAACCTTGTCAAAACTCCTCCATTCATACCACTTACTGATGGAGTTGAGAGACACATTATATCCGTCTGGGAGACTGACCCCAAGAGGAAGAATCTTCCTACTATTCCTGAGAAGAGAGCAAGATATCTAAGCATGTCCCCATGATCATGTCAAGGGACACGAAATGGATGTCCTTTGAGCATCCTAGAATCTATGGGAGGGCTGCTGATTTGTTTCTGGATCGACTCTGCTATGATATGTTGAAATGGTAGTTCAACCAAATCAGAGCTGATAGAGCTGCAAATTTTGTTCCTCCATCCTGGCTGAGGCATAAGGAAAAAACCAGGATAGGAATCAAGCCCTATAGGATCTGTCCGAGATTGCCAATGCTGGATCTTAACAAGGACAAGGACTTGAAGAACAGAAGGTTCAAGGGAGTGATGCCTGAAGATGAGTCAGCATTGCTTGACCTTGATTAAGAGACTTTTGATTACTCAATGTTGGATTTCCTTCTAAATAATGAATCCGTTGAGTTAATCGATGAGCACAAAGCTGCTGAATTTTGGAAGTCTCATTTAATTCACTGCACCAGAGAGGCATCTTCCTCTGGTTTATCTGAAGAAGAAAAGGAAGATATTCCCAAGGTCAGAGGAAAGTGTGGACTCTCACACTTTAGATGTATGATATATAAAGACCTCTGGGGACTTCCAATAAACAGCAGGAATGTGGAGTTTATCTACCCTACTAGATGGGCAAAGGAAATCATAGTAAAACCCAAACCTACTCCAAAGCTTATCTCAGATGACCTTGTTGTTGAAGCAAATGGACAAATTGTCATTGAAGATAATTTGGAAGACACTGATGAATCCTGTCACCAACAGAGCTCATCAGAAAGATAATCTTCTCAACCTCTGGCAATAGTTGTAATGCACCCTGAAGATCAGTCAAGAACTCTGAGCACTTTTCAAGAATCTGCAGAAAGCTCAAGGCAACAGACTTTGCCATCAAATATTGAAGAAGTTCTTGGAAAACTGGTTGATGAAAGAGTTGGCAAGTTGGTAGATGAAAAGGTTGACAAGATAGCTGAGAAGATCAAGGAGGATGTTCATCAATAGGTTCAAACCTCAATGGCTCCAACCTTAGAGGCTGTGAATAAAATGCTTGAATTTCTCATGGACTTCAAGAAGAATCAAACTCAGAACCCTCCTCCTCCACGACCTCTATCTGCTTAGCCCTTTTTTTTTCTTCTTTTGTACTGACAATGATGGTCCTCTCCTTTTACCTTTTTGGCTGATGACAAAAAGGGGGAGAAAGGAAAGAAAAGAGAATTATATATATAAAGTCAGTTGTTGAAAATCTCTTATGTGTTTGCATTTGCATATTCTCTTCTACTTGATAGATTTATCTGCTTTACTTATGTTTAAATTATTTGCTTTGATATCTGCTGCTCTGATACTTGTGTTCATATAGATTCTAAGAATGATAAGCGATTGTACCTATCTGTTAGTTTATAAGTCTGCTTAAGTATTTGAATGCTTTGTCTTAGGGGGAGCCCTGCAAGCTCTCTTAGACTTTGCTTTTCAAATTTAATTAGTTTTGTCATCATCAAAAAAGGGGAGATTGTTGGAACCAAAGTGGTTTTGGATTTAATAATCTCTAAGTTTTGATGCTAACAAAAGGATTAAATTTGCTTGGCAAAGTATTAGTTGAGATCTAACTAGTGCTTTTAGTTATGCAGGAACGCTTTAATAAGTAAAATAAAGTTGGGATAAGTTTCAGTTGAAAAATACGCGTCCACCCCTGTAGACGGGCTGCTCAAGCACTGTGGTAAAGTTACTTAGTTGTTTAATTAACTAGACTGGCTTTCTTTAGTAGACGAGGCTATAAATGGTTGCCAGTTGAATACCTAAATAACTTGTTAGGTACAGCAAGTCCAAAGACTTGAAAATAAGCGCGTCCATCTTGCCACGTCAGCAGACAGAAGTAATTAGTTGAAGAAAATGAACTAAAACACAAAGTAATCTAGTAGAGGAGCTCTAACCGTCACATCACTAGACGGAGATCTTTATAACTCATTAAAGAATAGCAAGTCTGAAGACTTGATAGATAAAAGGATATGCCACGTCATCAGACGAGCTAAGTAAAATATAGAATAGACTTGGACTCTCATATGAATGAGTAGACGGAGTTTCCTTTTAGATGAACTCCATCTTGTAATGAATTAAATGCAATCCGAATCTCTTATATTTATTTCAAATGATTGATATTTATTTCAATAGAATATTTGTTCTTCTCATTTGTTTTATCTGCTTTAATATTTCACCTTGTTGTAAAAGAAATATAGTACAATCAAGAAATACAAAAATTAGAATCGTACAATAAGATACTACAAAAAACGATATGTACGATGACAACTTTATGACTAAAAACGCTGAATTATATACAAAGAAGAAACAACAAGTACTCAAGCTGCAATACTCAGAGGAGTGAACCTCCAAATTCATGCTACCTTGATAACCAAGAGTACTATTCAGCATTGCTACAGTCAACCTATCAGTCACAACAAATATCATGCATTAAATGCTATCTCTAAAAAGGATTATTCAAAGTAACCGTTGAAGAAATACAAGTGAAGAAGAAGGTCACTATAAATTGAAGACCTCAGATACTAAAGATTAACTCTTGCCTGCATAATCTTGCTAGCTGAACTTTTGTCATTTGATAATCATTCTTTCCATTATTCTTTTAAGAACAAGAGTCTGCATTCATTAGTTTGAATATTGTTGTAATATTCAACTGATCTTAAACTGTCATATTCTCACCCATAGTGAGTTAAGAAGATCAAACATTAAATCTCTTTGTTAGAATTAGAGACTAAAGAGGCTTGGTAAGAAAGTAATACTTGTAACCTGGAGAGGTGTTGAATACTTGTTTGTAATCTATTTGGAGAAATAGTGGAAAAATCCTTTAAGTCGAAGGGACTGGACGTATCTTTTGGTTGGAAGATAGTGAACTAGGATAAAATCTCTTGCGTGAATCTTCTATCCCTAAACTCTTCAGTTTTATTTGCTTATACTAACTTTGGGGTTTTGATATTGCTTTTGTTAAAGTCTTTTAAAAATGATCTTTGTCTTTGTGTGTGCTTCGGTTTCATATCTTTTGAGTGCAAAAATTGTTTTAAAGGTTGTTTCGAAAATTATTAACAAACACAATTCAACCATCATTCTTGTGTTTGCCTGTGTCAACTTCAGTAATGTTATTAATGTTGTTATTTTGTGTCCAGACCTCAAAAGTCGTATACTCTTGGAATGTGAAAGAAAATAATTATTTCCAACTCAAAAATTATTCCAATTAAATTTATATTTTTAAACACTATGATATTTCCAAATGTAATATATTAGTCAAATGATATTGTCCAATTATAAATTAATCACAATTTGTGTATAAATGAAAATAATTATTTCGATTTCACAGTTGTGGTTTCCAAATCACAATTCCAATTAAGTTTAATTGTGCATAATTAACCAATTATTCATTACTACAAAGAAATCTTTGCAAAATAAAATGTACTACTTATTTCTGTTGCTCAATAAATTATACATCAATGAACATTATTTTATTATATGACCAATTAAAATGCTTTTCTAATCAATTACTTTTCAGCCTTTCCGATTATTTGATATGTATTCGGATAACTATTTCATTTAATACTTATATTTCAATTTTTGTATGAATGAAATTTGAATTTTTTTAATAAAACAATCATTTCATTAAATAATTTAAAAAATAAAAATATGTTTTATTTTTTAACCATAATTTAAAATAAAAATTTCAAATAACACGATTCTTATTTATAACCCGTGCATCCCACGGGTCAAAATACTAGTGATACTCAATTTTCAATAATCTTTTATTCTTTAACCGGTGCTTTAATTATACTTTATATTTTGACAAAATAAAAAAATAATAATAATTGAGTACATAAATGTTTTTCTCTTTTAGTAATTATAGAATTCATAAATCTTTCTGTATCTTAAATCTCATATATAGGAAATCCTATCCTACATTACATATAAGTATAAATCCTTTTCAATAATTACTAACTTCTCAATTTCTATCAATTGAAAAATATTAAATATATTTAATAAATTGTTTAATGTTTTTATAAATTTAAAAGATGGACATATAATATTACATGCCATTAATATAAAAATGGTATTAATATTAATTTTATTTAATTGATACTTTAATGTTATATTACAATTTTAAAAAATGGTAATATAAAGGTACGTGACATTATCTGTATACACTTGATGTTTCTTTACAATTATTTCTTTAAGGATTAATAGTATCAGTTTAAAAAAATTTACCTTGAAATACACTAATATTTTGATAAGTGTATTTTATTTTAAGGATTAAATATATAATGCCAGTTTTAAAAAATTTACACTGCCATCGCCTTCCATTACCAACAATGTATACTTTGATTCCATTGAACCAATTTAATAGATTTTGAAGGATCAAGTAACGTGAGATTGTTCTTCAAATGGAGCAATAAGGATTTCTGATGATACAGGATGCAGCCACCACAAGGTTACTAATGCTGAAGCTAATTGATCAATATAGCTAGTAAACTTGGTTTTGGTTCAGGCGGTGGTGAAACACATGGAGGGGGACTACGATGGGGACCCTGATGGGGAAGACGAGGAATTTTTTTTTTTTTTAACTTTTATTTAAATTTTTTAATGCTTTAAAATGTCTAATATTTTTGGACCATTAGATATGATTGGATGGTCCATATCTAACCGCCTGAGAGGGGCCGGAAAGAATCCCAACTCTGCTTCCCCATCCTTTCTATTTTTCATTTCTTCCTCTAAACCCATAAACTCAATATAATTTGAGACCCAAAATCCAATCTCTATCCAAGATAATACATGACAATAAAAATTATCAAATGGTGTTTCTTAAGTGTGTGTTTAGACGGAGCATTTTAAGATTACAAGGAATTTGAAATACAAGTCAATTCGATTACTTCAATTGAATTACTTTTATTTTGAAAATACTTTGTTTGAATATGGTAATTCAAATAGTTTGTATTTTAAATTATTTGTTTGGATAAAGCATTTCAATTACCTTCAATTATATTTTTTTTATATTCATTTAAAAAATTGGGATTTCAACTATCCGGGAGCCGGTGCCCCCGCATCGGGTGTAAGGGGTCGACGCCCCCCACCAGGTGTCCCGGGGGCCGGTGCCCCCTCCGGTCGCCTAAGGGTCGGGTCCCCCCACCAGGTATCCGGGGCCTGTCGCCCCCGTGCCGGGTCTCCTGGGGACTGGCATCCCCCACCGGGTGTCCGAGGGCTGTCATCGGTAGTAGGTGGCACTTGAGTAAGGAGAAAGAATCTCAAAATATCTCTTCTTTAGGAGATATTTCAAATTCCTCAAATTTATCTTAAACAAGTATCCTATAAAATCTCTTGATTTATAAGATTCTTGATATTTAATATCCAAACAAGATATTTTAGAGCGAAGTATTTTAATTATCTCTTAAAATACTTGATCCTATGTAAATACTTCATCCAAAAAAAGCATAATCCTCCTTACTCTCTTTGGAGTTCTGCCCCCCTTTTGTCGTGGGTCTCAATGTATTTAAAGGAAAATTTGTGGTGAACCCTATATTATTGGACTTTGGGACAAGAGGAGCTTGTGTATGGCAGAGATTGAACCATGCTTGGGTCTTCTTCGAAATCCATTTCCGTGCTTGTTTCCTCTACTTATCCATCAAATCCTAGAAATTTACCCAAAAATAGAACTCTGCTGCAAAAGTAATGACGGTAGCTTCATCAATCTAATTTGGTCTTGTCTTTCTCATGGCCAACTGGAGGATATATATGGTCCTTCCCCTCCATCTTGGACCAAGACCGACTAGCTTAGGCGGTGTTGCTCTCGATTTTGTGGAGAGTCATTGCCTACACGTATGGAGATGCGAGATGATGGATTGAGTAAGAAAGATTGAGCTTATCGTCCTTAACGAGTCTAGATGCCGTCACCGTCACCGTGCGCCGCCATTCAGCCATCACCATGTATTACCTTAGGTAGGGATTGGTTTTTGGGTCTTTGAATTTGATTGAGTCTGTGGGTTTTGAGGCAGAAATGGAAAAGGAGAAGATGGAGGAATAAGAAAGGATGAAGAAGATGAAAAAAATGAGCTACAAAACAACTTTGTTTAATCCCTGTATTGGATGAATTAATGGGTCATATTAGAAAATTAATGGAGTTTTCCTAATCATGTCAATAGAGGAATTAAAGTGTTCCTGATTTATAATTGTTGACGAGTTTTTTTTTATTAGGATTAAAATACAACTTGAAAATTATTAGGGACAAAAATGTGTTTTTACTCTCATAATAAAATAGATCTTGTTTAAGGGAATAGTGATCCATTACTAAACAGATTGCTATTTATTTTATTAATTAACAAATACACATTATTAACAATTTGTGAATATATTGGTTGTAAAATTGGTGTGAAAAAGTGTTTTGAAATAGTAGTTATTTTCCATAAATAAATAATCGGTCTGGCTAACAGGTGTCAAATAAAAGGGCATTCAACATATTTTTTTAATAATTTTAATACATTAAATATTTGTTATTAAATTAATACTTTTTAATTTTAAGCATAAAAAAGCACTTTTTAATTTTATTTTTAAAATAGTGTTACATAGACACACAGTAAGAAATTCATAAAAATAGACTACTTGTGATGAAACTAAGATTTAAAGGCTAATTTATTTATTTTTCAAAAAAAAGTCATGTACATTCATCTTTAAATATTGAATATTCAAAAAGGTCTAATGGTGAAGGTTCTTTGTTTTCATTTCTCACAATACTAAAGTGAAATACTTTTTTTTTTAAAACTTTCTATTGAGTATAGTCGTATAAAAGCTAGGGAGATTATTGCTTTGTTTGGTTTAAGAAAAAAATGGAAAGAGAGAAAATCTATATAAAAAAAATATACTGAGAAAAAGAATGAATTTTAAAGATTGTTTGATATGAGAGATACATGAAAAAAATGACGAGAAATAAATGTGAAATTCTATCTCCATTCGTGATGTGTCGAGCCAAGGAGTGATGAATTGGACGGTGAGAAAGGCTGTGCCAAAGGCACTAGAGAAGGTGGCTTTGGTGGAGAAAGGTTTGGCATTGCAAAATATGGTTCTATGCTTGGATTCATTGCGGAAACGTAGGTTTGATAAGGTAAATTGAACTTCATTGATGAACAAATATGAATTTGAGACCAGTGAGTTGGGGCATGAGACATAGGAGGGGAGGGACAACAAGAAAAAGGCATGAGGGGTGAAGAAGCACATGGTAGATAAGTTATTTTTCAAGATAATCCATTGTCTTCCCACCATCAAGAGAAAAAAAAATTGGGTGTGTCTTCTTTGTTTTTGTCCATTTCCAAACAATGGAAAATTTATTTTTTTAATTAGATGTTTTTTTTTATCAATGGGAAAAAACAAAGAAACTAAAAGAAATAAAATCAAATTCTAAGTCTAACTAACCCCATGGCCGTGTCCAGACATTTTGGGGCCTAAGGCAAACCTATTAGAGAATTTGTTTTTCAAATTTTATTGTATATATAGAAAAAAATAACCATTACTTAACAAAATCACATGTGCAACTGATTTTTCTCCAACGGTACCAACACTTAATCTACTTAGACGAAATGAACAATCAGTTTCGAGTGCAATCAATGTTTACTTTCCCAAAATTTCACTCCTACGAACTCATAAGTATTAAGACCACCCTGTTTTAAAAAAAAACGTATTAAGATCGTTGGATCATATAATTATAGCACTTATTACCAGCTTGGGCTAAAAAGCCACGTTGCTACTTATGCTTTAATAAAATCTCTCTTACATACATATTGTTATTATTAGGCTTTGTCATGTTTTGATGTATTTATTACATGTTAGATTTTTGGGTCTTTATGTAATATATAAAATTACAAAGGGTCAATAACTAATTGAAGGTGGGGCCTTACTTGTCTTGTGGCTTCCACGACCCTGACTATCCCCAAAGCATCAGCCAGTAAGGTCGAAAAGAGCTGATGGGGGCAAGTATCCCATAAGATCAAGTTTTGGTTAGAACTAACTCCTTGTTTAGCAAGCCAATCTGCACAAGCATTCCCTTCTCTAACCACATGTTGAAAGCACAAGGTCCAAGCGCTATTACCAAAAGCTCAGCATTAAGGTTGTTAGAAGTACCAAAAGCTCAGTCATTCGTGACAATTCAATGAACCCTCGAAGGACCGCTTCTAACTCTCGTGATTTAAGTCCTAAGTTCAATCCCTATAGATCCGATACCTAAGTTCACTGCTAGGTTCGTCCTTAGAGTATCTATGACATGAAAATAAGTGTGCACCAAATTCACAAGTAATTCATGCAATAGGAATTAACTTTCAGTTCAAAAATCTTGGTGCTTCAAGAATTATCATCCACTAGATCAGATCATTGGAAACCCCAATGACAAGCTAAGAACCAAATCAACTTTCAGAGAACAAGATATTTCTGTACTAGTCTCTGAGTTGGAACCAAAGACAGTAGATGAGGCTCTGCTAGACAATGGTTGGATTCTAGCTATGCAAGAAGAACTCAATCAGTTTGAAAGAAGTGAAGTTTGGACTCTTGTTCCCCTACCCAAAGACAAATCAGTGATTGGAGCAAAGTGGGTTTACAGAAACAAACTTGATGAAAATGGTAAGGTAATAAGAAACAAAGCAAGACTTGTTGCTCAAGGTTTCTCTCAAGAAGAAGGTATAGATTATACTTAAACTTTTGCACCTGTTGCTAGATTAGAAGCTATTAGAATTCTGCTTTCATTTGTTGCACATCATAGTATTATGCTTTTTCAGATAGATGTTAAGTGCTTTTCTAAATGGCTTTATTAATGAAGAAGTTTATGTTATGCAACCTCCGGGTTTTGAGTGTGAAACCCACCCTGAGCATGTATATAAGCTTAAGAAAGCTTTGTACAATCTTAAGCAAGCTCCTAGAGCTTGGTATGACAGACTAAGTTCCTTTCTTATGGAAAATGGATTCAATAGAGGAAAGGTTGACACAACCTTATTTAGAAAATCCATTAAGTCTAATTTCATAGTTGTACAAATATATGTAGATAATATTATTTTTGGTGGTACTAATGAGACTCCATGCAAAGAATTCTCTAAGTTAACGTAGAAGGAATTTTAAATGAGCAAGATGAGAGAACTCAAATTCTTCCTTGAACTTCAAGTAAAACAAACCTTGGACGAGGTGCTCATCCACCAAACTAAGTATGCAAAAGAGCTTCTGAAGAAGTTTAAGATGGATGATTGTAAGCCAATGAATACTCATATGCACCCCACTTCCATACTGAACAAAGATGATAAAGAGAAAAAGGTAGACCAAAAGGTATATAGAGGTATGATAGGATCTCTCTTATATCTTACTGCGTCTAGGCATGATATTATACTTATGTGTGATAATACTGCTGCAATAAATCTATCTAAGAATCCAATTTTGCATTCTAGAGCTAAGCACATAGAGATTAAACATCATTTCATTAGGGATTATATGCAAAAAGGTGTATTTGATATACAATTTGTTAATACTGACCATCAATGGGCAGATATCTTTACTAAACCTCTTACAGAGGACAAATTTATCTTTATTAGGAAGCATCTTAACATGATATGTGTAGATTAATTTAGACGTCGAGCCTTGAGAAAAATTTGTTTTAATAATCTTTCGTCTATTACTTATGCACGTCTAATACCTATTAAAAGTTTTGCGTCTATTGCATGTTGTGTTGCACGTCTACTATATGTCGCATATGCTGGTATTGTTTACTGCGTTCAGCGTGTAGTTTCAGACGAGTCCACATCTGCCTGCATCTAAGCATATTTTTATTAAATGCATTTATTTTGTCTCAATGACAAATTTATCCTTTATTCTCTTTGCTGAGTCAGTACTTCCATCAATCCCATCAAGACCTTTTTATAGTTCCAAGATACCAACGTCGTTTTATCCATAATGACATGTCATGTCAAAAGTGTTTGTTAAACCTTTAGGATTCAAAAATCCTTTAAAAGCCTTCTCTTCCCTTTGAGAAAACTTTACACTTCCCTGAAACTCTCGAGCTCTTCTTCTCTCTGTTTTCCAAACCCTAACTCTTTTCACCAAAATGGCTTCTTCTTCAACCTTCAACGTGGACAAGCTTAACTTGGAAATTGAGCATCATTTCAACTTTGGAGTGTTGCAAGACTAAAACTTAGACATAAACAAGTATGTTAATGCAGCTGGGTGGGGAGGACTCTTCACAGAGAAAGTCTCCGTTTTTCCAAACTTGATTAGGGATTTCTGGAGGAATGTTCAAGTGACTGATACTGACTTCTTCTCTACTATGTTGAGAAAGAAGATTGTAGTCTCGGAGAAGACTATTGTTGATGCTATTTTCTGTGCTCAGGAAGGTTTGGTTTTTACTGAGTCATGGGAAGCTGATTTGGGTGGCTCTAAGAACATTGAAGTCTGTCTCATGAAAGAAGACACAGTCAGAACTCACTCTTGGAAAGCTGTTGAAATGAAGGACATTGTTCGCATCCTTCATCAGCTTCTTAATAAGGTGGTTCTTCATAAGGTTGGATCCAATGACAACCTCTCCTCTCTGCACAAATTCTGCATTTGTCATCTACTCACCGAAACGAAGATCAATCTTCCAAGAATTCTGTATGGAAGATTTAGAGATGTTGTGATGAACAACAAAAGACTCTCAATATTTCCCTATCGACATCTTCTTTCTAAGATTTGCAAGAATCAAGGAATTCATGAAATTCTTGCTACAAGGAATCCTGAAGAGCAAGCTAGAATCTTATTTGAAAAACAATTGTCAGCTGCAGACTTTGGTAAAATGAATATAGCTAACATGAACCTCGGTACCTATGCTGCTGCTGCAATGCCCAAAACTGAGGAGTTGATGAAAATGAAAAAGGAAATGGTGGAACAAAACACTGTTGAGGCTATGTAGCCAAAGAAGATTATCAAGAAAAAGACCACTGCAGCATGGAAACCTGCCCCCAAGAGACCAGTTGGTGGAATTGTTATTAGGGAACCTTATGATGCTCCTGCTGTGAAGAAGCAAAGACGAGTTATTTTTTCACACAATGAGGACGAGGAAGCCGATGAGGACAGAGTTCCTATCAGTACCATCCTGAAGAAGCAGAAAACTTTTGTTGCTACTGTTGAGGCCGTTGTGCCTGTCTCAACAAAACCCAGAAGGCAACCATCAAGAAAGACCAGAACAACTAAGACTTCTAAGGTAACCATCTCTGCTAGCGATCATATTCAAATAGCAGTAGATGCCTTAGTGTCTAGTCTAGAAAATAGAGTTGATGCTGTTCCTGTTGCTGTTACCTCTGATGATAACATTGCTGTCTCTACTCCAAATGATGTGTTAAATCAAACCATAACTGATGATGTATACATTCCCACACCCCTCTCACCCCAACCAACACAAATTGACCAAACCACAAACTTGCCTACATCTTCACTTGCTCACTCGGAAATAGCCACCTCATCCAGACCACAATTTCAACAAATTATCTATGTTGATGATCCCTGGTTCAATCAACCAGATGATGGAATTTCCCCTGGTGCTCCTTTCCCAAAACCCTTAAGAACCTTATTTCCCTTCACCCAAATTTCTGTTATTTATGATGGCAAATCTGAGGATTTGGCCAAAGTAAAAAGGGAATGGAGACTTCTGTTTCTCACTCACCAACCTGAACCTGAACATATTCCTAACAGGTGGTACCCCCTACCAGAGTATGAGGAAGAAATAAGCCCACCTGTTGAACCCTTCCATTTACCCCATCCTGACTGCAAACTAATCAAAATAGTGACTTCACAAATGCACAACAACATAGGACCCTTAGTCACTCACCTGCCTCTGAACAAATTCCCCCCAAGAAAAATCTATCCTAACCTTGTCAAAACTCCACCTCTCTTACCCATCACTGATGGAGTTGACAGACACATAATACCTGTATGGGTGATAGACCCTAAAAGACAGAATCTTCCTACCATCCTTAAAAGAAGAGCAAGATCATCAAAGCATATTCCTATAATCATGACCAGTGACACTAAATGGGTATCCTTTGAGCATCCCAGAGTCTATGGGAGGGCCTCTGATTTCTTCCTGGATCAGCTCATCTATGAAATGCTGAAGTGGGAATTCAGTCATTTCAGAGTTGATAGAGCGGCACATTTTGTCCCTCCATCTTGGATGAGACATAGTGAAGCAACCAGAGTTGGAATCATGCCTTACTGAATCTGTCCAAGACTGCCGATGGTTGATCTGAATAAGGACAAAGACAAGAAGAACATAAGATTCAAAGGAGTTATGCCAGAAGCTGAATCAGCAATGCTTGATCTACATCAAGAAACTTTTGGCTACTCCATGCTGGACTTCTATTTGCATTTTGAATCCACTGGGTTGATCAATGAACAACGTGCTGCAGATTTCTAAAAATATCACATTAGTCACTGCACACGAGAAACATCTTCCTCTGGATTGACCCAAGAAGAGAATAAGGAAATTCCCAAAGTCAGTGGAAAGTGTGGTCTTTCTAACTTTCGTTACATGATCTATAAAGATCTTTGGGGACTTCCCATAACAAGCCGAGATGTGGAATTCTCCTACCCCATCATATGGGCAAAGGAAGTATCAGTGTCCCCTTCAGCACTCCTTGTCATTAATCCTGCCCAGTCTTCACCTCCTTCAGAGCTTCTTAAAGATGATATTATTGTTGAAGGACCTCGCATGAATGCCACTTTGCTGGTTTAGGTGGTCCTGAAGAAGAAACTGTTGAGTCCATCTCCAAAGAAAGCTCATCTGGAAAGCACTCTTCTCAACCACTAGCTTTGGCTGTGATGCACCCTTCAGATCACCCTGAACACTCCAGAGCCTTAAGCACTTTTCAAGAATCTGCTGAGAGTTCAAGACAACATGCTCTGCCACAGAACCTTGAAGAGATACTTGGAAAAATAGTTGATGACAGGGTTGGCAAGATAGCTGACGAAAAGGTTGAGACGATGACTGAGAAAATTAAGGAGGATGTCCAACAACAAGTTAAAACATCAATGGCTCCAACCTTAGAAGTCATCAACAAAATGCTGGAATTCCTGATGGATTTCAAGAAAAGTCATACTAAGAACCCTCCACCTCCACCACCTCCTCCTGCCTAACTTGAATTTGTTTTTAATTTATACTGACAATGATGGTCCACTCCTTTTACCTTTTTGGCTGATGACAAAAAGGGGGAGAAAGGAAAGAAAAGAGATTATATATATATATATATATATAAAGTCAGGTTTTGAAAATCTCATATTTATCTGCATATGCATATTCTGTTTTCTACTTGATAACTGCCCTGATACTTATGTTTGCCTATTTGCTCTGATATCTGCTAACTATGCTTATTTATTCTTTCAGATATACTCTAAGTTTGATAAGTTGTTGCACTTATGCATTAGCTTATATGAAGTTTGTCTCATATGCTTTTACTGATTATTTATCTGAATGCTTTGTCTTAGGGGGAGCCCTGCAGGCTCTCTTAGACTTTGCTTTTCAAATTTAATTAGTTTTTGTCATCATCAAAAAGGGGGAGATTGTTGGAACCAAAGTGATTTGGATTTAATTAATCTTTAAGTTTTGATGTTAACAAAAGAATTAAATTTGCTTGGCAAAGTGTTAGTTAAGATCTAACATGTGCTTTCAGTTATGCAGGAATATTTAAATATACGTAATAGAAACTTGGGATAAGTTTTCATTGAAAAATACGCGTCCACCCTTTTAGACGGACTGCTCAATGTTTTGGTAAAAGTTATTTATTTATTTATTTATTTGAGTAGACTGGTTTTCTTAAGTAGACGAGGCTCTAAATGTTTACTAGACGGAAATCAAAATAAATTCTTAGATACAACAAGTCCAAAGACTTGATAGTAAACGTGTATAGATTGCCACTTCAACAGACGAAAGTAATTGGTAAAATTGAATGAACTGAAAAACAAAGTGATCAGGTAGACGAGCTCTATCTGCCACGTGATAGTCTCCGGCAAGCGTACCGGATCGAAGAAAGTAATAATAAAACAGTGAGAAACCGATTATCGAACTCAGGGATTGGGAAACCAAGTGTCACTTCAAAAATTAAACAACTATTTAGACTGAGAAATAGGTGTGAAAAGATTTCAAGAAAATAAAAGAAACAATAAAATAAAATCGAATATTTTTGGGATTTTAAATTAAAAGAGATTTCCAAGAATTGGGTTACCAACAAGACTGCTCATGCTACTAAATTGACTACCCCTCTTGTTAATTATCAAAATTGCTTTGAAGGTGAATTTATCCTAATTAAGTTAATGTTCCCTCTCAAGATACAAGAACCTTGCCCAATTAAACCAACCCCTACTCTCGTGGTAATTGTATTTAAATTGAACCCATTAAGATTCGTGACAATTCAATGAACCCTCGAAGGACCGCTTCTAACTCTCGTTACTTAAGTCCTAAGTTCAATCCCTATAGATCCGATACCTAATTTCACCGCTAGGTTCGTCCTTAAAGTATCTATGACATGCAAATAAGTGTGCACCAAATTCACAAGTAATTCATGCAATAGGAATTAAATCAAAAGCAAATTGGAACTAACAAAGGGAAAACATCAATTCATAACATAAAACAAGTCTTGGGCATAGCCCCAATTCCTAGAAATAAAAAGAATACTAAAGCATTGCCATGTTCATGGCAACCTTGAATAACAAAAGCATAAAAATCCTAAGAGAAAAGAAGAAATTAAGAAGAAGAGAAATCCTAATTTTTTACCTAGCAGCCAAGAGATTTCTATTTTCGAGCCTAATTGCCCTATTTATAGAGTAGGTTAACTTGGATTTGAAACCATTACAAAATCAAATCAAATCAGCAAATCAAAATTCCAGATTTTGCACGTCACGACCGTGATGCGTGTCACGGCCAGGCCGTGACAGATTTTGTCCTAGAGAACTTGACACTGGTTGTCCTGTCATGATCGTGATGGCCATCACGGCCTGGCCATGACAGGTTCTGACTTTGTGTTCTTCTTTCTTTTTCAGCCCTACTCGATCATGGTCGTGCTATCACGGTCAGGCCTTGATGGGCTCTGTTTGGCTCATTTTTCTTGTATTTCAAGCTCCGCCTTCATTCAAACTCCAACATAACTGGTCCTGAGCATTTTAATCTTCGTATTTAATTGCCAAATCAATATCTCCAAATTAATTACCAAATCTTATCATATCATTTATTGTTGTGATAGGCAATTATTATCCAAATCCAAATTGATTTGGATCCAATCTTTTATTTCAATGCCAATTGAATTATCTTTTAATCATAATAATTCAAATCCAAATTGATTTGGATTCAAATCCATCATGTGGCCCCCCTCAATTTACTTGGCAATCTTTAATTTAATTGCAATCATTCTTCTTTGTCCTTTCCTAAAAAATAAAAATAAGAAAATCTTGAGAAAATCAATTAAATTCTAATTAAAATCAATTAAATGCACACATTGACTCTAAAATAACTAAAATAGGAAAACAAAGTCTAATTTGGGTTAAATCAAGTATTCAACTCAACTTAATTGATTAACTCTAAAATAATAGATAAAACATGATAAGCCAGCGGATTATCACCATGTCACTAGACGAAGATCTTTATAACTCATTGAGGTATAGCAAGTCCAAAGACTTGATAGACGAGAGGATATGTCACATTATCGAATGAGCAAAATAATTTGTTGAAACAGACTTGGTCTCTCATATAACTAAGTAGACGGAGTTTTTAAAGTAGACGAGCTCCACCTTTGAATAAATAAATGCAATCCGAATCTCTTGAATTTATTTCAGATGATTGATATTTATTTCAGTAGAATATTTGTTCTTCACATTTGTTTTATCTACTTTAATGTTTTACCTTATTGTAAAAGAAACATAGTACCTTCAAGAAATGCAAAAAGTATAAACGTACAAAGAGATACTGCAAAATGATCTGTACGATGACATTTTTATGGCTGAAAAAGCTTGGTTGTACACAAAGGATGAACAACAAGTTCTCAAGCTGCAATACTCAAAGTAGTGAGCCTCCAATTTCATGCTACCTCGATAACCAAGAGTATTATTCAGCATTGCCACAATCAAGCTATCAGTCACAACGGATATCATGCATTAAATGCTATTTGGGTTTATTCAAAATAACCATTGAAGAAATACAAGTGAAGAAGAAGGTTACTATAAATAAAAGACCTGAGATACTGAAGAAAAATGCTTGCCTGCACAACCTTGCCAGCTCAACTTTTGTCAAACTACAATCACTCATACTCATATTTCTTTAAGAGCAAGAGTATGTATTCTTTAGTTTGAATATTGTGAAAATATTCATCTGATCTTAAACTTTCATATCCTCACACATAGTGAGTTAAGAAGATCAAACGTTAAATATCTTTGTTAGAGTTAGAGCATGAAGAGGCTTGGTAAGAAAGAAATACTTGTAGCCCGGAGAGGCGTTGAATACTTGGTTGTAATCTATTTTGGAAATTAGTGGAGAAAAACCTTCAAGTAGAAGGGACTGGACGTAGCTCTTGGTTGGAAGAGAGTGAACCGGGATAAAACATATTGTGTGAATCTTCTATTCCTAAACTCTTACGGCTTTATTTGTTTCTTACTAACTGAGGGATTTTGATATTGCTTTTGTTAAAGCTTTTTTTTAAAAAAAAAATCTATTTCTTTGTGCTTGCTTCTGTTTTTAATCATCTTGTGTGCAAAAATTGTTTAAAAGGTTGTTTTCGAAAATTATTAACAAACACAATTCAACCCTCCCTTCTTGTGTTTGCTTGTGTCAACTTCACCTTTCTCACCCTCACACATGAGAACACAATTTTCACGTTTCATTCATAAATTTATTGTTGGACATCTTTTATGTCCGTGAATAATTTTTTATTTATTGTTCCAAATATGGAAAAAAATTTATTCCCAATTCACTTTCATGTGAATATCAAAATATATATGATACAAAACTTCATCTAAATATATATATAAGATAATATATTCTCTTTTTGCTGATAAAGCATGCTCTAGACACACTATTTTGGACATGATTAAACCCACTAAGTCTTTGTTTGTTGTTTTTTTGGTATCATTCGCGTGCAATTGTGAAGACTTAATCTCTCGATATACTGGACAATATTGAAGAGTTGATCTCTCACAACTAGATTTTTTTCATAGGCAAAAGTCAGAGATTGAACATCTGACCACTTACTGAAGGACTCGAGTCCGCTGTCACTTGAACCAACAACATATTGATAGTCTTTATTTCTTGTATATATAATAATGTTTTTTTTATATAATTTAGTTTCCATTAAAATTTAATTCAATTTTAGTCCCTATTTTTTAAATGAAATAGTGTGCTTTTACTTTTTTCATTAAGAATTAAAATTACAGTACTTTTTATATATATAATGATAATGATTAAAAATAACTAAAGTTTTAATAGAAAATAAATCTAAAAACTATTATATTTACGAAGAACGACGACTCATGTCTCAACTAATTAACGAGGAGATTTGAAGGTAAACCAACACCGTGATGGTGGCAAATTAGTATAGACCATTTGTGACGGCGAGCTTTGTGTAAAGGTGATGTGATTTTGGGTGAATGAATGAAATAGAAAGGCAAAAGGGATAGGGTGGATAGTGGAGAGAGAGTAGGAAGCAGAATGACGTTGCTAACATAACATGGTGTATGTAAATGGCTGATTGAATGCCTTTGGCCTAATCTGCGTCACTCTTTTTCTGTGGCTGGCGCGTCTCACCCCCCTCTTTTGTCTTTGAATCTTAGCAATTGCATTAATGGAAAATGTTTTGTATTACACGCTCTAAATATAATATTTATGAAATATTGCGGGTATATCTCATTTGCATGGTATATTGTTGGAGATTTTAACGGCATTGCTCTCTAATGAGGACAAGTGTGGCAGAGTGGATTGTAACCATCTTGGGGCATTACTCCGTAACACATGCGGAAGTAAATTAAAAGATAATTTACTGGTGCTTTCGGAAAATAATTTATATAAGTGCATAAGTGTATGAAATTGGGTATAAAAATTTTGTCCCGACTCCACACCTAAGCCTTGATCGGCACACAGACTTACTATCACAGCCTGGCAAAACCCATTTAATTTAAAGAATATACTTGAATAAAAGCTAATATTTTTATGAAAATTTCGACAGAGTCTCCTCTGTAATTTGGACATCCCAGGTAAAAGAACACCTGCTAAAATAATTACATTTTCATTCCAGAATTCCAGTTACACCAAATACAACCAGACATTAATATGCTAAAGATAGTTATATCAATTAGCTATACATGACCAAAAGGAAAAGTTTAAGTTTTCATTCAAAAGAGACGCTCTCCGAGCCATAAACATTCCATTTTAAAATATAGACTCTCTGAGTCATACTCATACATACTTATCAAAAATCCAAGTCTCAAACCCTAAGCTGGTCATTCTAAAAGTTATTCCTGAGAAGAACTCACGTGATCGTTCCACAATCAAATACTTCATCAAGCAACTAGATCTAAGTCTCTGAGTGACTTAGGAAGACTCCTCTCGCACATCCGTACTAAAATACCGTGGTACAATAGCAAACCAGAAGAAACCTGATATGTTTGTAAGGGTGAGATACCGACAAATGGATATATCACACAACAACCATATACATGATACATACATCACATAATCATATAAGCAGTTAAATCATATATATACATAACATAACAGTGTTATATCAAAGGGTCTCAAGCCCGCACAATCAATCTTTTGAAAATATGCATGACACTTCAATATCATCAGGCTCTAACTTAATCTCCGGAGATCCCAACATCCTCAAAGTGAGTTGATCAGGCTCGATACACCGTCTCATTGGCTAGCTAGGCACAACGATAATACACCGTCTCATTGGCTAGCTAAGCACAACGATAATACACCGTCTCATTGGCTAGCTAGGCACAATGATAATACACCGTCTCATTGGCTAGCTAAGCACAACGATAATACACCGTCTCATTGGCTAGCTAGGCACAACGATAATAAGGCACGTCTGCCTGGGGAAATGCACATGAGAAAATATTTTATTTAAAAGGATTTCTTTGTGTTCATTCTTTTCACTGTCGCTGCTCAAAGCTAACGACTTAAATCATCATTTCCCCATCACTTGAAAACTCAGAAGCATAGGACTCATAGTCCGAATGCTCAATCACAATGCCCAAGACCATGGCCGCAGTCAAGGGTTGTGGTCGTAGAAAACAACCTTCACCTTTAATCATGTTCATCACACGCGGTTAGAATACACAGTCCAACACAGCGTGATTAGGACCTAAGTCCATCACAACGAAATCAGAACGAACTGTCCTCAATTTCGAGAATCGGACTCTCAGTCCATAACATCATAACCAGGACTCGTAGTCCCGAATTAACACTGATCCAAGATCACGTGCGTATCACTGAATACTAGAGGCGACGTCTCGCGTACTAGATTCTCTTTCTTAAGTACTTATTTTTCGTTCAGTGAAAAACAAATTCAAAATCGAATCCTCGATAACCTATCCAGGTTATCGGAAAGTTTCTAAAATATTTAGGAAAAGCCTTTTCTTTGAAAATCTTTTTATAAAGCATCTTTGAAATTCTTTTATCTTTGAAATATTTCCCCCAATAGGATATTGCCAAATAATCTTGAAAGTTTTCACTTGAAGACACATAGCTCGAAAAGGATTTTTCTCTTGTATAACAATAGTTCACCAAAACCATTTCAACTTTTAAAACAAGTACTTTAAGTTAATGAGCTTTTGGAAAAGAACACCAATCCCTTCATCTTCAAAGCTTATTAAGGTTTTTAATCCTTATAACGGTTGAGCACAGACACAAGTCTGGCTTAGCAAACTTTCAATCAACAGCAGTACATATTATCAGTTCAATGCTAATATCACAGTTGAAAGCAGTTCATCACATATATGCATTATAACATTTAGAACAAGTACAATTCAACATCAGATAATAGCATAACAGTTCAAGTACATTAGATAATCAAGTAAGCTCAATCAACATGTAAATATCCAATTAAACACATACACACATGCATACAGTTATTGAATATCCCTAGGCAAACTCCCCTTACCTTTGAAGACAAGTAAAGGATCCTCGTCTTAATACTCACATTAGCTCCAAGAGTGTAACTATTTACTCCCTCAAGCAAGCATAGCCGTGTCAAACGTCTCAGAGAGGGAATCCAACAACGCGCAACAACAAAAAAATCAAGAAATCAATTTCACATGATCAAACACACATTCTAACTTTATCTAAACACTTAATCTAATTACCAAACAAGGTTATTTTTAAAGAAAATCATGTTTGAAGCTCACGCTTCCCAATACCCTTTAAGGAAACTTTGTTTTGATTAAAAGATCATGAAAAGAACTTTGGAAATCATCCATTAAGAGTCCTAATTGCACTAAATCATAATTAATTTCACAAAAACACACCCAAATTCAAATAAAATCAAATTGGGGTTTTAGGGCTCCTTATTAAAAATTTAGGGAAAACTCAGGATAATGAAATTGGTTTAGGGAAACACAAATTCACAGTCCTAATTTCATAAAACAAGCTTAAATCTTAAGATTAAAATCTGAAATCAGAGGGTTAGGGTTAGGGTTTTAAAAATCCATTTGGGGGTTTTGAATCTGAGACACAAGAGAGGGTTTTGACTCACCCAAGCTTGAAGACAACTTGAAGGTGGTGCTGTGGTGCTCCTCGCGGCGGCGGACGCGATTCCGGCGAGGTGGCAGTGGCGGTTCTACAGTGAACAAGAGCAACAGAGTTGAAAGAGAGCATAAAAGAAAAGAGAGAAGCTTAACCAACGAGTTGGGTTCGAAACCACCATGGAAGGCGGCTGATCGGACTTACCGCGGCTGCTCACTGCGGCGGAGATGCTTCTTCACGCGGCTGCAGAGGCGAACGCGTGCAGGTGGCGCGTCTTCGTCCTTCCATCTCGAGCGGCGGCCGGCGGCGATCCTGGTGGGGTGAGCGGCGCTGCTGTTTGGTTGAGAAGGAAGAGGAAGAAGGAGATGGCGTTGAGGTGGGAGGAAGAAGAAAAGAGAAAGAAGAAAGAAAGAAGGAAGAAAAAGTTGCAGAGAAGGAGAAGAAAAGAGAGAGTGAGGGCGTCGAGTGAGTGAGAGAGAGAAAAGAGAAACTTTAGTTTTTAAACTAGTTACTTAGTGATAGGTACAAAATGAGTGATAAATATTAGGCCCAAAATAAACATGTTTTTACTTTTTGGATTCTAAAAATAAAGATTGATAAAGATATAATTTCGAAATTCAAATTAGAGTAAAGATTAATAGTTGAACTGATCCACTAAGAAAATACTCAGTCCAAAATTTAATCTCCGATAAATGTCAAACCAAAATATTTTTAACTCTAAAATTAAATAGAATGAAACTGTGAAAATATGAAAATGTTTTTCTCTTAATCAAATTATTTAAAATATTTTTCTGTACTGGTATAATAGTGACAATAACGTAAATTATTGTCTAGTAAGCGTGCATTCACTGAAATAATTCAGTGCTAACGCACCCAATAAAATAATTTGAAAAGAGTAATTTAATTACTCAAACTAAACCACATAACAAAATAAACTTAAACATCTAAATAAAATAATTAATCATAGGTGTAAAAACTAGGGTGTTACATTACTACCCCTCTTAAAAAAATTTCGTCCTCGAAATTTCGTAGCTCAAAACTACACAGGATTTTGTAATCACACCTTAACCCTAAAATCTTACTTTGTATTCTCACCGTTTCATTCCTTTTATCTATAACTTTATAATAAGATCGATTCTTATACCATTTTATTTATCCTCGAGATTTTTCACTACCGCATTATCCCCACTACCTTCGATATTTCATCTTAGTCTATTACACTTTCAAGAACAAAATCAACACTATCTTTACCATAACATCAATTAACCTTCTACTCAAGAGATGCAATCATAGTCTTAGTCCATTTAGGCTTAGTCTACTCTTCTAATCAGATCAAATTAACACTTTTCAAGTCTCCAATCAAAACGTCGTAACATTCCTGAGTTGCACATGATATACTTTGCGCCAAAAACCTAAGAAATTCAATCTTATTAAAATTGAATCTTACCACATCCAACATAGTCCGTTCTCTTCTTAATTCCTCTCGGATCTTTTGCCTACTTCGATTTCGTATCCTTCATTTGACTCTCATTTTCAATTTAGTTCTCAAGCGCCGTTAGTATCCCTGGTTTAAGAAATTTCCCATGCATCTACCCTATTGCCCAAAGAAAATACACAACTCCTAACAATTCCTTCATCTAAAGGCAGGGCTCCATCACTTATGCAAGGAAATGCTTGTATCGTATATGCCCTTATCTTATTTATTTGCAGCCGAGAAAAGAGATTATCAAACAGAGTTTCTCTAAGGCCATAACCCCTAGTTGTTGCACCAAAACAAAGCCAAGAAATCCAGGTGGACACTCCCTAATGGCAATCTTGGATTTAAAATATCTAGTTTCCACTATGGATCATCAACCACATTTTTACCAAAATAAGACTTCAAAGATTATAAACATTTCACTATAGCTTATCACACTCGAAAGACACAATCAAAACTTAATCACTTCTTGCCTCAAAATTTGTCTACTAGCAAAACTTCTTCAACACCTTATCCTCACAACGAACATCAAGTTAAGCCTTAACTCTATCACATATATCAACTTTCCACCCAAAGCACACAATTATAGTCTTAGTTTTCTTTGAATATATTCTACCACTCCAAATTATATCATAGTCGTTCATTTCAATCTTAAATAATACGATTACATTTCTCCATGCAACTACAACCAAAAGGAATCACTTCAACTTGAATTATCCAAAATCATAATTCTTAAACTTTTCTAACGACTTAGTTTCACTCAAGAACTCCTTTTTACTATTTCCGTTCAACTTAAGGAAAACTACCATATATATTTTTCCGTCAATCCTCGGACTCACGAAGTCAACATTAACCATTAACTATGCATGTGTGCATGTGTGTAATTGAGTGTTGTGAATATTATTGTGATATTGAGCCAATACTTGAATAACTTGTTTACTTGAACTATTGTGGTTATTACTTGAAGTTGAACATTTCTTGCTTTAAAGTATTATGAATGAACTGTCATTAACTGTGATATTATTATTATTGTGAATATATTACTGTTGATTGAAGTTTGAGAAGCCGGACTTGAGTCTGTTCCCAATGACTATAATGATTAAAAGCCTTAATAAGCCTTGAATAGAACTTTGAAAGTTTTGGGTTCATTTATAAAAGTTCATTGTTTAAAGTGCTTACTTCAGAAGAATAAGATCTTTGTATTTAGAAAAATGTTTAAGTGATTTTAAGGTGA